>JBBPCS010000002.1:5569426-5647866 GCA_037974645.1 Hollardia meadi
TACCAGCAATGGTGTCATGATACCGTGAGCCTATATTTAAGACAAGTCTGGAAATTTGTTACCTTTCTAATGATGCATTTTGCTTGGAGGAGGTAGCCTACTATCAAGGCAGCTGCCTTCAGTCTCTATTTTGTCCTCTGCTCTGGGCTAACTGGGTGTCTTTCACACAGTAGCCACATCACATTTACAAGGTTTATAATGTTTGCTCATGAAAGCCTTGTCTGTACACCTGGGACTGGGAGGCATTATAGCACAAGTGGTGCAGCGTGTTGGGATGCACGTACTCCATTTATTAAATCTCCCATGAATCGAATTTGAGATAAATCAGCAGTGAAACATACTTAATATGACCATGCAAACGAACATCGCATTTAATTTAGTTCACATGTGGTGATATCAAAGTATTTTAATTGGAATTAGAATAACCTAATTGGTATGCAAAATATGGCAAAATGTGATCTAGACCAGCTTTTACAATTTCTTTATGTGAAATCATCCTTTAACTACTAAAGAGGGTTTTATGGAGTGAACAAGGCAGTGTTGATTAATTCTACAGACTCCATTAGTACTTTATGCAGTATAACTATGCTGTGTTACAGTATATCTAACCATAAGACAAGCCAAATCGACAGTCATAGCACAGAAGTTCTTTTGTTTCTCTCATTTCTCCAATCCAAATAGGAACCATTTGTTTTTGATAGGCACCTACTGTAGTAATAAACACCAGTACAACCATTATCAGCCATTTTGTGGCCTGTCTGGGTCATAACGCCAGAAACACTTGTGTTACACCAATTTCACAATTTTATGTTGAGAGTGTGGAATATCAACTTGATGATCCATGCTTCTTCTTTCCAAATCCTCAGTCAAATAGAAAAAAAAGGAAAAGGATATGCGGTGAAAAGTGAAAAAAATAGAGGCATACATATTCTGCTTTAGAACAAGGTCAGGGGATGTGTCATCGACCACATCAAGAAGAACAAGTTGCACGTACTGTTTAAGAGTGGCTTTCCTTTTATGTGGGACAAGAAGCTGGTCGTCATAGAATATGGGGCATTACAAGGCAGAAATGATGGTTAGTGAGAAACCATTAATAAAACTCAAGAAAACAGCACATTTACATGCATACAGGTATTCATATTTCCTGATTTGTGTTGAATGCCAGCTGTAGCCTACGTGTAGAGATGTAGGAGAGTGTTCCTGCGTTGGTTCAGATTTGCATTGTAGCACAGACGTGAATTTGATACGGCAATGAAAATGGACACCGGAAGAAGTGGGAATGCAGACCACGTCCATTTCTCACCTATGCGCACCTGGCTGGTCACTGTGAACAGCGGGCGTGACTGTTGGTTTGTCGGTTTTGGAAAGTTACAAAACTGGGTGGCGTACACCCCCGCTGTCCAGCCATCTGAAAGGAGCCTTTCACTTCCCTCTGACTGACTGTGTGAACAGCACCTCTGACAGAGTATACTGTATATTGGATTTAACCTGCAACTCTAGTGTGTGCATTACTCCTTTCCCCAGCCGGCATCCAATCCAAGACTGAGTAGTTTGCTACCACACATAAACCCTCACTGAAATCATGTTTTAAATGAATTTGATGAGATCATTTGTGTTGCCTTAAGTGTCGTTTTACAATATTGCTATCCCAGTAAGTAAAACGAAAGAGATTCAGAGAGGATGAAGATGAAGACGGCACTATCTGAAAATTATAACGGACATCTCTTTTATATCACTGTTTTCCAAAGATTTGTTGACATTATTTACTTGGATGTTTCCTGACAGTTTCTAGGACATATTTCCTGGTGTGTGTATGTGTGTGGGAGACCAAGATGAACACCATTACTCATTATGAACTGGTTTTCTCCACTGTCCCGTGGAATAGGCATCTTCAGATTAGACCTTCCCCAGACATCAGTGGCGTGACAGTAAGCAGCATTTTGTAGAAAAGAGGAGGAAACTCCACCTAAAGTTGGCCAGGCCTCATATGCTGCACTCTATTGCCTGTAATTCCAGTCTAACAAACTAACAAACCCTGTTGGCAGTCCAAACCTGCAATCATGTCTTAGAACATTGTCACTTTATCACCACAAGGTTGGTTCGTGCATCTATATTTGCAGCCAGATATGCCTTGTGTTGTCTGCCTTTTCATTCTCTGTTTTTTCTTAGCTCTGTCTGGGGTGTTTTCTGCCAACTATCAAAGAGATTTAAAAAAGTTGGATATCAAGCTGACAGCTTCCATGATGCGTGTCTTCAACACTTAAGCTATGTGGGTGGGAGGTGATATTTGCCGATTAATCGGCTACTGGCTTTTTCATGCTACAAACTATTGTTATTATATTGCCCTTTGAAAATCTACTATTGGTCGAGCTCTAGTATTTACTGATCATTGAAGCCTGTTAGAAGAAATCTGCTAGCTAAGAAGAACATGCGGACGCCAAAGCACGCACTGAGGGAGCAGCTCACTGCTCATCCTCAAAGCATTTTCTATTCACTTTTTTATGTAGAGAGACGGGAGTCTTTTTTATTAAAATGTTATTAAAATGCTTGGTCAATCTCCTTTTGCAGTAAAATATAACTCATATCATAAAATTGTGTTCTGCTTTCCACTTAATTTATTTTAATGCAGAAATTACTGTATTAAAATAAATTAAGAAATGGATTCAAGCACAGTTTAAACTTAAATTGTTAACCTCCGGTGCAGTATGTTGACTGAAACTAGATGTGTGTTCCTTCTAGATCTGTACCTCTGCTGTGACACCGGACTGTGGTGGAGAAAATGACTTTCCTAACTGTAATCATTTCCGCTGACACAAGCACTGAATGAACCCGATTAAATTAGCCGTCATTTTTTCTACATTATAGTGGTTTTTGTTTGGTAAAATATACAAGCCATTCAAAATGATTCAAAATGACATGTGAGGAGACTACAAAATTGTTTCCTGACTTAATGCCAGTGACATCATGCCACATCCTAAAGCTGAAGTGCCTGTGGTTAGACATACGGGATTGAAAACAGCCTTTTTCTGCAGATGCCCTTGGGGGTTCTTGTATTATGGCGTGTTTTAGTAATTACAGTGGCTCTGAGACTCACTAGAAAATGACCTCTATTTTAGTTAGTTAGCTTAATGTCCAATGAACCATGGAGCATCAGGCAAACTTGTTGACTACTGCTAATTACAAACACATGGAGTAATCACCTAGGTAGAAAGAGTAGTATTTTCTTTTAAGGCAAAAAGGAATGTCGGCATGTCTAGGGGCTCAGGAGTCAAAAATGCTACTGCTGTGCCAAAGTTACTTGTAGCTTCATTAAAATTGTAATGCATTCTAAAGCTAGAAAATCTTTTAAAAAATAACTGTAGGTCTGGTGTCATGATTCTGTGCAATAAATGGATGGCAGAGTTATTTATGTTAGGACTTAAGAGTAGTCGAGAAATGTATTGGAGTTTATAAGGCCAGTCACAGATGTGTTCAAGAAGCCGGCGTTCTTAAGCTGCCAGTATGCTTCACTAGAAACGCTTGTTGGATTTTCAAACAGCCCGGGGAACCCCCATCGCGATGAATACCTTCCAGGGGAGACTGTCTGAAAACATGCGTCACTGTCCCCATATTTAAATAAAGGCGTCTCTCCCCTTTTTTATGATGGCAGGCTTTTTCCCCTCCGCCTTCAAGTGTGGCCGTTCAGAACAGGTCAGACAACAAAGTACGAACTACTTCTTTTCAAGCATGACCCAGACCTTAAAGCTGCTATGATTTTTATTTTTAGAGCAAGAATATATCAAATGACAATGTGAAAACAATAAAATGTGAGGGTGGGGTCGCTCATAGTGATGAATCTACAGAGAATCAGCGCCCGAATCTGCAGCTCAGAGAGAATCATGTGAGCAAATTCACATCTTTGCTTCGGCTGGATTTCAACTTAGCTGAACTTTGCTGTGAATTTGGGCTCCGCAGGCGATGGTCACACCCCGAATTTGCCCATGTGTGACTCATTCACGTTGCTCGCGCTACATCTCACGTCTTTGTATTGACTTTGTATGAAATCACACCATGTGAAAATTTTTATTTGCTTTCTGTTTGAACACACTCTTAGCGACTAGCTCATGAACATAGTGAAGCATTTAGCAGCTAAAGAGCCAGATATTCCCCTCAGGTGTTGGTACAGACCAAAAGCAGAGCTGAAAGAGAATATTAGACTTGCATTTAAAAGGTGGCCTGAAACATGGCTCCAAATGATAATAACGATAATGTTGCCTCCATATCAACTTAAAAGCTCATGATGCGTCAATAAATTGTTCACAAACAAGTTTCTGCTGCAGCAAGTGGACTACAAAATCACTTATTGGAGGGTTATTAATGGTATAATGCCTTTCTGAGCTACTCAGGGACCATTTAAGTCCTGAGATGTGAAACCAGTAGTCATGATTTATGTAAGTCCTAGATTAAATGTGCTGATGTTCAGAGTAAGACCTTCCCGGTTAGAGCTTTGACCAAATATCTGAATAGCAGTACCATTTTAATGTGTTGGGTTTTTTTCTTCAATAAGGTAATAAATTACTCCAAAAAACAACAATTTTGATGATTTTGATTCATAAACTGAAGTACAAGTCGTGTCAGAATTACAGTAACCTTTACATCACACAAGAAAATGACACCTGTCCTTTCATCTTTTGCAAAGTAGATTTAAATGACACTGAGGAATGTTATACAGGTCCCCATGGACAGATATAAGCTCTGTTTCTGCTCTGACTTAGCCTGTTCAGTGTGCCTTTGGATTATGAGTGTCTTTTCTTGCAGACACACTTATTCAAAATGCTTCTGTCTTGGCTGTGGTGGAAAATTAAGCCACTGACTTATTTGCCTATTTCGGTTCTCCCTTCTTATGTATTACATGTCATTTAATTGGGACCTGGTGACAAGTCTGTTTCTATTTAATTCACTTAGGTGGCCAAACTATGTCAACTTTAACAACCCTGGAAACATAGCAAGAATGTGCCAACAGTGCATTACATACCAACAGAATACTGTACTTTATTTTTCCAACAAACCTCTTCTTACATCACCTGGCTCAAAGTGTTGCAACAACATTCCCTTTTAGAGAAACTTGTTGCCAGGGCGGAAGAGGTTTATGCAACTTTGAGTAACAGTGAGGAGTTTGAGTTGCACAACCTTGCAGGTTCGACTCAACAAAGCCGAATGGAACATCACTGTGTAATCCTTGCATGAAAGTCTGAATCAGATCTGATTTGGCTGTAAATAGCTGATTTTCTTGCCACTCCATCATACAGTTCTGTGCTTCACATGGCATGACTAAAGAATGTGGGCTATTAAGTACTTGACCTTTCCTTTGCCTGACACTTTCTGGATAATTTTGGTGAGCTTTACGGTCAAACAGTATAAACCCTGTTTATTTGCTTGAATGACCAAAACGGAAAAGACGAGGGATTCGTGTTCTCGACAAAGAGGAAAGATCCGGTTATCTTTATTTTCAAGGCTAGGGCACATTCCCATGACACATTTTTTCCATTACGCAAGAAATGCTTACCCAAGCTTTGCCCCAGCCAGTGAGTCAGATTTTTTGCTCATCGAAGTGTGAAAGTTTACAGACGGCTGAACTCCTTGTGGTATAGGGAAAGAGTGAGCGGGAAAGACCACTTAGCGTCCATGCCTTTCTCAGAGAGGAGCAGCACTGTATGAGCTACATTCCTCTCCTCCTCTTGGCTGTTCTGGCTAAACTGACATGAGAGTGTGTTGTGTTTACTCTGACTAGACACTCAACCCCCCTCAAAATCGCAGCTGTCTAAAAACATCTCCTTTTGAGTGTTGCTATCTGTCTCTCAGTTATGCTTAATTATAAGGGGATTATGGTGTTTACATAAAAAAGTACATCAAAGGACTGGACAAGTAGCCCAGGATTCAATTTTGTAGTTAGGCTGGAATGTAGATTTGTACTTCTGTTCTCTGTGAACAATTAATGTCTTCTCTTCTTGGGAACGACTTTGAACAATGAAGCAGTATGTAACGCGACATACTTGCTGGAAGAAAATAACACACAGCCTGAATGTTGCATGAAGTTGGCAAGAGACTAATGACATTTTTTTTTTTTTATTACAGACGGAGATAAATCAAGTGAAACACCTGGTCTACAGTGACTGAATTATTACTCTTTGTGGTTTAGGGCTAAAAGTAAAGCACTAACCAGCATAGTCATGGGACCATGAGCTAACTCAATAAGACATTGATCTTGTTCCTTAACTAAAGAGAGTAAACTAAACCCCCAAACCACTTTTTTTCACCTGAACACCAATATAAATCGGTATTTTAGTGGTTTAGTGGTAGTGTCGTTGATGGATTCAGGGCCATATCTTGATGTTTTAGTGCAAAGTATTTCAATTCCACATGTTGTGTGAGAAATATGCATGGCGACTGCCCTCTACTGTTTGAAACCCAGCTATTATTATTATTATTATCAAACCCGGCGTACTGACACTCACACAGACAAACACACACCGGCTCAGCCTCGCTGGCATTTGGCTCACCTACAACGCACGTACCACACAAACTTTTACAAAGGGCAATGAATGTGCTTCTGACTGCTCCAGTGGACTGTGTTTCCAGCGCCGACACGGGAGAATCTGCAGCAGCCGCTCATGGCTAGTTAGCACTGGCTACCCGCTGGCTGTTCCTGCTGCAGTGAGCGCTGGTCAGTCTGTCACACTGTCAAAGTGTGGCGACCATAGATGCATTATACGATTTTATATTAAATACTTATTTCAGAAAATAAATAAATAATCAATTCATTATAATACATCTATGGTGGTGATTACAGGCAGAGCACGAAGTAGCACATTTTTAAATTAACCCTAACCCTTTTTTTCCTTTTTGCTAATCCGAAAAATAATCCGAACCGTGAGTTCCGTGATCCGTAGCACCCCTACCTGAAAGGCATACCTCATGAAATGTTACCTGTAAATGAGGAAATATTACGTAAGGTGACCAGGGGCCAGTATTTCAAAAATGATCTCACAGGATTATATTGGTTGATTTGGATTAAGGTTGTTGTTGTTTTTTGGGGATAAAGTGATGCTTTAGTCTGTACACATGTAGCCCACTAATGGGAAGCCTGCTGTGTCGTCAGGCACATAATAATGTCAGCTAGCCTGGTGGCGAACCTTAGCTTCGGTGCAGATAAATCATAGATTCAATCAGCACAGTTTGTTGAAAAACATATATTGTTTGGACATTTGTGCGCCATTTGAAGAAATTCCCTCGAAGCATTCCTGAGATATCACGCTCACGAGCATGAAGAGAGCAGGGATTGCAACACACAGCGCGACACTGGCTTTCGTTGCACAAATACTAACAAAGCTCCTGGTTATGAATTCATGTTACATCTATGAAGAAAAATGAATGAAGACAATTGCATGGAGAAATACAAAACGTACCGTTTGTCCTGGCTGTAATCACAGCATTGTGAAATAGAGAATTGCTAAAGTATTGCTAAGAAATCCCAGGTCTGATACATGATACCTTCACACCTCAGACAGTGATTGGCCAGCTGTACAGAAGTGAGAAAACTCCTCTCTCAAGCTCTCATTTTTCATTTTTTTAGCTTGATTTATTGCACACCTTTTTTGCCAAACAATCTGTGCCGACCTGAGCTTAAATTTGGTGTATACTTTGGTGTCGGACAATAGGGAACATATAAACTTATTCCTGTATCCATTAAAATCTCTTGTTTTACATAGTTGCAGGTAAAACGTGTTTCCCAAATGTGGGAGACACATTCCCTTCCCTGCACTCTGTCTGATCATCCTTTATCTTCAAGCCAAGAACAGTAACAGGGACACATCTGTGGATATAATAGTCAACTATTCCATCTCACGTTGTTTGGAATCTGCCCAGTTCTTTGCTATATTTCATCTGATGCTGTTAGGTCAGAGGCAGACAGGGAGCTATTTCCAACCTGTAACAGAACCTCTGTGTCAGAGGAGCACTGGAATGGCGATTAGAGCGATGACAGGACCACAGGCTAGACTGCACTGAGAAAATGGCTAGGTCACATTGACAGGAAATGGATGGAAAAGAAAACTGCAAAGTGGGAAGGAGGCAGGTGATTTAGATTTTTCCGACAAATAATGGTTTAGGATAGGACCTAGGCTTTTGTGTGCCTGCAGGGCTTATGTAGTGTACTTCTCTGGTGTAGAAATAAAGTACAAATACAGCGGGTGTCAGGAATCTCAATTTATGTTGTTTATATCACTCTCACAACTTTTGTCTTCCATGGAAACCACAGTGGGTTTGAGCACTCAGTTGGGGTGCGGGGGGGTTAACGTCATCTAAATATTTTCATGTTTTATGACTTGAATCTGAATGTGCATGGTGAGATTTGCTTTCCAGTCCACAAACAAATAATTAAAACCAGGCTAACAGCCTGTTAATCTTTGTATTCCAAACACTAAAACCGTGTTTCCACCAGGTGCTTTCGATGTCGTACCTTGGAAACCCTTTATAGCCAATAATTAATTTATCTAGATCAGTTTTATGTTTCCACTGCAGACAGCGGGGCTAAAATAACCGTTCTAAGGAGTAAAGAACTGAACTGAAATGTTTGGTGGGAATGAGGCTCAGCTGTGTTCTGGGACATATGGGACATATCTGTTCATATGTTCTCTTTTACACTTCCAATCCTACTTGCCAATGTCCAATAAATAGTTTACAGGCGTTTAGTGGAACATACTGTATATTAAATAGAAGGCAGATTGCTTTTTGAAACATGAAAAGCAGGATTAGCAGTCATGTGGTCGTATAAAAAAACTGATTTAAGTGTTATTAACTTTTTGTTGGCCAGGGGGGAACAGAGAACTTCCTAACTTGCAGATCCTATCTTAACTGTTTGGTAACCATGGCAACTAGGGTTAGGACCTGATGTAGTCAAAACGTGTATCACACGAGCATCCCAAAATCTTAACTAAACCCTCCTAACTTTAGGATGACTGTTCAGCTGTCCTAACTTTCACTTTTCCTCCAGGCAGTGTCAGTTGACTTCTTTAACCCGTATGGCTGCTATTTTATTGCTTTTTAAACGCGAACAAAATGTCAGCATGCAGAATTTATTCATTGAGAGGCTTCTGGCAGACTGTGATGATGTGTTTCGGTTTGATGACAAAACGCTCGTAATCAATGAAGGCTACCCCGGTCCATGATCCTGCAGTTAGCCGAGCGACTGCGACCAGCTTTAGAGAGGCCGAACCGGCAACACGGGGCTCTCCTGGTTGTGGTTTAGGTTGTCAGGTTGGCTGACATGTCAAAAATATTTCAGCCTGCTATGTCACGTAATTTAACTGAGGTGTCTGTCCGTTACCTCCAGTTTCTCAGAGGCGACCTCGGACTTGTCTGTCTTAAAGTTGAATGCCGTTGTGGTTTCTGCTCCATGTTTCAATCTTAGACTCTTCTTATCTTAACTTAAGAGAGGACGTTTCTGTTTCCCTTCTAGCACAGACCAGTATTTTGCACATTTTAAAATGACTATTTGGAAACTGGAAATGAATGAGCACTCCCCCTTTATGCAATAATAGAGTTTTGATTAACCAGATCTAGAGATCAGGGTACTTCCTTCCTTGCCTCACAATCACAGACTGCAGTCTTTATAATGAAGGCCACCCACAGTTGGTTTTACAAAACATAATAGAACAAGTGAAAACTTCAGTCCGCCACTTTCTAGCTTCACAGCTTCCTTTAACCCAAGAAAAAAGAAATGATGGAGTCCATGTTTAAAAATATGGTTTTGAACCAAATCAAAACATAGATGTTGCTAATTTGAGATGTTAGTTTTAGACTGCTAAATCAAATAGTTACCATTTTGTTGGTGAAGGTCTGAGGTTTACAAGGATCATATGGTTCACAGAAGAATCTCAATACTTATATGTATAAGCATCAAATTACATGCATACATATTTTTGTTGATATACTTCAATGGAAACAATAAAAATTCCAAGAAAAAGCTCTAATTTGAAATGTCACAATTTTTAGCTACAGAACTGGATTGCCCACATCCCTATAATTTGGTAGCCAAGATAGAGCCATAAGTAAGGTTGTGGAAATTTGTTTTTCTTTGTTTTATAGAGAAATTGCTCGTCCTAACTGTTGCAACAGAGGAAACGGATGGCTTCCACCGCTTTATGCAGTCTGCAAGCTATTTCAACTACACTGTGAAGGTAGGTTTGTCTTCTCATATGCTAAAATGATGCCCACAAATGTGCAGTTTGTCCAAGTTAACGATGCAATACAAATACACACACACACACACACACACACAAACACCCACAAAAGCCAAACTTTTTAAGCACACACGTGATTGATTAAGCCCGTTAAACGAAACAATGAAGTGCAAAAAGCTGCAAAAACATCTGTCCTAAAGGAACACTCCTCAATTTGGGTCCAGAATATCCGTCTGTGGTTGAAGACAGTAAAAAAAGAAAGAAAAAAAAAATTCTTGTTTTTTTGTTTAGTTTGGAACTCTGTTAGTGCAAGCATTTGCATGCTCCACCGCCTCTGCCTCAGTGTGTATTCTTCCTTCTCCTGCAGACACATACTCCCAAATACTTTGCGAGCCTTTTGGGCCCTTAACTCATGATGATTCTTGAGAGAGATCTTTTTAAATTAGTTAATGTTGTCATTTGCTTGGTTATATTGTTCAGGCTTGATGCGCACACCCATCCCTGTACTGCGAACCAAATGAGACCACACTGGTAAACAAAGAATAAAAGAGACCGGACAATCTAACACTCAGCCGTTGCCTTTGTACCGCAGCCGCAGGCAACTCAGCCTATGTGGATTTTCAGGAGGAGGCTGCATTAAAGTCCAAGGCTCACACTGCAGCTGTGTGCTTTTCTTTGTTCACAGTGAGATTGTGTGGAAGTGTATATTCTGGCTGCATTTACACAAAGAAAATCACAAGAAAATCTGCCTATATGGTAACACACAGTAATTAACCTTTATTCCATGCCAGCTTCTTTAATCCATTTTCTTGAATCAAGTGTATTTTTCTTGATATCAGTGGACCCATCTTACTCTGCTAACTCCAAACTGGTTGTGTGACATAAAAGATAAAGACGTTACATAAAATGAGTGACATGACAATGAGTGATGACTATGCAGATGAATATTTATCCCAGTGCTGCTGGGATGCCTTCAGGTGGAGTTTGGTGTCAAGCCAGTTCTTGCTGGGCTCTACAAATTATCCTTCATGTGTTCCGTCTCAGGTGTTGGGAATGGGAGAAGCATGGAAGGGTGGTGACGTAGGTCGGTCCATCGGCGGAGGGCAAAAAGTGAGACTACTGAAGGAGGCTATGGAGGCTCTGGCTGACCAGGAGGATCTCGTTGTCCTTTCTGTGGATAGGTATGATATTCTTTAGCTTTTTTAAATTTAGCTTTACATGACAGTATTGTTTTGTTTTTATGGTAACTACAGATCAATGCCACCTTTTCTTTACAATCTGATTCTTCTTTTCCACGAGTACCTCAAAACCTAAATTAGTCCTTGTTCAGTGAAAGAGTGATATTGCCAAGAGATTTAAAATACTGTAGAAAACTAAAGTCCCTCCTCCTTCTGTCTCCATTTTTGCATTCCTAACAAGAAAGGGGTGCAAAACACCTTTAATTGCTGTGTAGATCTATGCATTAGAAATTAAACTAATTTACACAATCACAGCCCCTATAATAATTGCTTTGAAAATGATGCCTCCTCAGTGACACAGTGGCACATTTATGTAGTGCTAAAAAGCCCTCTACTCATTCATGTAAAGGCATTATTATAGAGCATCGCTTAATATATGAAGAGTAATTTTCACCTGCAGGTACCTGAATTATAAGTTTTCAAAGTCTATGGAAAGTTCTCCTAAGATAATGAGAGTACTTTAGAATAATAACAGTTTTGCAGGCCGTGTTTCCTCAAATAGAGGAGAAGATGATGATACTTACTGCACTATGTCACATGAATAATGAGAGCTATAATTGCTCTGCAAAGTTGTCACACCCTTCAAACAGGTAATTGAAATGTTTTTCTTCTTTTAGGGGAAATGATTGTAGCATAAGAAAACTGCATGTGTATTTTGCAGATTATGAGACATTCAAATGTGTTTTGAAATGTATAATCCTGCTGGACCACCTTGGCTGTTTTGACAGTTTCTGCTTCTGATTCAGTCAGTATTACATTTTGTCCTATATGTATTTCGCTTCACTGAAATGTATCTGGCATTGAAATTAAATGCCCAAAGTGAAAAAATGACTGAATGCAATTTAAAAGCCATTCAGCTTAAATGGAGGCCATTATTGCCATTCACAGCTAGAAGGTTTTGTGTGATTTCACTATACATCAGTCTCTCTTTGCACATTTGAATTGGCAGAAATTCGTCATTTGTAGATAGTAATGACTTTTGAGCTGCAATTATAAACTTAATCAGTTACAGGTTACCTTTTTTTTCCAAACACTACACCTTTAAATTCAACATCCTACACATTACACCTCTAATGACAGAGGACACATTGAACTGAACGTTTCTTCTAATCTTTGAATTAAATACATCCCAAGTACTAGGAAAAAACATGAGTGATCTTACACAGTATTTTAGTGTTGAGTTATACTCTAAACCCAAACAGTTAGATGATAAAATAGGCAACATTCACAAAGAGAATGTAAAACAGGCCAGTTCATTCCCAGGTCAAGGTTAGTCTTAAATGTATTTTCTCATAATAAACTTTTTTTTTTTTTTAATTGTCACTTATTTTTTCTCATGGACTACAGGCTATTTTATATTGCAGCAATAACTATGATTGATGGCTTAACAAGGGACAGTACTTATATGAGCATGTGTCGGCCAGATGTGAATATTGTAGCGCATACAGGCTTCCTCACCTATGTTAGACTTCCCTTCTTCTCATTACATGCCTGACTGAGGTGGTTCAGGGTTCAGGCTGTGTAAAGGTGTGGGGGTGGGGTGGGGTGTGGGGGGTCACACTTTTCTTCCTTCCACTTTATGTAAACTGTAGTATGAACACAAACACAAATCCCAAACTTGTGAAATGGTACCACCAAAAAGAACTGGCTCTTTTACTGTTATGACTTGACACCTCAAAATAAAAGCGCCAGAAACATTAAGAGTTTCCACATCCCAAAATATCTGTGCTTTGAATAATAACCATCTTTTTAAACAAGTCACCACCAGCCAATGTAAATGGTTAGGCACTTTTTCCTCTGCCTGTCATTGGCTATGCATGCATGTGATTTTATGTGTTAATGTCTGGCAAAGCAGGACTCTTTTGAGAATACCTTGCAGTACAATCCAGAAACGCTTGCCTGTACAAATGCCCACTCATGAAGAATGTCCACTGTTTACATTTAGATTTCTATCTGTCTCAAGCAAGTAAAAGACGAGGTTGAGTGTCAGATGTAAGATAAACATATTTAAGAACACTGCCTGAAAAGGTTAAAAAAAAAAAAACAATGATAATGATCTGTTGTATTTCATCTTCACTCCTCCCTTTTAGCTATGATCTTATCTTTGCTGGAGGGCCAGAGGAGATTCTCAGGAAGTTCCAGCAAGCCAATCACAAAGTGCTTTTTGCGGCAGAGGGACTGATATGGCCAGATAAGCGGCTAGCTGACAAGTACCCCATAATCCGCAGTGGCAAACGCTACCTCAACTCTGGAGGTGGGTTCCAAAAATTCAAAACATGGTTGAAATGCTGAAATGTTTACACCTGTCCCCTGTCATGGCTGGCATGACGCTGTGTTGCGTGTTGTATGCAAAGTTGACACCCAACTACTCAACCATCAGTTTAGATTTGAAAGTTAAATTAAGCCAAATGCTGTGTATTTTCTTCTGTTTTACACGTGCATCCACAGCGTTTTGTTTCAGGCACTTTGTGTGTGGGCGACCTATACTCAATATTGTTCCTAAACGCATCCTGGATGGATTTTAAGATCAGTGAAGCAGTGGTTGTTTCTTCACAAATAAATAGTTGTGATTTATGTCTTTTCTTTTTTTTTTTTTACTGGTGTTTGAATAACATGGTTGGAAACCCATAACTTCTATGTGTGCGCACTGGTTTACATTCCACCATCAGCTGTCGAACGAGGTCGAGGACTTGCAGGCCTAGCTGGAATTCAGGGGGCTAAGCAGCAGTGCACCCTCAGTGTTAGAGTGGTGGAGCAACTTCAAGGAATGGCAACAGACTGGTGTTAGTTTTAAAATATAAAACCGCAGGACTTTTATTATTATTATCTCCTTCTGTTAAATGGAAGTATACTTTCCCTATGAACTGGCTCCTTGAGGTATTTCCTGTCCAAGTGGACAGGAGGTGACAGAAGCCTATTCATGTGAATACTAACTGCATACTTTGTCCCTTTTCAACCCTTTAGACTTTAGGATTCTTTGTAGCGGTTCTGCGATTCTGAATGAGGAGAAAAGTACTAAATATGTGCAGATATCTTTCAAAGAGGGATAGTAACACTGTGTTCTCCTGCATAATCCCCATGGCATGACCAGCTGCATCTTGCCAGTTGTCAGGATCCAGTCAGGACATAGAATTACTACTTTCACTGTGGTCATCATCCTGTTCTGACCTCCCATATAGGAGCCTAGCTGCCTTAGACTGATTAGAGACTGTTTTTAGCGTTCATTGTCAACGACATGATGTGGATTTGTCTTGGCACCAAGAATGTGCCACAGTTTGTATAAAATTGCAGGTTTTGTTTGTGTTCCAATGGCTACAACCCAAATGACAATTTGGTGATGTGTCATGAAGGGTACAGTGTTCGGGGATGAAACCGATTTACACTTGGGTTGTGTTTATGTGTGATTGTGTGTCTTTATTTATGCAAATTAAATCTACTAACCAACTACAACTACTTTTTCTTGCTCCAGCCACTAAGATTATGTGATGTCTATCCACCGACTTGTTTACATTGTCCAAGGTTTTTTTTTTTGTTTTTTTTAAATGATAGGATGCAAAACGGAGCACACCCTGCAATCTGTTACTGTGGTCAGTGTCCTTGAGCAAGAGAAGAAAAAAAGAGGAGACGGGAAAACTGGAGTTGAGACTGCCAGGAGAATGTACATTTGAAAAGGGTGTGAGATACTGTACTGGCAACACACTGTTCCTGATGCTAAGTAGTGAGCTGTGAGACTACAGCTTTGTCACTGCCCATTATTGCTCTGCTTTCTATCCACAAAACTGTGGAAAGAGGAGGTTCCTGTCCATTTCCTGTGTGTTTGGGATATTGCCAAAAATCACACTTTTTGTAAGGCATTCAAGCTTCCCAGAGTGAAGTCTCTAGACCAAGGCAGATACAGAATTATGTCACCAACAGTCTGCCAGTTGTATATGACCTTGCTAGTACATGTCTCTCAACCCTATTCTTTACCGCTGGATATGTGTTTCACATTGTTTATTACTTGCAGGTATAATTGGCTACGCCCCATACCTAAAGAGAGTTGTTTCACAATGGAACCTTCATGACAATGATGATGACCAGCTCTTCTACACCAAAATATACCTGGATCCTTTACAGCGAGTAAGTGTTCAAACATCAACACCTAATGTGAAAAGATATCCCTGGAAAACGTATTTTAGATGGCTGAGATACCCTCTGTGTTTTCATGTCTTTCAGGAAACTCTCAACATGACTTTAGATCACAAGTGCCAGATTTTCCAGAACCTGAATGGGGCAGTTGGTGAGAAATTACAGAAAATAATTCCTGCTGATGTGTCTATTATTTTTTAAATAATACATTGAAATTACATATTTAAAACTGCAGTTTTATGCTGGCACTTGTAAGTGAAAAAAAAAAGAAGAAAACCCTGCATTAAATAACTTGCTTCACTAACTTGAAGCGACACTGTCCTGTTTTGCTCCCACAAGAAACATGCACATTTTCAGAGAACTTGTACACTTGGCAACTCACCCTGGCAAGTTATAAACCTTCACAGCTCCTGTCCATGCGGTAAGTCGATTTTCATAACCTTGCCTGCATGTCTCTTGTTCCTTTTTTGGCAGATGAAGTGCTTCTCAAGTTTGGAACAGACCGCGTAAGAGTTAGAAACACAGTTTACGACTCTCTGCCAGTGGTTGTCCATGGCAACGGAAACACCAAAGTGAGTAAGAAATTATCCCTTCAGGGACACTGAACCTAGTCCTCTTATGGCACAGAACACATACTTTTAATTAATTATTCAAATCTACGATTGAGCTTTTGAACTCCTCTTTCCCATTTCGACATAGTTTTCTGTTGGCCGGTGCTTTTAAGGTTTTTATCCAACGAACATTAATTACCAAAGATTCCATTTCAGTGCATGAATTCCCACACGTTCAGGAAATATACATACTGTTCTTAAGGTACTTGCCAGTAACCCTGGCCATAAAAGAAAGCTCATTACTCAATGGAGGAGAGAAATCTGGGCCAAACTAGTTGATAATTCTTCTGTCCATACAGTATGTTTCCCATTGTCTTTTCGGCATCACTCTCTGCATATGACAGTGGCAGGCTCAGCCAGCTAAAAAGCAGGATATCTGTATGATACCATCATCATTCTGTGGAGGGTTTTTTTTGCTCTTTGGTCTTTTTCCTTCCTCGCTCCACCACCAGCTGCCTGCCTCTGCTTTTCCTTGGTAATGAACCAAATCCACCAAACTGTTAAGTCATTCTTCCCAGAGGCCCCAAAATCAGGAGGAGAAACTCAGCTCAGGGAATCCTTGTCCATGCAGTGGTTTCTACCATTTGGAGCTGCCTGGCTTGATCTGTGACCAGTAGTTTATTTATACTTCCCAGTTATCATGGCAATTTCAATCTGGTTACAAATACACTATCACAATGTTAATGTCTACGATAAGAGATCTGTCAACAGTAGTGCACTGCCACTTTAATGTTGTCCATAAATCTGAACCATTCGTGCAGACTAAACACAAATCAAGCATAATGATATGAGGACAATATGTTCACATTTCTGAAGAGAACAGAGTAAGTACACCAAGAGTAAAGTATCACTTTTATTAGAAGAGTCATTTATAATTCTGTGCTCTTAAGTTTGACAAGTGATTCTGCCTGTGATCTTATTTTCTCCCAAACTTGTACTAGTAAATCAGTGGACTGAATATCCAGTCATGTCTCATGTTAGGGTATTCTAAAACACATGATGATAATAAAAGGGAGCTCAACTGAATCACAGAAAAGAGGTTTTGCTTATGCATATCTGAATCTTCTGTAATCAGGTATTCACCTGCTCTGAATTCTTTCTTTACAGATGTACTTGAATTACTTGGCCAACTATATCCCCAATACATGGAACTATGAACATGGCTGTAGCCACTGTGACAACGATGTTGTGGACTTGTCTCAGTTAAAAGTAAGAGCTTCAACTTAAGTCATTTTCTTTCTTTTGCTGTCCTCTTTTGCCCATTTTGGGGCAGCTGTGGAAAGTATGTATGAAGCTGCCTCTCTGTGGACACTGGAAAGGATGAAACATTGCAGTGGCCTTCCAGCATGAACCATCCATCAGTTTTTGTCTAGACAGTCGGAGTGAAGCATAGCTTGTCCTATTTCAACAGATAAGCAAGTCGGTTGGTGCTCCTCACATTGCCTTTCCAACAATAATAAGCAATGTGCCCGCTGCCAGGGAAACTACATGGGGAAAAGGAAGCACTGCACTGCTGTGGTGCAGGATATGGCTTCTTGGGTTTCCAAAAGGGCTTATTTAAAGGGGTGTCACTGCAGACCAGCTCGCCTTGTAGTGGAGCTTCTCAGTATGGGTTTTACCCACAATAGTAAGTTATAGCGTTTTACTTTATTTCTCTCTTTTTGGGCATAGAAGTGAAGCATACGCAAGATTCAGGTTAATGTACCCAATTGTCCTTGTTTCTATCTACTTTGTTTCTGCAAAATAGTATGTTACAAACCTGTAATGCAACAAAAAAAAAAATGCTATTAAATAACAGGAAGGTATTCACACTAAACGAACACAATGTCTATCACACAGTGAAAACTGAGACATGAAGTCCTCAAGATTTACTGTTACACTGGAAGCTCCATAAGTAAATGTGCTTCACTACTTTGACTGGAGCCGATTTAATCCAAACCCTGCTACATGAAAGGCATCTCTGAGAGTTGCTCTCAGTGACCTTCCATAAAGAATGCAGAAGAAACACTGCTTCTTAATAATAGGCAATTTAGTAAAGATATTTCATTCCACTGTGCCACACTGCATGTTTGAATCTGAGACTTCTGGAAGACCAATTCATGGAAAAACTGGTAATACTGGGGTAAACCTAGGTCAGTGGAAGTCTAGCTTGGTTCTTTTTTTGGAATATGCTTAGACCTTGAAAAGACAATGTGAGTGTTACACTTCTAAAGCCTTATACTGAGCTAGCCAGACTCCCATCACTGCCTAGTTCTGTCTCGTGTTCAACTGAAGTCTAAATGTTGCTTCTGTCTGCTTTAATAAAAGCACACTTATACTTTACTATGCTCTTTTCGCCACTCCATTCC
The DNA here is from genome assembly GCA_037974645.1 of Hollardia meadi. NCBI lineage: Eukaryota > Metazoa > Chordata > Actinopteri > Tetraodontiformes > Triacanthodidae > Hollardia > Hollardia meadi. The sequence continues at coordinate 5,587,972 of JBBPCS010000002.1, forward strand.
TTCTGCTGCCTCTTCGCGCTATGTCTGCAACCATTTAAGCTCAATTTGACAAGATGCATGAGTTCCTGTTCTTGTGCCTGAAACACAGTCATTGCGGAACTGAAAAATTAGATGGTTCTGTGCGGATCCCTTTTCATCTCTGGCCCAGACCTTTGCTGTGAACTGGTCAAGAGGTGCGGTAATCCAGACTGAGCTGTGTGGTTTGGAGCTGGAGTGTCATGGGAAAATGTTTCCTCCTCTCTTCTCTAAGTCTCTTGCTTTGTTTCTCTTTATGTCTTTTTTACCCCAACTGTCTGTGCAGTATTTTTTCACATGGGCATTCCTCTGAAAAAAGTTATACGTGGCAATCTGAAGTCAGAAGTTAGAATACTGTCATAAACAGGTTATTACAGTAGATCACTAACATCAACTGTCCAAATTTGTAGAACCAAGAGATGTCCAATCATTTTTGCACAAGTTGTGCTAATCACAAATATAAATAATATAATATTTTTTTAAACAATGCCACAGAATACTGCAGAGAACTATAACTGTGATCACAGTAGTTAAAAAAGAGCAAGTAAAGCAATGACTTTGCAGCAACTTCGCCGTTTGCTTATGTCTGTCTTGAAATGCCAAATCAGTGATTTATGTTAAACAATGTTCCATAGCAAAGTCGTTTTGTTTGAAACATACTAATTTGTCTCCTCTAATATAAACAGGAGTATCCAAATGTGCTGGTTGGAGTATTCATTGAGCAACCAACTCCATTTCTTCCTGAATTCTTCCAGCGACTGTTGACTCTGGATTACCCAAAGGATAAACTAAAAGTTTTTGTCCACAACAATGTGAGTGTATGCAGCTGCAGCTGCTTCTTCTGCAGCAGAGCTCTACCGTGCATGGCTCCTAATTCATATATATTGGCTCCCAACTCAGGAGGTTTACCACGAGAAGCACATCCAGAAGTTCTGGGAAGAGAACCGGAATGTATTCAACAGTTTCAAGGTTGTGGGACCAGAAGAAAATTTGAGCCAAGGAGAGGCCAGGAACATGGGCATGTATGTGTGCCTCTTCTCTATCTCTCATCTCTCAGAACTTTATGGTTTGAAGAAACCAGATGATAGTGGATGATGCATGATTTCTTTTTGTTTTGTTTTTTTATCAGTCCTCATATGTTTTAGAACAATGTTAATGTATTGTTCCCCAGGTGGTTATGATGGCCCTTCTTAGCCCCCAGGTGTTCATTTCAAACTAAATGTTATATGTGTATACATATAGTATGTAGTGTGGTAGAAATATTGCCAGCTCAATAGATAGCTCTCCAGACTTGAGATAATATGTCCCTTCTTGACTGGAGCATACAAATTTGTGCATGTGATGTTTTGCATAGCAGTTAAACAGGTGCAGTATCTCCCAGATTCCTCTTATGTGGGTCATCTCATTCGTTTCTCAGTGTTAAGTAATAGTTTGTTGTCACGGTGATCATTTAATCTGTGAGGTCTCATTACAGAGATTTTATCAAGAGCACAGCATGGCTAAGAGCATTGGTCAGGACAGTCTTATAATTAAGAAGTCTACGGTTTATTAGCAGTCTCTAATCTTCCTAAAATCACATTATCCACTGGAAGCTTAAAGATATTCGTTGAGAGTCTTTTATTGACTGTATTCAGCTCTGGATTAAATAATCACTACTTCTCTGCTGTGCCTGTGTTTTTGATTTCATTAGGGATCTTTGCCGTCAGGATGCCACATGCGACTACTACTTCAGCTTGGATTCAGATGTGATGCTCACCAACAAACAGACACTGAAGCTCCTCATTGAACAGAACAGGTACTCATGTGGTTACTGGAATAGAGGCCAGACTGGAACCCATTCAGCAAGCCTCCCTGACTGGGAGCTGTTGTGATTGTTGAACTTCTCCCTCAAGTGACAAAACCACAGGAACATGACAACCAAGTGAATTAAAGTTTAAAAATAAGCTGCTTTGGCTTCCTGTTTTTGCCCGGCCATATGGAAACAGTGAAAGAGTCAATTGCACTAACCCTAAAATGCCACTTTACACCATACAAAAAACAAACATGCAAACCCTTTTCCCTTCTGCAGCTCATGTATTTGAAGAAACCTTCCCATAGCTACATGTCACTGTGGCAGTTGCATGGTATTGTGACCTGCTGAAGGCATGCAAAGTAAAAGCCTATTTTAGGATATTTAAAGACAGCATGAGAACTCTGTGCTAGCACTGAAGTTGTGGGAGGAAACTCTGAACCAAGAAAAGTCAAAATTTGTAAACAGTACTGTAGTGTATCCATATCAACCAACACTGGGATTTATGCCTCAATTATTGTAAGTTTGCCCAGTTTATTTCATATAATGGAAAAAAAAAATCCATCCCCTTCATTGTGGTTTGGGTTTGTAAGACTAAAAGAGCAGCTGTGGAAAAATCCTGTGTTACTGTATTTCATGCAAATTCTAAGAAATAGACCAAATTCAGAGTTTAGAATAACATATTGCTGCAGCGAGATGTTACACTTATCTGACTCCAGTCTAGTATGATTTACGGGTCTGGTTTGGTTTATGTACTTATATGATCTGTTATTGACTTGGCAGTGATCATATCTTTCCAAGGAGAGGTTGATCTCCTCAATGTGGCATGCTGCTTTTACCATTTAAAGACCCAGCGCATTAGGTGGTTGGCTGTCTATGAGATGTCACTGAGTTTTATCTGCTCTGACAGTATTACCATCTCTCCACTGTGCCTATTGCTTCCCTACAGAAAAATAATTGGCCCCCTTGTCACTCGACATAGCAAGCTGTGGTCCAACTTCTGGGGAGCCTTGAGCCTGGATGGTTATTATGCTCGCTCTGAGGATTACGTCGACATTGTGCAGAGAAAACGTGTGTAAGTCACAAGTGCAATAAGGGTACACAACGCAATGCCTTTACATTTTTTCAAAATTCAGTCAGATCCACTATATTCAAAGAAACTTAGATCCGGCCTACCATTTGCTGTAAGTTTTGGTGGTATGGCTCTGTTCTAGGAGCACCCTTCCCTTCCATGCGTCTATGTGGAAAGCCTAAAAGCAGGGAGAGCACACCTCCCTGCCCTTCCAGCCGCCTACATGGAAAGGCGGCAAAGCAGCAAATACCCCCCTGGGTAGAGAACAGAGCAGGCATCAATGACAACAGAAATGACATTGATTAAGTCAGACACAGCATAAAAGGAAGGAGGAAGCAGGAAGAGTAGGCAGGTCAAAGCAGCTTTAATAGCGCGCCCTGTATGAGAATTGCCAATTGGATGAATCGGCCATCAGCTGATGTGGGCTTAGAAGGGATTGTGCACTGAGCTCGACTTCTGTGACCTACCCGAACTAAAGCCAGTCTGCTCAATTAACTCTTTTCGTATTATGCAAAAACTGTTCAGTTTAGCCACATTAAATGCCTTTCTTGTTAGCTAGATCCTAGAATACACTTATGGACAGTAATTAAAACCACATTTAACCTGAGCAGTGATTATTGCTGAGCATCAAAGGCTGAGGTGTAAAAACAGCTATAGTCAAATTCGCTCCGACTCACTTGCTTTTTATGCTTTTAAAAGTAAGTTGAAATGGCACAAAGGGGTAAACATTCACATGCCACACTAGAAACCTGGGATTGATCACCCATGGAACTGTGGGGAGGAAGACAGCGAGGGATCAGGTCCTTTTTGCTGCACTGTCAACTCCTAGTAGTTGGTCAGGGTGTGTGGGCAGAGAGGGGAGATAGCACAAACGTTCAAGACAAAGACCATAGTGCAAGTGAAGTTGGCCATGACCAACTGGGATGAAGAGGCGTGCAAATTCACTAAAAAAAAGCAACAAAAAAAATTGTCTGCTATATAATTAGAACCCAATAGACAAAAGATTCTGGATGATTAATGTTGCCCAGCCTACCACACACTACATGCCTTTTTTTTAAAAACACGTACTTCACCAATATGCTCTCCAACACAGTCATGTGCACTAACTCTTGTTCATGTCTTGTTGTTTCTAGGGGTTTGTGGAACATTCCTTACATGGCGCATGTATACCTTGTCAAGGGCAGCGCCTTGAGGAATGAACTGAAAGAGAAGAACTGCTTTGTTCTGGAGAGACTAGACCCAGATATGGCTTTCTGTAGAAATGCCAGAGAAATGGTAAGAATATTCAACCTCTATCTTTAGGTATTAATGTCTCAGTGAACATCTAGTGAAGATATTGTAGTAGTCCATGTACAACCATGTCTGCATCAAGGCACAGCCACTGAGAGGGATATTTATACCAAAAAATTAGTATTTATTTACCTCAGAAAAGCTTCAGTGGTACTAGCTTCCAAATACAATGACTCGTAACTAAGTCAACAGCTCATCGGAAACCAAAGACTGGCAAGTATGAGCGGTTTGAAATGTCTTTGTCTGTCATCAAGGCATGAGCTCCCCCTTTTTATGGTTGCTCTGTGTTTCTTTTAGGTTCTCTACTCCACTTGTATCCCATAATCCTTAACTTTCTCTTGTCCTTGTTGTCACTGTGACCATAGACAGTGCAACCGGTTGCAGTCCTTTCTGGCTAACTGACAAAAGCGTTATCTTGTTTGTTTGTCTTTCCACTTGTAAAACGTTCATCCAGCTGTGGTTTATGTCACCGACACGTCACCTGTGCTCTGCACTAAGCAACTAGCATGCCTGATCCAAACTACTTTTGGAGTGCTTGGCCTTTTCCCCAGCATGCATTACCTCCGATGTTAACCCACAAAAAAAACATCAGCTTCAGAGGGAACCTTGCTCCTTTTTTCATGCAGGCGCATTTCCTCTCCTCCTGACTTGCTATGTATGTGACATACGTATATATCTCACTCACCATGTGTATAATTCTGAAACAGTCATTTATGTTATCCTGTTTACATGATGCTTCTCCTTTATTTTAGACCAGTCACAGAGAAAAAGACTCCCCTTCTCCGGAATCATTCCATATGCTCAGGCCCCCAAAGGTTTACATTTGTTTTTAATTACTCTGCTTTCTGAAACATCCATTTCCAATGGGTCAGCACTCAGAAACCATTCAGAGCTTAGGCAGATTCTTTTTCACATGGTGAAGACTTGTACCTGATTTTATCAAGGATTTCTTCGCATTGCTAAGTTATAATCTGTCAATGAGGAGGCATTTAATAAACAAAAACATTGAAATGGCATGTTTCTCCATTTGTGTATTCTCCATTGGAATTATCAAGATTATTTAATATTGAGTTGCTTCCTATATCCTCACATAAGAAATCAGGATGTCTGGCAGCTCTTTGGAAATTGATGTTGACAATTTGCTTGAGGCTAGCTTCAAAAGAAGATATTTATCCAAGCTAGAGAGAGAGAAAGACCTGTTTTCTGTCCTGTTTTTGTAATGCCTTCCAAGAGGAGATCAAGGAGGAGAAAGCCAGTTGGAGAGTCGGTTCACATGCAAGTCCCCTGTCCTGATGCTTTACCTTGAACAGCCAAACCTTACAAAAACACATATGTAACCAGCTGCTCCCTCTAAACACACTGACTGATCTCAGACTAGGCTCCCAACAATATTTCTTTTCACTTATGTAAACCACCTGGTCTAAATTACAGATGTCAAAAGATGATTTTGTGTATTAGCAATTTGGAAAAAATTTACACCAGGAATTTGCAAAACCATTCCTTATACATCATCAATTGTTCTCCACAAAGCCTAGTCTGAAAGTGAGTCCAAATCCCCCCCTACACAGCGCCCTCCCCATGCTTCACTGTAAAGGGAATATCATTCCTGGATTTGCTTTGTCCCAAGCTGCCCCGCACCCCTCCTTCCCTGTTCTCCCACTCCTTTCACCTCATTGCCCCACCCTATCCTGTTCCCAACCCACCAATATCCTGTAGCCCCCCCCATAAATAATCTAAGATTATTTATATGGTATCTCTCTCTATCCAAACTGAACATAATTGATTTCAGCTTGATAAATCACTCTTGAATCACACTTTATTTTTTACTTTTGTGCAAATGAAGCTTTGAAGAGTTTTCAGCTTTTATGCCATTGACGAGGGTCGCCATAAACAGGCATCGTAATTATAACCTGCAGTGCACTTATGTACTATATATTTGCATGTGTTTTGGTCGTGTAGATATGGCTCTGTAAGCAATCCTTCCTGTGAGACACTGCAGAGATTTCAGCTCCAACTTTTGCGAAACTGACTGAACTCTTTTCCTGTTTGCTGCAGGGAGTCTTCATGTACATAACAAACCGGCACGACTTTGGGAGGCTCATTTCCACAGCCAATTACAACATTTCTCATTATAACAATGACTTGTGGCAGATATTTGAAAACCCCGTGGTAAGTCATTATGATCTCTCATTATTGCTCATTATTCCACAAAAAAAGACATTTGTCTGAATAGCTGAGATAAACAGCAGCCACCTGTAAAGGTTATTAACGATAATGGAAGGATTGCAGATGTGAGACAATTTTGAAATAATGACCGCAGTGTGATAAGACGCTTGTGTGATAAGGCTTTGTGATTTACTGCTGTATTTGGCATGCTGGGACCTGCCCTGTGGGAGAGAGGATTAGCTCTGTTAGGTATGCAGGTCAGCAAACAGTCCCAAAAAATGGGCACTAATCTGAAATTCTTTGTCTTTGCAGGACTGGAAGGAGAAGTACATACACCAAAACTACACACGAATTTTCACTGAGAACTACACGGAGGAGGTCTGTATGTCGGTGTATCTGCAAGTGTTCGAGACAGAGACTGAGAGACAGATAATGATATAATACAGCACAGAAATCTCAACATCTGTTTTTCACATATCGGGGTATTAAATAACAGTCACTACAGCTCAAGTCGAATGAGTAATATACGTCTCAGAAGTCTGACCCTCTGTGTGTGTGTGTGTATTGCAGCCTTGTCCAGATGTGTTCTGGTTCCCAGTATTCTCAGAGAAGGCTTGTGATGAAATAGTGGAGGAGATGGAACACTACGGATCCTGGTCTGGAGGCAGACATGAGGTCAGTACTGTTAGCGCTTTTTCACCGAACACAGAGCTGTAGTAAACACGCTGCAGGCACACATGGACTTTTTTTTGTAACATGTGGTCATGTGCACCTATCTTTATAAGGGCAAAGAATTTGTAAAGATTTTATATTTATCTATAGATACTATGACCTTAAATTATTATCCTATTGTCCATTAGCTATTTTTTTTATTAATCAATGTCTGGTTTTATCTATAAAAATAAGGGACAACTGACCATTGCAGTAGCTTTCAGTGTTAATTACTCGTGCTGTGCAATCAATCAGATAGTGCTGTGAGCGGGACATTGAGTGAGACTACAGAGTGATGATGATGATGACAGACAAGAGGCCGTTTTCTCATGTGAACTCCGGAAAATGTCCAGATGCAGACAGGAGGAACTTGCATGTGTAAGAGAGAGAGAGAGATGGCGGCATCAGAGCCAAAGTAGCACATGTTTAGTTCATCTAGAGCTGAAGCGACTAGTTTCCCCATCAACCAATTGATTGGTTGAAGAGTAGGTAGAATTTCAGTTGGCCAAGATTTTCTCTGACTACAGCCCTCATGCTCAGAATGACTGCAAACATGCTGGTGTTTAGTAAGTATGTTTACCATGTTAGTTGAGTGTGTAAGCATGCTAAAGTTCTTTTTAACACTGCTGGCATGGCTGAAATATCCAGAGGGTTTGGGTTAATAATGAGAGGATATTCAAAAATATATTTAATTTTTGGCACTTTCATTCGCTAAATTACCAAAATCTTACTTCTTCAAACTGCTGCCTTTTTTCCCCGCTCTCAATAGATCAATTATTTTAGCACTAAATAAGACCACCAAAGGTTTGTCACAATAGGATGGCATTATTTCCAACAATGGTTGCACACAGTCACCACAGCTGGAGACACCAAGGGCTCATTTTCTAACCTTCAGAAGAAGAAAAAGAAAACATTTGCTGTAATTTATTCAGCCTTCGATGTTTCATCGTGGTTACGTGTTTGTTCAGTGTGTGTTTTTGTGTTCTCTATATGTAAATAATCAAACCCAGACAAGTTGTAAACTTAATTGTGACAGCCATGTCTTTGTTGTCTTTCGTGGCTGGATGAGCTGTTACTTTCATGTATCTTTCACACCGTGTTGTGGGGAGTCAAATGATAGCCAGATGTGAGGAGTGCCAAGTGTTCTTCATAAGCTACTTTATGAATTTGAATGTTGTGTATTTGTAAGAACATGCACAACCTCGCACACAGACACGTGGCAGGGGTTCAGGGCACGAGTGCACACGTTTCATTTTATTACCATCCTCTCCAGGTCTGTTACTTAAATATAGCCAAATAAATGGTAATGGTGTTGTGTTTTATGTTTACGGTGTCTAATTCATGTGGCCTGTTTTATGTAGTTTGAAATTGGTAATTAATGTGTCGAAAAGTTTGCCTGGGAGACTGAATGTGCACGGACTCAAAGCAGGTTCGGGGAAGGGATGAAGCTGGATGGGTCATTAGCCTCAGGCAGGCAGACAACAGTGCAGCCCGGCCCGTGGTTTTTAAGGACGTGCACATGCGCGCGCACGCATCATCATCATCACTTTGAAAACTGTGGTCACACCTCGAGGATGGTGGGTCATTTATTTTGTCATTAATCACACTGCAGTGTGCTTTATGTTCCCTCCTTTTTCTCAGGACAAGCGGATTGCTGGCGGCTATGAGACCGTGCCGACGGATGACATTCATATGAAGCAAATCGGCTTTGACCAAGAGTGGCTTCACTTCATCCGAGAGTTCATATCACCCGTCACGTTAAAAGTTTTCTCTGGTTACTACACTAAGGTGAGTGTGACCTCATGGAGAAATAAAAGAAAGATGAGCCCTGCCTGTATTTGCCCAAAATGCTCTTTCAATGGAGCCTGTTTTAACATGTACAGCATGAGACATTCTTCTGTTAAATGTGAGCTTTAACAGCTCCTGAAAGGTTTTCCACCAGATGACATGTTCACAGACACACTGACTGTCAGCTAACTTGATATATTCCCGCAATTTCCTCACAGGGTTACGCTGTAATGAACTTTGTGGTAAAATACACACCTGAGAGGCAGGCGTACCTGAGGCCCCATCACGACTCCTCCACCTTCACCATCAACATCGCCCTTAATAATAAAGACACAGACTTTCAGGTAAGGAGAACATTTCCCGCTTATATCATATTCTTGTTAACCTTGTGAATCATTTCACAATTCTTAAACTCAATTTTTAAAATCTTCACTATTAGTTACTTTCTTACTGTACGCGTGACCTGTTATACAAATAATTTTGATATGTCTAATAATTTAAATAAAACCTTTTGTTGTTTTTTTCTCCCATTAGGGTGGGGGTTGCCGTTTCCATAGGTATAACTGCTCCATACAGTCACCCAGGAAAGGTTGGAGCTTCATGCACCCCGGACGACTCACTCACCTCCATGAAGGCCTGCCCACCACCAAAGGCACCCGCTACATTGCAGTGTCCTTCATCGACCCTTGAACCCTCCGATTATACTATAAATGAGTCTTTTGACCTGGCTTTGCTTTTTTCCGTCATGTTGGTTTTGTTTTGTCAGTTGATGCATTGTGCCTGAGATGTTTTGCTGACGCAAAGCTATTGCTTTAAAAGAAAAAATTATGACAGCAAAGGATTCTCTGTCAAACAGAGTGAAGAGGTGGAAGCGAAGTGGCAAAAGTAATTCACCTTTCAGATACACAAATCAGAAATAAGTACATGCTCGCAGATTGTGTCACACTTCTGTTTCCATCACTGGTTCTGTAGCTTCTCATGATTTTTAAAGTTGTGATTCAACATTGTCATGGTAGCCGTCATTAATATGCACTGGCATCTTTGCTGGCAGTAAGGTTTACCAAACTAACATGCAAATGGCTGCTGTGTACCTAATTGTACATCAGGTAAAATATCACTGAACACATTTATACTATAAAAAACTGGTCATTGCTTAAATGACTAGTGGTGCTTATCAACAATTCATGTTTCTGCATTAGAGATTTAAAGGGATAGTTCTGTTTTTTTAAGCGGGGTTGTACTTAGCGGGGTAACTTATCCATAGTCAGTGTATTGCCTACAGTAGATGGCGATCACCTCGCCCCGAGTTCAGAGAAGCAGACAGGGGTACTGCTGTACACCAGGGCAGAAGCAAAACAAATTTAAGCCACCTAAATAAAGGACCACAAAAGTATGTAAAGTGTATGCTAAATTTAGAATATTTTCTCTTGCTTTACCGTGCCATCAGACAGTCCTGTCTGACGGGAAGCTGAAGCTCTTAAATCCCTCTATGCTCTGCTCTTGAGTTTGTGGTCTACCTTTGCCACAAGCGGTCAATTTGGTTTCATTTTTTGTTTGACGTCTGTGTTTTAATGGTTAGTTCTTATTCACCCAAGTCACAAATTAACACAAACAAACTAACCAACTGAGGGAACGGCAGGCGGGCAACTTCTGAGTCTGGTGGCTTTGGAGAGAACGATATAACATCTTCATGTCCCTGTCAGAAAGGACTGACTGATGACAAGGTGAAGTGGTGAAAATGTTAAAAATTTAGTGTGCACTTCAAGGAACAATTAACAAGATGTTGAGTCTCATTCCCGGGTTGTCAAATACTGACCCTTCTTGTTGGTGGGGTCAGTGTCTTGTTGACGGCCACCAACCTAAAGCCTGGGACGACCTGGGAATAAGACTCAATTATCAACTATCTTACACATTACACCTTTAAATAGATATTGATTTTTGTTTTTTAGCTGGGCCTTGGTTTACGTGGCTAAAATATGATTTGCTTCTGCCCCTGTCCACAGCAGTAAATTGCTTAGCTTCCTGCATTGGTACCGCTATAGATGCCAACCGCCATCTACTAGGTAATACACTGACCAGGAATAAGAACAGTTTTTCTAGCCTGAAACAGCTCAGATTCAATTTGTGATTTCAATTAAAGTTTGATATGTGCCCAGTGAAAAATACATTGGGGTTTTGCACACCAGAAAAACAAGACAGTGGAATTCAACATGAAATCTGTTTGAAGGAAGTTCAATCTGTTTTAGTAGAAAGATTTTTCTTTCTTCTTTGCTGGAAATTTGTAAAAAAAAACATTTCAGCAACATTTTTTTCTGAGAGATGTGTGAATGAATTTTGAAACCAAAAAAAAGCAAGTTGTTTAACTTATTTTCAAAATTTAATAAAAGTCTTTATTTAAAAAAATGTGTTTTATTTATTATTCTGATTATATGGATCATTAAAATAAGTGATTTTGCATTTGAAACACAGTATAGACCTTTTTTTTCCTACAAACTCATACAGCATACAGTAACTTCAGATACTCAACAATTCAACATCAAGAAATTCAGTCCTCTCTGCTGATTCTTCTCAGAAGAAAAGCAATGTCTGGAAGGGATCCCTCTGTGAAGTTTGTCAAATTGTTCTCCATTGAACACATCACATGTAGAAACAATCAGGCCTGGTCTGGCCTGGAGTACTGCTCTGCACTGGAGTGTTTGGGGTGTGGTGTGATGATGTCCACCAGTGCAAACGCAGTTCAGTTTACTTTAGGGGCGAAGTGTGAACATGTATGTGTAACCTTATGAAAGTGGGACTGACGGGGGTTGTAAGACTGATGACAGAACAGAGGGGGAGGGGAAGGATGGTGGGGTCTACGGAAAACTTGTCATCCTTTAGAAATGAGTGCCAGGGCTCTCTTTTTATATCTCAGTACCATTTTAATCAGCCAGTTGGGTTGAGCAACTGGGACAAACTGATGAAATCGGACCAACTGTTGAGTTCTGGAACCTTAGATCAGTGCTTCACTTATGAAACATGATCTAGGTGCACATTTCTGTTCCCTAATGAAAGCTGAATGTCTGAGTAGCAGTTAAGAAGCAGAAAGGAGAGAGGGAGAGAATTGGAGGAGATTTAGGTCAGCATGGGGAAAAGGCTCTCTCCTGCTGAAAGAGTCCTTTGTGGCCATTTCTCCTGGTCCGCCCTTGTGCTCAGACCCTCTGAAAGGTGACATTGATCCCAGCCAGGCGTGCAGGAAAACCTGCATACTTGCTTAACTAGCAGGTTCTCACAGGAATGGCTTCATCAAAAGGCAGAAATGGAGAAATTCTTTTAAGCCCGATTTATTTATTATTTCTAAAGTTAGAAGGAGAATAAAGCAAGCTAGGTATTTGAAATGCAAAAGCAGGTTGTTTTAGATCCTTTTTACCTTTGAATTCCAAGAAGATTCAACTACAGAGTGCATGTTTTTATAGTCAAAGCTGAAAAAACCAGGAGACCTAAAACTCCCTCTTTATATGCCCATGCTATGGTCAAGGGCTCTATGGGAAATGTGATCCTATACCAAAGTAAATTCAAGTGTGCCACTAAGTGCAGGGTGCCCAGTGACATATAGTGATTAAGCCATTACTGTGACATACACTATGGTCCTAGATAACCACAGGATTTAAATTAAGTTCTTGTAATGATGTGAGAATGCAAGTGCCTGAGGCCAGTCAGTGTGTGGTCATATCTAATGCCCATGGTTTGGAGTCAGTCGTGGTATGTGGCAGTCAGGAGCATTTCCATTCCATTTTGTTTACCTGAGGTGTGTTCACAATCGTATCCGTGAGTGTATATGCGAGAAATGCCCGATTGTCCAATGGCGAACTGCAAGGCATATGGTTCAAGCATCATACTTTCTTTTTTCTTTTTTCTTTTTTTAATTACAATGTTCATATGCCATTGGATCACTAAATTCACGTATAAGATTTTTTTAGGCAAGAGATCGACTGTGTAGATTTCGAATATTGGCAGTTTTATAAAAATTTATGGTAAATTTGGAATGTGCCCCGACGTTTTAGGATGGGGATAGCTAGTGGGCGAGGCGGCTTACAGACCACTGCAGCCAATAGCACAAGACTTCTGCAACATTTGTATCAAGTGTATCATATTTATGGTTGATTTACATTACATTACTAAAGCTAAGTGCTGCTTTAGGTAAACTTTGTAATATGACATACATAACCAGAGATAAATCCTCCAGCTCCTCCTCCTGGCTCTTGTAACTTGCAGTCGCTTCCTCAGTTTAGCAGCCTCCTCCTCTGCTTCTCGGCTAAGTAGGTCTAATTCTTTACTCTTTAAGTTAAACATGAACCACAAACAATAGCCTATACCGTTTCCCCCTTCTTGTTCTTTAATTTGCCTTGGAATACTACTGGAAAATATTGCATTGAGTGGAAGAAGTAATGCTGATTTGCAATTGTATAAAACAATTTTCATAGAGCGGTAGCCGGAACAAGGATGTAAAAAGAAGACCAACGCAGTCATATGATGCAAAGAAGACATGTTGCTTGGTGTGAACATGTCTGCTGGCAATGGCACACATAACTGTTCATTTAGTCAAGTCAAATTTTATTTATATAGCACCAATTCAAAACAAAAGTTATCTTATGACACTTTACATGTAGAATAGGTCTAAATCCTACCCTTTAAACTCTTTATACTCTTAAGTAGGCAGTGTATACAGTATATTGAGATTGAGTGTGGAGTTGATAGTTTTATATAGGAGTTCTATAGAAAAGACGGATAAGAGCGAGCAGGTAAGCATCAATTCTTGTTGATACTGTTGTTATTGTTGGTTTTGGTCGTTTCATGGTGTTTGTTGCCAGTGAAAATATAGAACTTCTTCAGCCGTATCTTTTAACTCATACTGTATATTGTTGTACAAATTAGGTGTGTGTGTGTGTGTGTGTGTGCGGTATACAACGTACTGCATGGTTAACCCTCTGCAAATGTCTCAGATTACATTTGGAGGAGGGGGCGGGGGTGTGGGGGGTCTCCGGGTTCAGGCACAGTGCAATTGTGAGTGAAACATTAGTGGAAAAGTACCGAGATAGAACACGAATACAGCAAGGAAATGTTCACTACAGCTGGACACCGCCTGTGTGTGGCTGTGTGAGTTAGTCGGGTTAAATTTTTGTCCATTTTTTTTTTTTTCCATTTAAATTTTACAGTTCATACAAATGAGACTTCAGGGAATAAAACATTAAAGATACTCTGTGTGAGACAAAAATACATTAAATACAGGAATGTCTGACAGCTTGAAACAAGACCCCCTTTTGTGTAATATGCTACACGGCAGTAAGAGACCTTGCTGAGGGGCTCCATTTTTAACATTCCTTGAAAAATGGGGATGGTGACGTATGAGGCCTGCTGTTGTTTTGAGTTTTAATATCATAATATGTATCTTATTAAAGATACATAAAACAGCTACTTGTGCAATGTCAGGAAGTTCCACCATTAAGCCATGAAGTCAAACCTGGTTCTTTATGGTAAGCCCCACTTGCTCATCAGGAACTTGTTGATGCAAGTTTGTCAAAGAGACCACCATGGTAAGATACCCTTTACATAACTTATTTCTAACATTTCCTATAAAAAAATAAAAATAAAAATAAAAATACAGACAATTCTTTAATTTCAATAACTTATAACTACTGACTCTGGCAACAGTAGCAGCTCTAACATATTGTTAGAGTTGGTAAAAGTTTTCTTTTTAAATTAAACTTTCTTGGTCTCCTCCAAAATGGCCATGTGTTTGGACATTTATGCAAAGGCACTGATCATCTTTGTCTCTCATACTGATATCTATACAGAATGTGGTACAAAGATGGATTCAGACATGTCTGGTGCAACGTGTTGTGGTGAATGTGATCCATATTGTATAATTTCACAAAAATGCTACTCATTATTACAAGCCTGCCATCATGACAATCTTCCAGGTAAGGAATCAAATATGTCCACAGTCCACAATACCAATTATAGCTGATTGTATGCTTTGAGACTATCAGCACACTCCCTTTTTACCAGCCAGACTGTTTACCATCCTATAAAATAAACTAGGTGCAAGTACCATTTAGCCAAATTACACAGCAACGCTAAGTAAAAACAATCAGCAGCTCCACTCTCCCAGACAGATATTGATTTATTGAAAAAGTGAAATATAAGACAGGTGGAGGACGGAAAACTCGTCAACAGATGTTTAAAGTAAACAGAGAAAAATATAAGTCAGACAGAGTGCCTTTTATGAGCTATTTTGGAGTCCTCTGAATGATACGTCGGTGTGTTTCGTCTGGTTTTCCTCCTTCAATCAGTACTTTGAAAGTTCTGCTGAAGATGAAAAAAAATGGGAGAGCAGAGTATTCTGGTGCCAGGGTGTACCAGTGTATGTGGGGGCCAAGTGTCTTGGGTCAATATGGGCATAGAGGGAGGAGCATGGGGGGGGGGTTATGACCTATACTGAAGTCTACCACCAGGGTATGATCCAGATGTTTAGGCTTCACTTTTGGGGATCAGAACAAACGGCTCCTCCGCAGTAAGTAAGGAATCTGGATACAATATTGTCGTTAGAAGAGGTTCTGCTTGACACATCCCGTCAGGTTTCGTAGTTTGTTCTCGTGGTTTCATGGTCATTTCCATGTTTCCTTCTTTTTTTGTGTACTCACCTTGCCTCTCATTTCAGATCGCTCGACTTCTTGTCCTGTGTGTTTTCCTGCCAGTCCTGTTTGTTTGCCCTGCCCAGATTAGTTCCACCTGTGTCTTATTACTTTACCAGATGTATCACAACAAATCAATCTTTACGGATTCAAGTTGGTTGTTTCAAGAATGAGGCGGATTGTTCTTGTTTTCTCACGGCACCACAAGTAATTTCAGCATCCATGTCAGAAAGAACAAAAATTAAAAAAAAACGGTCATACCATATTATTGTATTACAGTGTTCACATTAAAGAAATAGCGCAATATGATTTTGCAATGGGTAAAATGTGTCCCTTTGACAGACAGTAAAGAAGCTGTAATGTCTGTCCTGACGTTTTAGACAGGCAGTGAAATATGTTGGACATCAGATTGCTGCAGTGTTTGCTCACTTCTGTCGAAAAACTGTTTGTTTACATGCAATTTAATTCAATTCAATTTCCTTTCTGCTTTCATTACTGTTAGTTTGTGGTTTTTGGCACAGGGTTGTAAATGGCCACCCACTTGGCCACACATTGTCCATGACACATCATGAGAATCTCGTGTTTGAGAACAGGGAGTTCAAATTGTACTATAAATAATCATTGTTTGATACTTTTAATTTAGTTCCTGCAATAGAAGGAATGTTTTTAGGAAGCTTTTGATTGTGGATGAAAATCTACCACAACATGTGTAGGGCCAAAATATAATAAGAAATTTTAAGGTTTGTATTACCCAAGTATAACATGGCTAAAAATATATTTTGCAGGTAAAGAATACCGAATTTTATTTAACATAACAGAGGTCCACCTGTAAAAAAGGGAACCTCACTAATCTGAATGTGCCAAAAGGCATAATCACAGCTCTTCGAATAAGACATAATGAATCCACCACCATATTTTTTTCTGGTGTCTCAGTGTATATTTATGGGACAGCATGGGAGAGCATTCCTACCATTGCTCTTGAATTCATGCCATAGAAAGCTTTCTCCCAGTGCCTGTATATCCATCAGTATGAAATAATTGCATGCTCTCAGTTGTGTGGCTGTTGTTTCATTTGTATTTAGCACATTTTCTTCAAGTCTTATCACATACTAAAGACAAAGAATCCCTCAGGAGGGGTGTGTTTGTTTTCAGCCACCCATGTGAACCTGTTTTTCTTCGGAGAAGCCAGAAGCATTACAGCAGCAGACTGGAACTCTGGTGACCACAGCACATCAAGACAAAACCAGTGGTGATCCACCCTCATCCTTTTAATTAGCTCTCTGGCTTCAACCTAAAATACTCACCACAAGTGAGAGACTTTTCCCTCGAATACCTCTGGTGCATGTACAAAATGAATCTTCCACACTGGACGCTGTAGTGTGTAGCTCAGTGATGGCATTCTGCCTCCATCCGGGCACCCTGCCATAAAACTTTTTTGTTTTGACTTTCTCATTGAGAGATAATTTATGATCTGGGTCAAGTGTAACTAACCATACAATACTTCAATATCAGATTTCCCTAAAAACAGCACACGCCATGCATACAAAATACTGTATGAGTGAATGAGTTTGCGAAAAACAATTCAATAAACATTTTTTCCCTTTATTGCCAGTTTTGCCCCAGAAACCAGAAGAAAATGCACAAAGATATTCAGGTTTTTTCCCCCATAAACAGATCAGATAAAATTAATAACAACCATAGAGTGGTTTCAGGTTTTTACTACAAAATATTGAGTAAATGGGTGAAACCTGAGCAGATTGTCATTGTAGTTATAGTGTGGTTAAACTCCCAAGATATACAAGTTAACTAGACTAAGAGTCTACAGCCACACTAGCAGCTGTGTGACACTGAACTGAGCTAAATTCAAATGTCAACATGCTACTGAAGAGTTTCACTCAAAACCACAAAAGTCAACTCAATGGTAGCGCAAGAAGAAAAATCAGGGGATGACCAAAGTCATAAGCAGACATCCTCTGGGAAACATGAATATCTGTATAAATGTTGTGCCATTTCATCCTGTAGACGTTGAGATATTTTACTGGATAAATGAAAACTTTGGTGACTCCCTGACTTTTCCTCTAGCGTCAGTAGTAGGTCAAAGTCATTTGAATTCATCGTCTGACTACACATGCACTGTACCAAACTTCATGCTAATCAATCCAACAAGATATTTCAGTAGAGAAAAGTGGTGGTACCTACAGGAGAATATAATACTTGATAATAAGGTACAGTATTGAGAGAGAACTTTTACCAATACGCAATAACTCAAGGTAAGTTCGCATGATTGTCTTGATTGCTTTTTTCTGTTTTGGCAAAGGAGAATTAAACAGAATAACAATCTACTTAAAGCCCAAAGTAGTGGGCTGACTAGCAGCCACTGCCATCCTCAGCATGGCTAAAAAAAATAATCAAATGATTTGGACTGACAGAGGACAATTAGTCATATTAAAGGGCTCCTTTTGTCATTTCCATTTCACAAATTTTAGCCACGTCTAAAAATCTTCCTTTGCAAATAGTTCTACATGGTTGGAGTGAATTATAAAAAACAAGAACCAAGTCTAGTATATTTTTGCACATTTTGCAAACATCATAATTATGTGTTTGACAGGTCTGAACTTCCATCCATCCATTTTCTTCCACTTATCTGTGGTCAAGTTATGGTGGCAGCAGGCTAGGCAGGGTATTCCCGACTTCCCTCACCCCTGCAAAGCTTTCCAGCTCCTGCTGGAGGATCTTGAGGCCAGATGAGATATATAATCCCTCCAGCGAGTTCTGTCTACCCCGGGGTCTCCTCCCAGTTGGACGAGTCTCCTTTGGACGAGAACCTCCAAAGGGAGATGCCCAGGAGGCATCCTAATCAGATGCCCGAACCACCTCAACTGGCTCCTTTTGACGCAAAAGCGCAGCAGCTCTACCCCAAGCTCTCTCTGGATGTCAGAGCTTCTCACCCCATCTCTAAGGCTGAGCCCAGCCACCCTACGGAGGAAACACATTTTAGCTGCTGGTACAACACCCGCATTACTGCTGATGCTGCACGAAACTGCCTGTTGAAGCCAACAAAGCCACATAATCTACAAAAAGATGCAATTTTGAGGTTCCCAAACCGAACACTCTCCTCTCCCCGGCTGCGCCTTGAGATCCTGTCCATGAATATCATAAAACAGATCGGAGACAAAGGGCAACCTTGGCGGAGTCCAACATTCACTGGGAACGTGTCTTTGGGCCAAGAATGCAGACACAGCTCAACAGCCCTGATACCCCATATACTCCCACAGGACCCCCTGCAGAACATGGTCATAGGCCTTCTCCAAATCCACAAAGCACATGTAGACTGGATGAGCAAACTCTCATGACCCCTCCAACAGACCTGCAAGTGTAAAGAGCTGGTCCACTGTTCCACAGGCTCCCAGGGCAGAATCAAAACTCTGAACTTTCCATGGCCAAGTGCAGTACATTTGTGAGGATGTCTGTTCCCACCATTGGCTTAATCAGAATCCTTCATATTGTATAAACTGCAGCCTTTTCTCCCTATCAGAAAATGGCTTTATTGTCAATGCTAGTTATTTCATATTGCTGCGGTGGCAGGAGATGAACTGCATTGCTGCTATATTTGTCAAGTGAAGCTCTGTGTAATATTAGGGCTGGTTTGATACAATTACAGAGTAAAGTAGACTAAGCAGACTAAACCCGTCTGTAAGATGGCAGAGTGAACTTAATCTTTGAAGGTCAGGGGTTGGTTTAGAAACAAGTCCATTGCCAAAGTCAAGTGGTGGTCATTATGGAGCACACATGGAAGTCACACGCCCACAACCTCACCCTCCCTTCTTCCCTCAGTGCACACATAAACACAGACGTTAGAAACCAAGGGGAGGTGTGAAAGCTAGAAATCACACATTTCTCTTGAGCAACACAACCTCCCAAGGCTGCAAAGCCTGAGACTGATTCACAAGGTCAAAGTTTTCTTTACTCATTCAGATCTCTTTCTGTATCTCGCATCTTCCTTCCCCACCATGTTCTCTTCCTAACCTGAGAAAGCATGTTAATGTTAAATATATCTTCCCGTTTAAAAAAAAAATATTTTCAGCTATGTGGCTTGGGAGTAGCTAGCGGGGTCATTCATGCAGCAAAATTCCACAATATATATGATTTATTACAGGAAATATGCATACACGTTTCCTTCTCCATACATATGGTTTCTTAGCAAGCAGAGCCTGACCGATACAAAGTTTTTGGGGCAGACGTCGATACTAATATTGGAGAATAAAAAAAATCTGATACATTCCCTGGTATTCTTATATTTTTACCCACTACCTACACACAATGCCTACAAGGCATTAAAATATTGTGTCATCATAGAGATTACAGGTAAGGTAGGTCTGTTAGTTGTGAGAAAATGCACCCTTGAAGTAAGATTGTTTACAGTGATGCCACAAAAGACAATGAAATCAAAGCCTTGTTGGGAAGAAAGAAACTGAAAAGTCACTGTTTTATAAAATCCTTAAGTTTATACATTTATGTTTACTAGGGATTTCAATGGGATTAATCATCAATAATCTTTTTGACTCCACTAATGGCTTCACTAATTAGCAGTCTGAAGTAACAAATGAACTGTGCTAAATGAAACTCTGTGTGAGAAAATGTCCTCCAGAAAGGCAATCAAGTCAAATTAAGTTGTGTGGTGCCACTTTTCAGTTTAGTATTAGTTTAGCACTATTCTGTACCATATTTAGATCAAACACCTGGCTGCCACGTCAAAGGATAGCTCACAATCGCAGCCAAAGACCATGTCGCTGCTAGCTGGAGGTGAAAGTGTGATGTGTGCCGATCTGAGGCGATATGCTGCCAATCAGCATGGTAGAGGGCAGGGGATTCAAAGAGCTAGTTTGATACCTTGAGAGCGAGTATGTTATGCCATCAAAACCACTTTGAGGAAAAGAAGGATGAGCTAAAAGTCAAGCTAGCCAGAGCAGACAAGCTAGCTCTGACCACTAACTGCTGGAAAGCTCTAACAGACCAAACTTACAGTATGTCACAACTACCCGTCACTTCATCAGTGCTGACTGGGAGATGCAGCCAAGTGTGCTTTTCACTCAGAGCCTCTTCGTGAGGGTGGGAAGCTCATTGAGTCAGTGGAGCACTGGACTGAAAGAAGAGTAGCTCTTGTATTTTTCATGTCTGTGCTTTTCTTTTTTCAGTTATCGGCTAATCTTAAAGTTACCAGTTGCCGGAGTCGGGCTATCGAAAGCAAAATTAACCAAAACTGACAGCCCTTATGCCTACTGAATGGTTCCATCTGCAATGCATCATGCAGTCTCTTGAGATAACCTCATAATTCATTGCTTGTCTTTTTGCTGGAATGCTTTTGAATATTCATTAAACAGCTGAAATAATGGATGCCGTACTGTATATGGGCAACTTATCTCTTCTGGTTAGGCACTTCTGATGCAGCTGCAGCTGATCAACCTAGACTTGAACTGGGAGGTGGTCTATTATATCCATCAACTAAAAACTAACCGCCAAATCCTTAATCATATTTTTTTTTTCATAGGCTAACTTGGCCTCACTCACACACTTGTCTTGAGAAACAGCACTTCAAATTGTTTGGGAGTGTGTACAGTTTTGTATTTTTGTTGTGAGCTTTATAATTATTCCAAATTGAGTCCAGCTGTCATCATCAATTTCTGACTATAACTGAGCAAGAAAAGAGATCTTTAAGTATGCATATAATTTATAGGTCTTATGGGTAAAATACCACTGCATTTTAATTACAATGATGTCAACCACAAAGCTACAAATATAAAGTCAAAAATATGTAGCAGTTTGTTTTAATCCACTGAAGGATTTACAGTTTACAGTCAGACTCACACAAGATGTTTTTCCTGTGGCAAAAAAAACATTCAAATGCATATACTATATATATTGCAACTCTTTCGAGCAAATCATTAGATTACATACACATGCACACACTCATCGACTCATCTACACAGACTATTTCAAGCCACTCATTTTATTTAGCAGTAGGCTAAACTAACTGAGGTCACTGGGTCTGTTTGACTACGTGCATATTCGCACACAATTTCCTTAATTTTCATTTGCACAGGACGCTAAATGTACACATATGGCCACCCAGTACTGGGTGTGTTGATTGCCTTCTGTTCTACCCACAATGTGCTGATTCTGTTACTAAAATATCACAGTCTACCTCCACACTTCAAGGAATTTCCTTATTGCTGCATGTACGTTGTGTAGGTTTAATGTTCCATTATACAGAATGACATGGAAATAATGGTTAAGAAGTCTAATTGTGATGTTTGTATAACCAGTTATTTATTCATTTTTATGTTTTTGTATGCATATCCCTTCAGCTTGGCACAGAAAATCCCAACAACTGCACAAATCACAATGCAAATATCCAGAGATTTTTGCAAGGAAATTATATGTACATTAGCAATAATTATCTCAAATGGCTCTCAAGTGAGCCATGATGGAATGACAAACATTTAACTTGCAGGACTGCCTCCTGTGCCAAACCCCAACTCATCAAATCTGCATAGTGCTCTAAAGTGCTCTAAATTTTTGCCCCACTCCAACTGTTGCGGAAAGGAATGTATTGCAAGAAGTAAAACTTTATAGCTAGCTAACAAGGCACTAAAATGAGCTTTCTAATAGAGCTAACAGGGAGAGCTCAGTTTGTAATATGCACCCTGGACAAGCATGATCAAAACCTTGGCTTGTTTTTCATGCAGAGAAAAAAATGGAAATGGGTGTTAAGAGAGAAATGTTATAGTCAAGGTGTCTTTCTCATAGAGTTACCATGGCACTGCCAAGACAGTTGTTACTGCCAGAGGTGCAATGTAGGGCAACATTAAAGCACAGTCTGAATGGTAGTCTGGGCAAGGGTGACATCATTTCCTTTTAGCCTCAATGCGTCTGGAATGTGCCCCCCGCCCCCAACAGACACCCAGCCTACAGCCCCTATGTCTGGATTTGACAAAGCTGTGAAATTCATCTACAGTCATGGTTCGCCCAGAACTCTGAGTGAAAGTCAAAAATAACAAGCAGTTACCTCGCAACTCTTGGGGATCCACAGAGAAGGAGGCACTCTGATAATATAATTTCACTTGAGGCACTTTAAGCTGCGTAGAGAAAATAATAAGAGCACTAAAATGACGGATATTTTGCTGACTGCTATTTACAGAGATGCGCTGTAATCCAGCCTCATCAAATTGCAGGGTTGCGCCACAAAAAATAGGCATTAAGTGAGTTTTTTCTTCCATTATATCCTGGGCATGGGTGGAAAATAAAACTAAATACCAAATTGAATGGTGTTATTACTGCAATGTGATGACATACTGTGTGGAATTTGAATGGGGCAGTGTCACAGATGCGGCACTGAATATGAATGCCAAGAGAGAAATACATTGAGGGGATTTTGGGGAGATTGGTGTGATCGGCCTATGTATTCAAAAGTGAGGCCAAATAAATTCCCCAGAATGACGTCTTTTCCCAAAAGTTACATCCCCTTCACTGAAATTGTGACTCAGTCCTGATAAGGACGGGATAGATTCTCTGGTAGTTTCAAATTATGCATGAAGGAAGGCTCTGTGAACAGTCATACATTATAACTGCGTGGGACAGACATCTGGTCAGTGAATGGGAGTGGAATGTAGCCAATTATGCATCAATGTGAGACTAAACTTTCACTCGCAGGAGGTTTGGTGTTTCTGAAATCCAGGCTAGACAGAGATAATTATGGTAGTTTAAATTAGTCAAGGTTTTGTAACAAATACAGGTCTGTTCATGAGCTATAACAGGGGTTCCCAAACTTTTTCACGTCCCTCATTTCCCACCTTGACTGACACATATTAGACCACAGACCACCATTTGATAAGATTCTGTCCCATGCAGGGTCTCCCATCTCATGTGATCCAAGACAGAATGTGTATAAAACCCACGACCAGAATAGTCATACATTCTGTCATTACACTATGGATGTAATTAAAATAAATTACTCCAATTTGCTGGGAACCCCATCAAGGACCCTTGGGGATCCCCGGACCCCACTTTGGAAACCACTGATCTCTAAGATGAGTTGGTGCTCATGTTGCCGTTACATATAGGAGACTCATACAGAACAGTCACGGTAGCAAAAAACAAAACAAAATAACTTCTAAAGCTCCAGAGGGGAGACAGGTGGATTCTTCAGCCCTGCTCAGAAGCACTTTGTATCCAGATCAATCCAGGTTGTGTCTAGATCCATTTGACATGGATATCAGTTCACACTTGAAAGTGGCTCAAATGCATTTCACAAGAGCATTTTGATCATATCTTGTATTTCCTTTAAATATGAGATATAGTATAATTATATAAGATACATTAAAGGTTGATAACACAGTCAGAGGTATACATGTATTTGCAGTCGTAGGCATCTTTGACTAGTTGACTACCTCAGAATACTTCTGATTAGTTCAGCCCCCACACCTGCTACCATTACCATTTCTGGAGCCGGCCTCAGTCTCGACGTCCTGCTGACGGGAACGCAACAAACTGTAAATTACTAATAAACACTGCATTCCTCTAACTCCCCTGTCTTCTGTTTCCGTTTCCCTCAAGCTGCAAGCTGTTTCTTTTTTTTCTCCCCTCCTCTCCGTCTCCCTCTCCGTCTAATCTTCTCCTCCTCTCTTTCAGGCTCCTCTTTGCCAGACCATCACATGGGGTATCTCTCCTCACAGTGAGGAATCTCTCACTCTCCCTCTCCTGGCTGTCATGGCCTCATGCAGATGTTGGATCTACTGTAGATAGGTGCCCCCTAGGGCCCCACTATGGATCTGTGCTCACCTAGTGTATGTTTTACAATAGACACAAATCTATGTTTCTGTCCTTAAAACATGTAAACAATCTGAGTACTTGCTGATTTTCTCTGTATGGCCTGTCCTCTCCCAGTTCACCATGGTGAGGGCAGGTCGCTCTAAGGACAGAGGATGTCGTGTTTCATACAAATTGTAAAGCCCACAGAGGCATTGTGGCATGGGATTCTGCGCTATATAAATCAAATTGAATTGACCTGAATAAACAAGAGAGAGTGTATGCTTAGTTTGTCGTGGGTCCCGTCACATCAGCCCCTCTTAGTTTAGTGCAGAATATTAACACAGCTGTCCAACCCAAAGGGAAAGAGGCAACAGAGGTAGTTGCATGTGTACTTCAAACACCATGAAACTGGACCTGGAACTACAGCTGCATGTGTGCATGTTCAAAGTTGGGGTCAATTTGAGTCGAACATGGGGTCAAATTACAAACTAAACAAACAGTTTTTTAATTCACACATGTATAGGACTTTCATCACGAAAATATTAATACATCTTAAAATAACATTTGAATCATTTTTTTTTTTTTTTAGATATTTCAAAGTCATTATTGAAACCCCAAAATGCCCAAAGATATTCTGTGTTGGAACAATCACTCAAGAAGAGCTTATACTGTATGTCCTGGTAACAATCCTGGGTGAAATAACTAAAACAGTAGTACTATAAGACTCAATGTTTCAAATGTTATCTTATAATACAGCTCAAAGTTTGAATGCACTTGAGTTTAAATATGTCAGCCAACCTCCACAATGTGTCACCGTGAGAATGACCTTCAGCTGGTGTGCCGCAGGTATGAAACTCCACCATTCTCATGCAAGATAATCAACACAATATAAGCAGAGATGTAAAAAAAATAAGCTTCTGAAAACCATCCGGATCACAACACTGATTAACATTTTTGCTCATTTGCATTCATCAGAATGCTCACTCTTCAGAATTAGCAAAAGTTGACTGAAGTTGTTGTCAACATCATTAACAACAAAGCAGAATTTCAGATGAAAAAGAAATATTTGATCACTGAGATGAGAAGATTGCATCTGTTACACTTTTCTTCCCCCTTGTGGCTGAGAATGGGACACAAAATCAGTCCAAATGAAAAAGCCACTATTAGAATTTCAAGCACGTATTTTAAATCCGTTAATTCTCGCCCTTAGATACTTGCCAACAATTTTTTTTTCTGATGAAATTTGATTTCTGTATAATTATAATAAACTCTTTTTTTTTTCTTTTTTTTTACAAAAACTCCTGTTATATAATAATAGTAATGTTTAATAATGCATTGCTCCTAAAAGATCATTTATTTAAGGGGGCAAAAATTCAGATGTTTGTTTTCCGACCACAAGGCAGTGCCAGTGAGCTGTGAATGGAATTATCCAACTCACATCTGCGTCCAAAATCCAGTTTAACTCCACAAGTAACTGCTCACAGTGGCTGTGAGCTCCTAATAAACGATGTGTGTTTTGAGTTCTGCGCCATTCATTGGGAGCAAACTGGGTCATAATTTACAAACATCATTTAATAATAATGCCAATTCATTAGTGCAAGACCCAAGCAATCTCTTTCATCAGCTGAATAGAAGAATGCCACTGGGGCTTGAAAGAGGATCAGGGTGGGGGTGGTGGTGGGGTGGGGTGTGATTATGGGAGCGGGTGGTAAACAGCAGTGCACATTTGCTGGCTTGATGTCGCTGCCTGGCAGATTTCTGTGCCCTGAGTGAATTTGTGATCAGAAATGAGCTTCATCTGCAAAGTATAAGTAAATGGTTTTTATGAGGCGCGGCGACAATTTGGGAATCACTGATGTCTTTGACAAAAGCACACAAAAATGATGTGCTTTTACTCTTCCCTCTTTTCTCATAAACAAATGGAATGGCCCATATCTTTTGTTATAAATCTGCAACATAATTTCCCTTGAAGATTTTAACATATTGGTGTCAGAATTTTCAGAAAGCAAGAGAGGGTTGGGAAGTGTTGTGAAAGAGAATTGTTATTCAGTCTATTCTGCTTTATAGAAGATCTGAAGACACTGCCAAGTCGAAAAAGAGATGAATGGTCATGGAGGAGGCTTGGTTTATCTTCTCTGCGTTTGTGTCCGGGGAGATATGATGGATGTCTGTAGTAACTGTGACTCTGGGTGCTGTCTGGATGGCAAAGGCATAATAGAATGTGAGGGGTTTTTCTCAAGGTGAGTCCTGTATCACCCAAGGATAAGGACACTTATCTACCAAAATTGCAATCCTGAGAGACAACATCAGGTGGTAAAGCAGTGGATTTGGCTCTCATTCTGCTCTTTGTGTCTGATAAATGAAGGCACCACAAGCTCTTTGCTCTCATGTTATTGAATCAGCATGCAAGTCCCGGGGATTGACTCATGTCAAAAGGCACAGGTGAAGGCAAACATAAACCACACTGATATTCTGAGTACGAAACAATGACAAAAATATTATTATTATGGCTGAAATTATGATGTGTTAAGTCAATCCCCAGAAACCTTTTCACTAACTTATACTTATTTTTCATCCATCAAGAAAACATGCTGCGCTTATTTTATGTCTCCCAAATGTGAGGACTTATTGCTTCTCTCTGTTTTTTATCATTGTGAAATATGGCTGCAGTCATTTCAGATTAGCCTGACAAATAGTCTCTCTATTACTAATTTGGTATAAAATGTCAGAAAAATAGATCCTTCCTAGAGCCAAAAATGACTTCTTTAAAATGCTTGCTTTGTCCAAACAACAATTCTAAGCCTGAAGATACTCAATTTACTGTCATATAAGACAAAGAAAAACAGGAAAGCACAAAGACTGGAACCAGCATTTAAAAAAAATACTTTTTACATGTTGCAGATTGATTCTTTGTCAATTGACAAATCAATTAATCGATTAAGATTATTAATAGCTCCACTGACTGGGTCCCCTCCTGCCTCCATGACCCATTTCTGAATGACATGTTTGATTGAAAATTTCGGAGAATGTCCTTAAAGTTTATTTTGTTAATGAATAATCATAATATCTTATCTCATAGCACAAACTTTAAACTTTAAAGTAACATACTTTACTATCAGCTCAGAACAGGAAATTGTTCAATTTCAATTCTTCTCAATCTCATCTTAGAATTTGACACAGCTGATCATCATATTCGATTTGATTACTGTTGAAAGGTTGGTTGGCAATAGGGATACTGCCCATATACTGTCCAAGAGACAATCCTTGGCCCCCTGATATTCTGTGTTATGCCACTGGGACACATCATACACAAACACAATATTCAGTACCATTGTTATGCAGATGACACATTGATTTTAGTAAAGAAGGCTATCTTGTCTGTATGGATGTCCCAAAGCTTTCTCCAACAAAATGAAACAAATCTGATATCTTTCTTTTTCGTCCTCCAAAGTCCAATACCAATTTTCAAAAAACATGTTCCATGTCTACAAATGTCAACTCTGCAGCCAGGACTAGAGCCCAACCGATATGAATTTTTGGGGGCCGATACCAATATGGTCAACAGACCAAATCCGCCACACATTGTCGTCTGCTGAGCTGCGGAAAAATGCTCTGACGCTCACCTTTCAATCTTACCGACGACTGAAACTACAGTTGGTAAATGAAATAAGCACATGGCGGTTGTCAGGGAGAGGGTTAACGTTATATTGAAAGGGGGGAAATTATGCTGTCATTGTTTATCATTAACTTTGCAGTATGCATTTCACACACTAGTTACTTACCGTGACGCAGCTGAGAATCCGCAACACCGTTCAGCTGTGACGTGGCCAATGCCACATGTGCTTCCCAGGGAGTAAACAATGCCGTCGGAGCGCACTCTGCTACGTAATGACACCATTTCTAACAGCCAAAGCGTTTTTCTGCATTGTTTATTCTGTAAAATAAACGTTTTCATTTCGGCACATATCGGCAAACATGAACGGCGATACCGATATATCTGTGAAAAGCTCAAATCGGCCGATTTTATTGGCCGACCGATATATCGGTCGGGCCCTAGCCAGGAACCTATAGATGTTATATTTGACAGTGACCTTTCATTTGAAAAACAAGTTACAGAAGTGTTCAATAATGTTTCATCCACTGAGGATAGGGTCTTTTCTCTTTCTGCCTGATCTCGAGAACATTGTACATTCTTCTATATCATCTGGTTGATATAATTGTAATTCACTGTTATCACAGCTTTTAACATCAACTATTTCCATTTTAGCCCATGTTTACAGGTC
This sequence comes from Hollardia meadi, assembly GCA_037974645.1. Classification (NCBI taxonomy): domain Eukaryota; kingdom Metazoa; phylum Chordata; class Actinopteri; order Tetraodontiformes; family Triacanthodidae; genus Hollardia; species Hollardia meadi. Next base: position 5,616,565 of record JBBPCS010000002.1, read on the forward strand.
AGTTTTAGATTTGATTTTAAGATTTTACTTTAAAGCACTTCATACACTGTGAGCCAGAGCACAGCCACAGATCCTCAGGCAGGGTTCTGCTGGCTGTTCCTAAGTCCTGGATCAAGGCTAAATTTGATCAGGCTTCTGCAATCAGTGCCCCTTAGCTGTCAAACTCCCTGCCTGAAGATCTGAGGCCCCAACATGTCTTATCTACTTTATTAGGGGTTTTTTTGTGTTTATTTTACATTATTGTACAAAATTTTATTCCATTGATTTTTTTGCATGTTTGTATTGGTCTTTATTTACAGTACTTTGTTTCACTTTGAGACCATGAGAATTGCAACCCTTATTTGTTATAATTGTTGTTATTATTAGCATTATTATTATTTTTTAACCTCAAGGACTTTAAAAAACATATTAAAAGAAAAACAGATTTCAAACATATTGTTAGAAATGAAATGTAGAGACTGCTTTAGGGCATTGGAAAGTTTGTAAATGGCTGTCCAGCTGACATTCAGTGATGGTAAATTGAGCGAAGACCTTGTCTATTAAGTCATCTTCTATGTCAGTGTTGAAACACTTTGTGGGATGAGCACTAAGATTTAGCGCACTTAAAAATTCAATCTCCTCTCAAGAATCGTACAACAGGACAATGCACAAGGTGAAATAATTCAGCTGAGAATAAAACCTATTCAGGCCCAAAGACATCTCTCAATGTCTCAAATGATATCCCTCATGTGGGAAAGACAGATGAATTATTAACAGACAGTTCTACTCTCATTTGCGTCCACACAGTGGACAATCTGATTTCCCACCACCATGTCAAAAAGATGAGGTCTGAGTCACAATCCTGACCTTTGAGCTCTTATTTGAATTTTCTTGTCTGAGAAGTGTTTGCTAAAACCCTTATGCACTTACTATTACATGTACTTTCTGTACTTCTTGGTAAGAACACTGCAATGGTTCTGAGTTTTGGTGTCAGTATTGGCATGGGTGATAAAGGCATCAGTGGTTACAGGAGGGCAGCAGGTAGTATCTTGGTGATAAATTTTTTTTTTTTTTTTTTTTTTAAAGGTAGGAGGTTAATCAGAAATTGGGACATCACCTCTCCTCTACCCCTGCAGGCAGTTTCCTATTGTGTCACATATCTACCATATTCCTATTACATGCTCACTTTTCCCTTTTCCCTTGGTGAATCCCAGCAAAGTGGTAAAAAAAAAGAGGGCCAGAGACAAAATTTTAAAAGCAGGATAGGCTCAATACCAGAAATACAGGCTACCCATATCCAGAGCCCTCCTTCCATAAACGCTGTTGTCACTACTGGGTCTGGGAGCAATTAATCTCAGCAAGAGGAGGCAAAACGTGCAATAGCTATCAAGATGACAACTTTGCAGTGCAATTTACTAGGTTTCTATTGCTGTCAAGGATATAAATGCCATGACAAACGTGTTATTGTGTGTTGGGAGCATATTGCTTATGTGAGACCAGTGTTGATATTGTTGTGGTTGAGATTTTCAATTACATCCATTTTGCAGCAAATGAAAATATTGTATACAGTTGAAGAGCACACACATACAACAGGAAAAAAAAAACAAAAAACAAACTAGAGGACAATATCAGCACAACTGCCCTGGGAGTGTGAAATCAATCTTCACCGGTCAATAATTGATAAAAACCTACAGAAAATAGCTGTCTTGAAGGCGATCATGAATTACGGAGACATGAATTCTGCAAGGCTAACTGAAGTAATTTCAGAAAGTGAGGTGAGTGTTTAAATGGTTGGCCTTCACATATAGATACATGCTTATTTGAATTTGATGCAACAAACACGTTCTAAGCAAGTTGGGACAGAGGCAATAAAATACTGGGAAAGTTGTGAAATGCTCAAAAAAAACATTGGAATATTCCACAGGCAAACTGATTGATTGGTGGTAACAGGTGGTTGTATCATGAACGGGTATGAAAGGGGCATCCTCGAAAGGCTCAGTCATTATTAACAAGCAAGGATGGAGCGAGGTTGCCCACTTTCTGAATAAGGACAATGCCTGCTGCACATCATCAGACTGTTCTGGGGCCTCATTAATGAAGGTTGCTGCGCACAAAAATTGCGGAAAGAGGGATGGAATGTGCGTACGCATCTTTCACCGCCAATGTCGGGATTTAGAAAATGAGATTCTATGCAGGAAAAAGCTGCGCATTCCTACGCATCTTTTCACCAAGTTTTTCAGACAGGAATCGGCGACAACCGATGGTGAGATCACCAAATAAAGCTCATTCCACAAATGAATAACAGATGGGATAGACTATACATACATGTGTATCAAACCAGCAGTGGTGACCTTGCGATTTTTGAGTCAACTATTCCATAAGCACTTTTCAACTTGAATAGATATACAGTAAGCCAACTCAAAACTCAAATCATAGACTTAATATTTCATCATCGCTTTACATATGACTGTGCTGCCAGGCGCACAGAGCGCACTGGAGACAGCGCAGCGGCGGCTGCCACACACACACACACAGAGGTTTGCGCAGCTATTCTTGTTAGGACATTGCATTGACTTCCATTCATTGTGTACAGCCTAACCCTAACCCTGACCCTAACCTTAACCAATTCCTGCCTAACCTTAACCTAACCTCAATTCATACCATCGCTCTAAACCCAACCAGGACGTCAGAAATTAAGCTTTGCCGCATTAGGACCGGCCTTTGGTCCCCATGAGGACTATTGGTCCCAACAAGGTCAGTGATTATGCCAGAAAAGGTCCCCAGTAGGTAACAAAAACGCACACACACACACACACACACACACCCCCAGTCACCTCACCTTCACATTTTCACCACCTGCACATACTGTATGGACTGTGTAAAGTCTGGAAATAAAGCCAGTGAAAGCTCTTGCACAGTCCTTACACTCCATATCCTCATTATGATTATCATCTGATCGTTGTAAACATATAAATACTGCGGTGACACTCGTGCGTAATACTGACTCCCAACATCTCCTTTTCTAACCTCCGCCTCATCTACAACAACCTCAATTTCTGTGTCAGATGAACATAAATGTGGGTGTGTTGAGGATGAGATACGAGGCTGATCCACACGCGCACATTTCCAAGTTGATTTGGGATTTAAGGTCTGGTCCTCTACCAGAGATCTGGGAGTTTGAGGGTTCTGCGCAGTATCGTAACAGTGCATTAGCATTATCACCATCATTCTGGAAATAATGATGGTTCTGTGATATTTCTTAGTAAGTGCCTTTACTATAAACTGTCTCAGTCTCTGCTACAAATTTAGTTTTGTGTTATTTAATCTCCAGGATATAACTGGGATTTCACCTAAGGTTATAAATTAATAACAGCAATAACAGAAATTGTGTTAAATACAACTGTTGTAAACATAATTCCTTCATTTAACATGTAACCCTATTTACCTCCTCGCTTCATATTGGCCAAACTGCCACAATAGAAAAGTATTGTCATAATTTTGTTTTAAAATGTACTATGCTTTTCAAAGTAATTTACATTTACAAGCATGATTGTGCCTTTCTTGCTAGAACCCCCCCCCCAAATGGTCCCTGTCATACATAACAGGAATTGATGGGATCCATGATGGAATCCATCAAGGCACTCAAGCACAGTATTAGATAAATATGGTAGTTCTGTAACAGATGGCATGAGTCCTGTCACTGACATTTCAAAAAATATATAAATCACAGGCTGAAAATCCCTCCTGCAGACATCACTTATCATATAGCTGTCAGAGCTGGGTATGCTTTCTTTAAAACCTCAGGAAGTCATTGATAACAGTGAAGTAGACTAATGTAATGGGGCATGAAATAAACCTAAAGTTTGTTAGGTGCTGGCAGTGAACCCAGATTTGACAAAAGAGAAACGATAAACATATAGGCGCAACAAATTCTGTAGGTAGACAGATTGCAGCCTGGCAACGGTAATCTACAAAAAATATCCTCTATAAAATGATCATCCTGTTAATATGCTGGTGATTTAAATCAGATTTTATGGTCTCATAAACAATGTAACAATCAAAATATAATAATTTTATACACTCACTTTACACGGAATCCTGTGCATAATGACCAGAAGTTTGTCTTCTCTGCATGCACAGTGTGTGCATCATGTCAATATCCATAGCTTTCAGCCAATTAAACCACTTTACTGTCACACAGTCATTGGTTTTTCTATGGATTGGTCTATCATTAGCAGGACAAAGTAGTCATTAACATTTATGAAGTATCTATTAAAGAATACAGACAGCGGTTTGAATCTTTTCAATGTCAGAGGAAAGTTTTCAGCATTCATTTCACCACCCATATAGACTTTTATATCACAATCATTAAAGTGTTATTGCAGTGTTATTTACAAAAAAAATCGGAGAATCATAAGTGCTGTGAGCAAAACCTCTGACCATAATGAGCAGCTTCATTCTATACATCTAATTATCGCAGTCTAGAATGTAATATGTGGCTATAAGTGATACAAGTTTATAAGCAACAAATGCATCGTGATGATTTATAAAGAATTAAACGGCATATGGTAGAATGGTAGAATAATGTCAACAAAACAAAATAGTATTAAATGCAATGGAAGAGTCACTGCATTATTTATTTACACAGAAACAAAACAAATCCTGAAGAAAATAACAGAAATTAAGATCGGCTTGGCCAAACCAAAAGAAAAACACACATCGCAAACAAAAAGGCGAGCAGAGTAGGGGTGTCACCATAAACTGATACTGATAACTGTGATACTAAAAAAAATTATATTGATATTGTGGTAATAATACACATATGATAAAGTCGCGTGAATAATCCAGTGCGAATGTTAGGCTTTGTAGCTCTTTTGTTTATTAGGTCATCTGGTTGTCTTTTCTCTCTTCATTTTCCTATCGAAGTGTAATCGTTCTCTTTATACGCATTTGTACAATGATGGTTAGACTCCCTCTTCACCGCCCTGAACTTGTATTTTTAATGTTCATTGTAATTCAATTGCCCAAAAAAGGAGCACACCTTACTTTATCTTACCAAACCTTAACATACAGCTAAACTTTAGACTATAGACTGGTCTGCCTCCAACTCCCGTGTTAACAACTCTCTGGCTGCTCCGTGTTCTTTGTCTCAGAGTTAAATTCTCTAGTGTTGATCTTGCTTCTCAGGCTCATTTTTTCTAATGTATATTTCTTGTGTTCAGATCGCCTGTGCCAGCTCCTCGTGTCTCTACCCTTTGATTCTCCAGCGAAAGCTTCTCAATCTTCAACCCGTCTCCACAGCTTACAGCTCCAACCACCTGCCTGCCCCGTCACTACCCGATCTGAGTCAATGCACAATGCGAGTCGTGCATGCATGAGCGTGTCCGCCATCTTGGACATCTAGCTACGGCAACACCACTTAAACCACACACAGAACTTGGATTAAATTAAGTTTAGCTGTTAATAATGATTAGGATTACATTTGCTAATGATTTTTTCAGATGACGGTGCATTATTACCTGTAGTAGCGTTCAATTCAAAGAGCCTTAATTGGCATGAATGTTTCAAGAACAGTATGAAGGACAAAATGGAAGAAACTTTCATCTTGACATTTTAAACTGAGCAGTTGTCATTACATTGGAGTAGGTCACTTGGTTATTTAAGGGGGGGGCTTGAACCACCAACCATCTGGTTACCAGCTGAGTGTGCTTACCAATATCGCCACAGAGACTAAAATTTACCATGAAGACTTTAACTTGAAGAGTAGGGTAGGACAAAATGGTAAAATTTTCACTGTGGCATTTTAAATTGAGCATTATATTGGAGTAGGTTACTTGTTTAGGGTGGGCTTGAACCACCAACCTTCTGCTTGCCAGCTGAGCATGCTTACCAATTGCGCACCACAGAGACTATAATTTATCAAGTGTGGCCTAGGTATTCCATCATACATATTCATACGGTACGTACACATTTACACAATGTTTAATAATACATGCAAACATGAACTGTATTTATAACATTAGATATTGATGATCTATATGATACCAGTATGAAAAATGAATGGTTTGTGATATTGAATTATAAATAAATGTAAATTTTTAACCGTTATTTCCACTAATGCATAATTCACTTACCAACGTTTAGAATGTTTCCCACTTGCTTCTTGCACCTGTTTATATTTGATCGTCAGTGAGTCATTTCAGGTTTGTTAATTAAAATGCAACTGAAGTGAGACTGTAATTATCCATAGGTAATGAGGTAGAGGCATATAACCTAATCTGCTTTACAGTTACTGCAGCAGTATGCAGAGTTTCTCTCTATGGAATGAGATGCATGGGTTATTCAACAAGGCCAGGACCAGCTGATCGAACTTTTCCCATAATTGGGTTTATTGAAGATATGGATTGCTTTTTATGCCGCAGAGACACTGGATGTCAAGGATGTGAGCAATGGAGGAAATTATGTTTACAGAAGCAACACAGTACTCCTCTCTCAGAGGTGCTCAACCACTTTACATTACAAAAGAGGGAAACAGCGACAGAGAAAGATAATTATTCACCTGATATTTACCATTCAGCCAGACAATCTAACATAGTGGGTTGTTTTTGTAGTTTTTGTTTCTCCATTTGATAAGATACCGAATGCAGAGCTGACTTTTAATAAGGAACGGGCACTGTCTTTCTGCTCTCCCAAGAATCAGCATTCCACCAGAGAGAGGCAGAAAACTGCATACCAAATAGGAAATAGTTATTTCTGCCTTTCACAATGTGGAAAATAGGGGCATAAGGTTTTTCTTTGGTAGCAGAGTAGAATGAAAACATTACATTTTCTTCTTTCTTGTTTTTTTGCAACTTGGAGCTGAGCTCTCATATTAAGCTACTGTAGACCTCCAACAGATCCGATGGAGTGAGCGTTTCACTTTGCTTTCGCGTCAGACAGACCCTCATTACAAACCCTAACTATGATTTCCATGCCATAAGACCAATAACCTCAAGCAAAACCTCCTGTCCAAACTTATTGCTGTCTAACTTTTTTTCCCCAGCTTCCCCAGTACTGTAATCCACTCCTCTGAACTGATTTTGTTGTTGTTGTTTTTTGTCAGCTAAAGTGGATGGTCAGACATGGTTACATCCTCATTTTAACCAAGTCGGCACCCTGCTTGAGTCCAGAAGACACGGACAATCGGCAGCTGTAACGGAATAGCTAATTAGCCTGATTGTGCTCAGCTGTGCAGCTTCTAGTCTGTAATCAATATCCATGCAGCTAGCCTGACATTGTTCTATCGCGTAATTATTGTTCTTCATGTTCCAGGATTTTATGGATACATTTAACTTTTGTACTGGAACTCTGTATAACGGTTTATTATTATCAGCCAATTAACTTTCTGCAGGTAATGTTCAATGTGTGTCTACATCTGCTCATATTGTGTGGTATACATTCATACCGTTATGTAAAATATGGCAAACTTTGCTTCTTTTTCAGCTGCTGCTTTCAAACTAAGATTTTATGTCAGAAGTATTCTGCACATCTAAGTGCATTTTATATTTAAATACCAAAGCACAATGGTTCATTATAGATAGACTTCAAGGCCTGTTCCGATTGTTTTCATAAAAAAACACACACAAAAAAACCCCCCACCAGCCTGTTATTTGTGGAAAATATTCAGCATGCACTCTCAGTGTGTTCAACACGTTTCATAATAAGACATTCTGGGCGATGGTGGCAAGATTGAAAACAATGAATTATTAATTGTTGTTGGTCGAGGATATTGTTCTCTGACGCCATCTACAAGGGTCAAGTACAAACAATGTATTATTCCCATTTCCTCAGTGACACAAAACACAGTAATGTAAACAATACACATACAGTCATGTGCTATCTTTCAAAAAGAATCAATATCCAATTCAATTCAGATTCTGAAGAGGGCCATATACAGTTATGATACATATACAGTACTGTGGTGCATATACATAAAGTATCATGGCAGTGAAGAGTCTGCACCCTAATCAATACATGTATATTTTTGAACGTGTCCTTTTGACATATGTTGATATATGTATTACAACCAGTCCATATGCACACAAAAAATTAAAGTTAATTAAAAAATGTAGTGTGTGAAAACACATTAGCATTATTATTGCTCCATTAATAGAACAACGAACATGGAAGGTAGGTTATTTTTTGATGGCAGACGGATTACTATTGAAGGTCTCGTCCACCAGCCTCTCTGTGGCTTGCCAACAGATGGCCACTCTGTCAGACCTGAAACACGGGTCAACATTATTTGCATATTAAATCACTCTCTGAGCAGGAGTCACTCAGCTTGCAGTCACCCATTTCACTCATCCTCAAAGAGCAATGGGTGAATTTTGTGTGTAAAGTGTCAGATGTACAGAAAAAAATAGTGTTTTCCCCAAATAATAATTGAAAAAAATTCCCCCAGGGGGCATTGTGGTTCAGTAGTTTGTATAGTTACTATACCTCCAGTAATGCCTAACATTACTGGGAGGTATAGACTTGTGTGTTTTGCCTTTTGACATTGGTTTCCTGTGGCGTCAGTACACAGCGAGCAGGTAAATTTTTGTTTTTTTTCTCAATGTTGTACAGTGAAAAAGTCATGTCAAAATAAGATACACTCCTCTGATCAAACACGATTAATCTAGTCAGAAACTGTACCTATTTCTATTCACTGTGGAATGAGAAACGCAACCGACATATTACATTTAAGAGGTTTTAGAACAATCATTTGTTCTGACAAATTTGCCAAAGCCATAAATATTTCCCCAGGAACTAGCTCTAAAAATTATGATGCTTCTGTCAGCATATCTACAAAATGATTTCACTTGTGTGGAAAAAGGCCTGAGGTAACAATGATGAAAGACATGCTCTCAGCGCTATACATTCTTTGCTTTTGGGCTAACTTTTCTTTTCTGTCATGGTTACGGACAATGAGGTTTGTAATGAACTCACTCATTTTTTCCTGCTTGCAGGTTATTGAGAAAGATGCTGTGCCCGACTTGGACTTCCCTTTCAGGTTACCCTCCACCGCTTCTCACCAGTGGTGTTTACGGGGATAGAATTTGCTCATAACACCCGCTCACCTCCATAAATTAAAGCAGGGAAATGTGATTTATCTCCTTCCTCTTGTGGTTCCTTTCAGCTGACTCTCTGAAATAACAGCAAACATAAATAGGGGGTATAAAAAAGGGCTGTGAACGCTTGGGAGAGTGGATTACGCCATGAATCAGTTTATTAACGGTGGGCCATGGAGCAGTGTCGGCGCGGGGGGAATTTATTCATTCATAAAGCAGTGTTTACAGCATTTATCTTCACCCGAGAGCAGGCCCCTAAAATGTAACAAAGCACCCTCAGACAAAGATATGGCATGATGGATCCAAGGCTACCTGTGTCAAGGCCGCTAGCAGACCGACATATTCCTGTGCTGCTGTAGGTTTGGCGAGAAATAATATAATCTTCCAACACAATGGAGTGCAGCAGACACAGTTACGATTGTTTCTGCATGATGATTGGATCTGGTTTGCACAACATAATCCTCAGTCGGAATGACAAAGATGAGAGTGAATGGCACTGTATCGTATGCTGTGATGCAGAAAAAAAAATCAATCATCTTCCTTGAGCATAGAAGCACACACAAACACACAAATACACAAAAATGCTGCTGTGGTTTGAAATATTTTTTGACAAGCCACATTTTAATGAGCTGAACCCCTGGAGTGCACAATGTGGATAGAAGAATACTATAAACTTTGATTCAGGATTCAAACCCAGGTGAACACAGTTCACGCAATGTTTCAAGTTTGCTTGAGCTTGATTATTTACCCTGGTTTGAGCTCTTTAGCAAGGGGGCGTTCCAAAGAGAGTGTGGATGTTTGACATTTCAAAAAGGTAAATGATGTCAAAACCAGACCACAACAGGATCAATCAGGCTGGTGGCTGAAAAGTAAAAGACCAAATAGGAAAGTGCGCTTCTGAAAAGGACGACGCTTAGTTCAAAGGCCGGACGTCTCTTTTCTCTTCAAGTTTGTCATGAGACAACTGTTTTCACATTCCTCTCCTGCAGGAGGAACATCTGTCGACTTCCCGAAAATCTGAGATTCAAACGTTCAACGGGGAAGCTGGTACATTATAAATTCAAAAGCCAATTACTGTCCAACTTGTAAATACTACTACTGCTATTGATCAGGTTCCCAAACAAACTTGGTCGACTATCAAGACGTGAACACACTGGAGCATTATATAGCAGATACTATTTTACATTTCACAGCCACTAACGCTGTGTTAGCAACTGCCAGTTGCGAGCTAACAAGCTAACATACAACATAAACAAAATGATAGCTACACTTAGCATTCTGCTACATCTGCTAATCACCGATTTTGGTGCACAACAGACTCCTCATCTGAGTTAGAGTCTGACTGAGGCTCAAACATGTAACGTAATGGCTGAATCTCTCCCATGTTTCCTCTAACACAAGCCATCTTGATGCTCACTGCTCTTTCACTGGTCAAGTAAGGCCTATGATTTATAGATAGTTGTCAATGTGGGAGAAAGAGTACATGTGCTTCCAACCCCTTTTCAGAGTTTTTCTTTTAAACCTTTTAAGTGAGAAAACCATGTTAAACATAATATTAGTGATAGAGTATTTCTTACGTACTTTAAAATATGTCTGGGGGGCCAATTTAACAGTGAAATTTTCACCATGTCCATCATTCCATAGTGCTATTTGAAGTAGTTTTCAGAAGAGAAATCAGCATAAACAACCCAAAAATATTCCCCCACACCATAGCCACAGAACGCCGAAAGTCCTCAGAGTGTGCAAATAGATGGTAAAGGTACTTTGAGATGAAATGTAGAGCGGATGGCACCCTGTGGGTGGTGCCGGCCATCTCTGATATGGGCAGTCATGCTGGGTGAGACGGAGTCCATGGCTGATTGGTGTCTATCTAACCCACTGGTTGGCTGATTACTTGCATCGCACACCGCAGGATACTGGCATAGTGTTTGTGTGGGGACAGCAAGGTGGAAGAATCGTTGCCACTGTGGATTGACTTCAGTGGTTGTCAAGAAACATCAATCTGCAGAAAAGAAAGACAAGGCTGCAATCTGTGCCACAAAAGGCTATGAGTGGGACATTATGTGTCCATGTTTGTACACTGATGAGATGAATGATAAGAAATCAAGACATGAAATAAGCTCAAAGAAAGAATCAGAGAAAGAAAGAGGTCCGTTTCAAAAAGACATTTTAAGTATTTCATAAACGACTGTAACAAGGTCCTTTCTCACTGTAACAGGGAATTTAATGATATTTTGATACGACTGTCATGAGTGTTCTTTACTAGTTCATCAACCAGACTGCAATCGCTCAATGCTTATTAAATTAAAGCTGCACGTCCTTCAAATTGCTCAGTGACATCATGACAGGTATTGAAATTGTATTGACTTATTCTACACCTGTAATCAGCCAAATTAAGTTTTCAAAAAGACAACAAAACAAAAGCAAAAAGAACTGACCACTTTTTTCTTTTCTTTTTTCTCTTTCTTTTTTTGGTTGCTTGTCAACAAAGACAATTACAAAACTTAAATTGATGATATATACCTAATAAGTTTTGGGATGAAGCAGTTTGCTGCTTTTGTCCTCCTTTTCTTCCTGCTGGTTTCGTCCTGCTAAACAGCGAGGCCCCCATTGGCTCCCAGCAGCTCATTTTTCCTTGGTGGTAACTGGAGTGTGTAATATTGATGCACATCAGAATTTTGCCAATATGAGACAGCAGAATGAAAATAAATAAATAAATAAATAAATAAATAAATAGAAATGCGAGCACACGGGAAATATATCCTTGTACGCCGAGAATAGCTGCTGTGGCGGGCCAATCTGTCAATCATCCACACCATGAATAACATGTCCCGTATCCTAGCCCACCACACAAACACATGAGCAGACTGGCTGACCATGCATGGAATTCAAGTAAATAAAGGTTTGGGTGGGTATAGTTAGATCACTACAGAGGCATTTCACTCGCATCAGGGCAATGTGAGGTTTCTCAAGTCTGTTTTTCACATCCACCTGGCACATATGTAAAGGCAGAAGTGTGATATTTTCACTGGAATGGGACTGCCTTTTCTGCACTATGGCTATTCTGCTAACCTTTTTGTTGGTACTGAAGGTATTCGACAAACGATTCGCAAGCAGACAGGATTTTATGTGTGCATGTGCACTATACTTTCTTATTACTTATACAGTATGCATGTGTATGTATATATAAGGGATGGGCATAAGTATTCCAATACTCAATTTGGATATCAGTATTCGTTCAATGTACAGAGTAATTACATTTTTCATGCTTTGTAAAAGAATGATAGATCTGCGCAGCCACACAAAGTTTCATGCTTTTGGTCAGACATCACTCGATCTAACAAAACAGGCAGGATGGTGACCAGCAGGCATAAAAATGACGTTTGAAGGTGTTTCGACAAAATCAATTAAATGAATGTGCGATGCAAGCTATGAATTTGCATATCATGTGACAATTAGTTTGATGGTTTACCATTTAGAAAAAGGTGGAGAGAGAGAATCTGGTCTCTCATCACCTCATTAGTTAGCAACGCGGATACACGTTGTTGTGGTACCACAAAGAAGAGAAGATTAGCCAGCTCATAACAAAAGCGGTGACTGCCGAAGTGAAAGCTGCCATCAACAACTATGAGAGTGGACAGTGGAGAACATTTGTAAGGAAAGCGTGTGGAAATTGAGGGCTGATCTGCACATTGCACAAAAGGTAACTATTAGTACTGACATTGATTTTTAAGATGTGTCACTAACCTCAACCCCTACTTTTGCTTAGGTGTTCATTGCTGATCCTATTCTTATGGTAGATTTTTTTTAAGTTATAACAATTTAATAATTTAATGCGAGGGCTTGAATAATGAAATTACTTGAAATGCTCTTTACTAGTATATACGTTTGTGTGGCAGTGTAAGTGTCTCTAAATATGGCGATAAAGAGAAGGGTGTATACCAGCAAGCCAGTGTATTCATGCACATGTGTGTCTGTCTGCTTCTGTTTGGGTTTTTTTTATAAAGCAGCTGGGGCCGAGACTAGTCGTTGCTAGGAGCTGTACGATACAGCTGCATATGGCAGCTGTATCACAGGCAGAAGCCAGCGGGCGGGCAGCGAAGAGGCAGAGCAGCAGGGACATGGACATTCTCAGCCAGGGGCTGGCTATGTCATGGAGTCCCTGCTCAGTGGACATCATTGCAGAACTGGGGATTAGTTTGCTGAGAATGATAGCAAATGTTTTACAGTCAATAAAAGCACTGAAGCTCTTCAGCTGAGTACACTTTCAAGGTAAGAGTACTTTGAGTTTGGAGTTACATACACTTTACACTCCTTTAAGTCGAGCCAAAAAAATACAATTATTTATATTCTCAACATTTTAATGGTGTTTTTATAATGCCAGTTTAAAAAAAAGTTTTAATCGGTATCAGGAGTGCGGGACTTTAGGTAACATCTGTTACCTTCAAGCTGTTGCCTAAGGAGTTCGCCCAATGCTAATTAAGAATATCACCAAATATATCCCTCTTTATCTCGCAGTAGAGTTTTTAAACTGGTGTGCGTGCCCGACTTTCCCATTCTGACTCACCCGTAATAATGCGTTTTAGCAAAGATAGGTTTTCTAGAAGAGCAGTGGGGAGCAACCGTAGCGAGGAAGTAGGCTTCATTATGGACGACAGGCTACAGCAACTTGAAGTATGTTGAAGCCTATGGCGTCATAAGAGCGCTGTGTTTGCATAATTACCCTCACTGCCAAAAGAGGGAGACAGAAATTCCACATTGCAGGTTTAAGTAACTCCTCTGTTAGAAATGCAAACTTGTGCATCTGTTTAAAAGATGGTGCATACCTGTGAGGTCATGCTGTTTAAATAACTACACTAAAGAGACTAAAGATAGGACAATCAGCAAAGAAGAACAACAATAACAACAACAACGTCAATGAAATCTTGTTTTCAGCATTGCGTGTAATGTGTAAATTCACAGGCTTTTTCTTGGCAATACATTCAGTAAGGGCTATGCGTCATTTCCTGTGAATCCCTTGCTTGTGGGCATGGAGTTATGCAGATCTTACAGTTATGAAACTCCTTTATGAAAATTTAATGCAACTTTGTGTTGGAAGCTTTGAAACCAACAGGTTAAGTGTATTTCAATTTTTTAAGCCTAGGCAGCTGGGAAATTGTTCACTAAGACAATGCATTCTTGGAATAAGAGACTGGTATTCTAAGGATTGTTTAGGCCAAAAAGGGTGAACAAAGAAGCTGGGTGCTTAAGTGTTCCCTCCTGCAGTGTGCTCTTGATTTGTCCGTGGCCTTTTGCACAGATGCAGCATCACTGTCCATGGTGCTGAATTTTGTCATTCCTGTGTGGACACGCTTGGCAACCATTAGTTACTATAGGACAGAAGGCTTTCTGAAATACAGTCATGCTCTTACCATTATGTTAGCTTGGCAATTTGTGTGATATGCTCTGATTCATACAGTGGTAGAGGGTGCTCAATGCACTGCAACTTGAGGAAACACATGTTGCAAATAGACAAAGCACTAGCAAATTAAGAAAACATCCCCATCAATTTGACATGTGCGCTGCAAACACTCAGTACACAACCAAATAGAGAAATGCCAACCAAACACTCGCAACACAAATAGAGAAATGCGATGCAAACACACAGAACACAATCAAATAGAGAAACGCACTGCAAGTAGCACAGATGACAACGGATATTGATGTTTCTAGGGGACACTAAAAAGTGGTGAAACATCCGTTGTCATCTGTGCCACTTGCAGTGCGTTTCTCTAATTGATTGTGTAGCGAGTGTTTGCAGCGTACATGTCAAATTGATGAAGATGTTTTCTTAATTTGCTCGTGTTTTGTCTATTTGGATGTGTTCTTTTAAGTTGCAGTACAACTTATATGTTAGAGATATTCAAGCTACCGCGGCTGAAAAGAGGCATTCGTTTCATTTGAAGGCTTTTCAGTGACTAGCTTCTTTGAACCGAGCATTAAAGAAGGGTGCAGCCATTTTGCCCTTCTAGGTCACCTTGCGCTAAATGAGCTGATGAAAGGGGAAAGATGGTGAAAGCCAGAACATTTATGTGGACATCCATTAATTGAGAGTGCTTAGCTGAAAACATAGCGTTAACTATGCTTTGTTGTTTTATAGGCTCCCGTTTACATTAGCTTGGGACTAAACCAGTAAATCGTGATTGAGTGCACAGGCTCTTACTATGGAGTACGGAGGTTTCCACACAGCTATTGTCCAGGGCCCCTGCTGCAGCCTTCAGTGTACATTTCTAATGTAATGGTCTTTTTCAAGTTAAGGCTGAGCTCAGCTTAGGCTTCTGCACAAAAAAAGCTTCAGCGGTGCTGAATGCACTCGCATATATTACTTGCTTACCATTCACACATAAATCTCTAATCCTCTCTGAAAGACATACAGTGTTCACCACTCTTCTCCTCACAGTTATATTGTTGGCATGCTATAGCACTATAACCTGATCTCAACCAAGTAGCTTATTAGCTACTTGAGAAGGGTCTTATGCTAGGGGTCTTGCCTCTAGAGACCTGATTAGGCTAATAAAGCATATCCACAGGCATGTACTGCACGCTGATTTGGCCAATTAGGAAGGTGACAAACCCTGGACGTATTCTCTATGCAGACACTCAGAATCTCATGTTATGATAATGGCGCAAGGAAGGAATTTTTAAAGTGGACTTGAAACAGGATGAGAGAAACCACTTTTTACTACCTAGCATGAGCTTCTAAACAGAAGGGGATTCTCACACGTTTCAAACATCTTCGAAGGTCATTTGACGCTGACAGATTGTAAAAGATGTATTATGATATACAAAGTTGTTGCAGAGCTGCATGTTTGTAGTGCCATTTTGTCAGAACTGAAATGGAATAAATGCTGATGTTTTTTTGTGAGAATCAAGTCAGTATTTTCAGATCTTTAGTAACCACCGATTCCTGTGTAGGTTGCTAACTTGAAGGTCAAGTGCAAAAAGCCCCTGTGGCTTTCTGACTGTAGGCGTTGTTGTTGCACATACTGACTCCTGATGTATAGAACTAAATGAAAAACAGGAGGGCTTTGTTTATGCCTTTATAAAAAGGCTACAATTTACAATAATAAAAAAGTTCTTACACATGTCATGGTGCGTAGGATGCTATGCATGCTATAAATCACTTACACGCCCTCTTTTAATAATGTTTCTGTGCTCACACTTTAATCAGGTGAAACTTTACCTGGTGTTGAATTTGAGTTTTACGCGATGGAGGTCTGAAGACCAACAAGTTGTTGATACAGTGAGTATAGGTGATATCAAATATCCATTATCAGATACAACAGGCCGAAGGCAACAGGTTTTAAATGTAATCAGAAAGTTGCCTCCAAAAAGGTGGAAGAAAGGAAGATTTGAATAATCAAACCACAAAATAACAGACACACGTGATCCCAAACAAGGGTTGGTATTATGCATTATAATGCATATGGAAGTACTGTATAAGAGTCAAACATGAGGAATAAACTAAAATTTGTCTGTAAGAAATATTTTATTATACCACGACAAGTCTCCAAAAAATACATGTCTATAAGTCTAGAGTTGGTACCGTATGATTTCAAATTAAAAAAGCAATAAATATTATAAAAGTTCTGCAATACCGCAACTGTAACTTTCAGTGTTTGTGTTTACAAGTGCGTGTGTGTGTGTGAATTTTTTATTCATGGTGTCAGCTTTTTTTATACCTTGGGTGAAGGTGACATAAATCACTTTCTTAGTAGAAACTCACATTCCACCTTGAGAGCACCTAGTCCCATTTTTATCAGTATTAATGGCTGTCCTCTTACTTAGCCAAAGCTATTTCACACTTGGTTAAGTAAGGTATGAGAACATCCCCTTGGCTGTATATTTAGTTGGACCTTCCTAAATTATTTCGAGATCCCTAATCACTATAAGCAAGAGATGCTTTGTGCACTAAAACACGCACAAAGCTCACAGACGTATTTCGTCTCCGTTTCCCATATTGAGCATTTCTCAGCTAACGCACTATGAAGCCTGTGGTGAGGTTCTTGGAGAAATCCTAATTGGTAAATGTGCAATAATGTCAAGCAGCTCTGCCTCTGTTTTATGAGCTGGTCACACACTCTTAGGCACATAAGAAACCCAGTCGTACACAGAACTCCCTGAAAGGCCAAACCTAAAATATTCAGAAACTATTAAGTGTAATAAGTCTACTTCATGAGAAATATCACAATCCTCCAAAGCAGCATTCACAGTAAGTATATGCACCTGATTTTAATATGGATATCAACTGAATTAGATGCAACATTTTCATTGTTCTTTCACTTAAAACAATTCCAACTTCACATACAACCTTAGCCAAGTTCTTTATTAACAACTTGGCACTCTGAAAAACCATCTCTTTCCAGCAAAGCTTAAAAATGATGAAACTTTTACTGAGGGGCGTAGGATGGATCGGGACTGTTAATGAAACAGTTCTAAGGGAGCCAGTTCACAGAAAAAGTTGAGCCAGATTTCACAGCAAATCTCTCAAATAAAATACTATCCAGGGTAGAGGCTTTGCTGGCTAGCTATTGTTAAACTTCCACAAAGCTAGTCTTCATCCCTCACCCCATGTGGCCTTAACAAGAGCAATATCTCTGCTGACCCCCCCCTGTGTATTTCCACACGCTCAGGAAATGTGGGTCAATATTCACATAACTTCCCGTCTTCCTTTTTAACCCTCCAAACTCTTATCCTCTACATGCGCCTGGCTCACAATGACAGAAAACCGTGGACCTACAGTTTGCACATTCACATGCGCACACGCACAGATAGGCTCTGTGCCAGGTGGAAGGAATTTGCTATTCAATTCCCATTACTAAACGGAACATTCAGTTTGCCTGCTGGGTCATACCCTTGGCTGAGTAGAGTCAGTACACTATGTGCATATAGTGCACTCATTATCAAAAAATAAGGCCAGAAACTTGCCCTGCTTCAGCAGGCAATCTGAATTTCTGAGGTGAAAGGTAGAAAAGGGATTAGATATTCAACATTAGGCAAGGTTGAAAGACAAGCCCATGCTGCTATAAAATCCATGTTTTAAACAGAAAACAAGAAATATAATGATTCCATACAAATGCAGATTCCTGTGTAGAAACTTTCTATGAGGTCACATGTGGTGAATTAATTTAACTTATTTGTCAGGACTGTTGCTGTTATCCAGCCAGTGCGTCACCATGGACTGATTCAGCCAGTTAACCGCTACTATAACATGCTACAGAATGTTTTGTTTAACCTAACACCCTTAAGATATATCTTTCTGGATGGCTTATAAGACTCTTTAAATCTAACAGCGCATGAAATAGGGTGTGTTGGTCTATTCATTGCTGAGAGATTTGCCTGAATTCTATTTGACTTTGACAAATTCAGACTGTACGCATGCAGCGAAGGTTCAGCATTGTTCTGGAAAAGGAAGACTGAGAACAAGTGGCTGCAGATAATTACAAAAGCAAACACTCTTGGTGGCCATTTAGGCCTAAAGTATTTCTAATTTCACAGATGTGATCAACCTTGCCGGGGGTCTCTCTCTCGCCCTGTTTGTGGTGAATTGCCTCGCTCCTTCTGGAAGTCTATCACAGTGATGATGGGGTTTTAAACAGGTTTCCGCTGCACACTTTGTCACTCTGCTGTCGAGATGACTCGGAGACTCTCCTAGGCAGCGGTATGGGTTTACAGCAGACCACTGGACCATGAAACTGCCAAGTTTGCCCTCAAAGCTGCTGGAATACCCTTGAGAAAACACTCTGGCCTAAGTGATTTTGGGATATAAAATTTGACTTCAATAAGGGTACAGGTAGACATAATACAATGATGGCGAACATTACTTTGACAGAAATTATGACGACCAGCTTTGTAACAGGAATACTAAATGTTGTGAATTCCGCCAGCATTAAGCGCTATGTTGACTATGGTGAACTCAGCTGTTCATTTGCCATGAAGGTCAATTGAAAACATTTAATGGAATTGTTAAGCTTTCCTCCAACTCCGCCGAAGGCCCGCTAACATTACCCTTAAGTGTGACTGCAGGTGTAATCTGTCAAATGGGCCCCTCACAGTGAGTCATTGGCTGGGCACTCTGATTCAGCCTAGGCCCATGAAAAAGCCTGTGATTAAATGGGAAGTGTGACATAACTCTTGTTTAATGGTAGAAAAACAGCAGCCAGTGTGTTGGCATAAAACCTGGTCCACGGAACATAAATTCTATTTCCCCACAGATGCTGCTTGTAAAAGGTCAGTGTGACTTTGAATAATTTTACTGTTAAAAATTAAAAAGCAGAAGAGGCGAATCCATTGTTTGCATTTGGTTGCACAGCCTCACGTGTAGCATTTGTCAAGACAAGCCTGAGGTTGTCATCAACGCCTGGCAAAAAAAAGCAGACCAGAAATCAATATAGCTGATCTTCAGTGAAGTGTCATTCTTTATCTATGTGCAGCATTGCACATCTCTGCACACCAGCTCTTCACATGCAAATCAGCTGGATGAAATAATCAATAGAATGCATTAGGGAGCTGGCCTCTCGTAAACTTGACCCTGCGGCAAAATAAATGTTTTTAACAGAAACATGAGATATCACTGCTGACAGGACGTAGTCACAGTAATTATAGTAAAGGTGCACGCACGCGCGCGCACACACACACACACACAGTATCTAGATGCTGATAAATACCATGCTTCATTGTTGCGAGTACAGGACATGACAAGACGGAAAAGGCGATTCTGCAATGAAAGCAGAAGCAATGCTGATTTCAGGCTACAACAGCATCTCTAACATGACAGCCTCGCTGCACCTTGATAAATAACACAGTGAGAGTGTCAGTTGTGTACATCCACCGAGTCAAAGTCACTCCACCTCCGGCCAGCCACCCATGCCTTGAATAAAGAGCACAGCAAAGCATATGACATAAAATCGACGTTGCCTAGGGTCCTGCTCAACACAACCAAAAAGGGACAACAACTCTGTGACTTATTGGGAATAATCGACTTTTCCCTGGGAGAATGCAATGAATAATTCTCTTTTACCAAGAGAGAGAAAAAACTCCCCCAGGGTATCGAATCAAATCGTCTTTTCTCTCTTCATTACAAAAAAAAAAAAAAAGTCTACAAAGTCTTATCAGCATTCTGCATTCTCTGCCATTGGAGCTCAGATAATTGATTATGTTTAGGAGGTTCACTATTGGATATGCTGCGCCTTAGTAGCGGAAAGAGATATAGCAGTAAATTAAGTTTACCTTCCCCGGGCACAGTGAGACAAAGATTCACTGACCTCTAAGGACACAGTGAAATTGAAATTACATTATAGGGGGGGAAAAGTTTCATTTAGAAGTATAATCCCAATTGGCTACACTGCACATCCATATCTCCTCCTTTAAATGGCAGAATCATGCAGTGAGTTTTCGCGTCATCTATGATTACAAGCTACATTTTATTGGCTCAATTGTTACTGCTTTAGTTTGGCTGTTTTACAGTCCAAATAAAAGCTTGCACATTTGCTGCCCCCGTACAATGTTTCCTCAGTTTTACTGTATTCCTCTATTCACTGCACATTCACAACAGGAAGCAATAAACCATGCAGTTGTTCTCTTGTGCAGCCATGTCAGATTGTGCAGCCATATGAAGAAGCAGGTGGGGTTCTCTCAGCTCCAATCAGTCTGCCAAATATCTCCCCTAGATTTATCTTAATTTGTTTGGACTGAAGTGTTTGTCTATCATCTTGTTTTCTCTCCAATCCCAAGAAAAGAATATAAAAGTGTTGTTCCTGCCAGACAAGGTTATGAATGAGAAAACCATTAACTGACCTTTCTTTTGCCTCCTTGTGCTGGGACACTCTGTTTCTCTCTGACGAGTGTCGAGCTCTTTGCACTAAATGTGATAAATCTGCCAATTTTGACTTGAGTACCACAAACAACACACAAAATCCTCTGAGCTTTACTTGTAACTCCACCTGACAGGATGTAATTTCACTTTGGACCAAAACAAAACACCTGGTTAAGTAGCGCAGCTAAAATCCTTCGTGTTATGTTTAGCTTTGATTTTATGCTTCATGAACTATATCTTTTGTAGCTGCGAATATGAGTATAGCAGTTGGCATATACTGCATGCTGGCGTGTCCTGGCAGCCGGCTACGTTTATGCAAATTTTCAGTGGGCGAATACGTGATTGTGATTGGAGGAGGGTAATGCCTGAAAACATGTACTGCACACGAAAATGTACATACACACAAACACAAAATTGCCCACTCTATTTGAAAATTGGCAAACATGTCAGGACACAAAAATTACTATCTCCTATATATTGAGAAAATGTGGGTCTATTTTATGGCCTCCCCAGTGAGTCGAGACTTCTGCCAGTGGGTTAATAACAAAAATCCTAGAATCCTTTTCTTTATAGTTGGATTTGTCCTCTCTTCATCAATGGTTCTTTTATCACAGTCCACAGAGGGACCTTGGGAGATGAACAGGCTATTAAGGAAATAAATAAAAGCCTGTACAGACACTTAGCTTGATCAAGACCGAGCATTAAATAATTACTGTAATTCACTTAGGTTTCTTTTAAGCTGTGTAACGATTTTCCCTGTTTCCCTCCTGCATAAAATTGATCCGATGAGGAGAACTAAACAAACGACCTCTAAATTAATTGGGATTCTCTCCACCCCAAAGTAGTGCATCTATCTGTATAAGAAAAGCTTTTAAGAAAGAGAAGATGGGACAGAGCAAAAAAAAGAAAAGAAAAGAAGATTCGGAAAAGGCTTGTACAAGCTTTGCATCAGCCACCATCACAGCAGATGCGTTGTAATGGAATTGAAGGTGACTGGTAGATTGAGAGAACCAAAACCACCAAGCGAAACTGAAATAACACCTTGTCCTTCTCGTCAAAGAACAAACAAAAAAAACAAAAAAAGAGAAGGAAAGAAAGTGCATGTTTGTGCTCACACATTTGTCTCCCAAGTCTGTGTGTGACTATCTGTGCTGAAGTCAGTGAGCTGTAAAATAGACCACATGGGGTGAGGGGATGAAAGAAATAAAAAGAAAGATACTAGAAGTAGCAAAAACCGAAGCTGGACATCACAGGACGTGACACAAAGTTAATCTCGACAGCTGGGGCCAAGCAAGTTTAGGGGCCAAATCCTCTCGGAATCAGATTACATTAACTTTCTAACGTGGCTGACGATTGCCATCCATCTTCCAGAGCTGGTGTCCAGAGGCAGAGGCAGAGCCATGAGGTGCACAGCAATCACAGTGGTACTCACTGCACTGTTCTACCCATCTCCTACTCCTGGTCGTGGATCAAAGAACCTGTGCTCCCTTTGAAGTGAAAGGGCTGTCCGCTCAGGGAGGAAGGTACCCTTCTTTCCATGGGCTAATGAATCAAATTCTTTTTCTAATTATCTCTGTACGCAGAGAAATTGCACGGCATTACTGGTCCTCTGGCTTTCTTTTACTATCTGTGACAGCAAATGTAAGCATACAGATACTGCAGGTGTTTGACTTCAGTCCATAAAAGCCACAACACACACACGTCGTCCTATTAATGTGCAGAGGAAGAAGGAAGCCCACAGAGGACATTAACCAAGAGTGGTGTTCAGGATCACAGAGAGACAACCCTGACATGTAAATCATTAAAGCAGAAATGATACATCTGCATAACTTGTAATAATAAAATAATTAATAGCACATTTCCACGAAGTGTGGTCTTTCATTTACAAGATAATTTCAGCTAATGATAGAACGGCCGTTTGTGGGGGCTGGCTGGTACTTATACTAATAGAGCAATTGGAAAGATCATTTCCAGACGAGATTGACCAATACAGTAAATGCAATGTTATTAAATGCAATTACAGTTTGGAAGGAGCAGGGACGTTGATCATTCTTTTCTCACGAGATGAGAAGGGTCTTTCTTTAAGATGGCTGACTATGTATTCATACTACCAGCCAGACATCCAACAACAGGTTGGAAATGACAGATGCTAAAGTCAAACAATCTCCTCTGTCCCTTGTACATTCTATGAATGATGATGAAAGTTGGTGCTTAGAGAATGATTGCTTTTATGATTGCATCTGCTCCATTTGTGGCAGTTCTTTTGATTGATTTTCAATTACTTGGTACCTAAACTGCCTTAACTCATCACAATAATGTGGAAATATGAGCAGCAACGCCACGACAGAAAACTTTACAT
The DNA here is from genome assembly GCA_037974645.1 of Hollardia meadi. Classification (NCBI taxonomy): domain Eukaryota; kingdom Metazoa; phylum Chordata; class Actinopteri; order Tetraodontiformes; family Triacanthodidae; genus Hollardia; species Hollardia meadi. The sequence goes on from JBBPCS010000002.1 coordinate 5,639,849, forward strand.
GAGTAATGTCTGCCCAACTTGTTTTATGTGTACACTCCCTGCAGTAGATTCAACTGGAGCAACGTCCCTAATTCCCTACATACCCTGCACTTTTTGCACATTGTGTACATTACATTGAAATCATTCATCTTCCCTTCAGTACTTCTGCTCGCTATGCATATAAACGATGACAAATTAATGAGAATGGCCACTTGAATTGCACGAACCTCTTAACATTTCGGGTATCTTTGCACACACACCATGTACATTTAACAGAACCGTATTTCTGTATATTCCCTGCATTTTCAGTTGTGACACTGTATTTGTATAATCACTCTCTAGTGAATGTTCATATTCGGATTCCACTTTATTGATCCCAAGAATAGAAATTCGTTTGCAGCTTATCCGGTCCATACATACAACTCCATGAATAAGGATCCAAAACACACAGACAAAATGGGTATAGGTCAGAGACAACATATTGACAAACGTAGAGCAAAAAAAACAACCATCAATAATAAGAACATTTTGTTATAGTTCGTATTAATAATCAAGTTTTAAATAATGTCATTTAACAGTCATTTAAAATGACGACTGTCTACATTTAGGAGCCTAATAGCAGAATGAATGAAGGACTTAGAGTAACGGTTTGTTGTGCTAAGAGGCACAACGCTGGCCTGAGGGCATCATAGTGAATTTTCTGGACAAAACACGGTTAGATTGACTGATGATTCTTTTTGCTTTCAGGATCACCTGTTTTTCCCAGAGGGAGCACAAGTCTTTTTGCTGTGCTCCAATTATCGTGGAGCAGACTAGTCAGGAGGACTATCCTTTTGCATGCCTAAACTTGAATTTTATTCCTCATACCGTCCTCACCAAAATTTCCTGCTGTTATTATCTGGGGCTGTCTTTTGAAATACAAGCCGTTCTCATTTAACTGGTCTCATTGATCAAGTGGCACACCTACATTGTTAGCCTTTGATCTTACCGCCGTCCTTTTTAAATACACTATGACTCTCTGTGGCTTTAGTATGTCCATGCTGCTGTTATGTGCACCCCTCCAACTCCCTATCACTGCCCAGTCTTTGCAGAGTCATCAGCCTCCACCACTAGTGCTAAGCACCAAAGACTTTCTGACAAGACTTAATCACATATCATATGTTTTAAGAAACAATTATCATCATTCACTTGTCTCTCCTGATTTAATGACTCTATTCAGTACACTTTAACATCTTAATCTTAAAGCTGCAATTATCAATATTTTGTAAATTAATGATGGGTATAATTGTGATGTGCAATGTAAAAGGGTTTTCTCAAAGTGACAATCTCACAAATAGCTATAACTGCCTTTTGAAGTTCCCCTCAGCTCAGTGGAGCATTTTATGACTTTAAGCTAATTGTTTTGGTTTTTAGATGCATATTTTCGGTTTTGGATGAGTTTCACAGCTCTCATCAATGTTGCTTTAGCAGTAGCAGGTAGCCATTCTGCAAAAAAAGCACCAAACAGCAGACAGACACAGTCAGCAACTAGTTGCTAAATTGCTAATTTAGTTGCTAAGGAGCCATATATCTATCTATCTATAACTATATAGTTATAACTATAACTATATAACTATAACTATATAACTATATAACTATCTATCTAACTCTATATCTATATCTATATATATATAGTTATATATATATATATATAGTTAACAAAACTCCAAATGAATGAATACTAAGGTTACTCAATGTTTGCAAGACCAACTTTATAAAGTGATATGTCAATGACAGTTTGTTCTGCTTCCCCCAAGTGGACTAAAAACCCTTACTGCCACTGCTGAGGTACCCATATTTGTTTTTACCCTTGCTTTATTTCATTGTACCGAGCCATGCACTAAAACCAATTGCTTGAACGCATGTAATTTGGTCAATTTATTTCTGATAGTGATACTCAATCCAATTAATGTTACCCATATAACACAACCATCTTGAAGGTTGCAGTGAGAACAGCTTATTAGTCCCAAATTAAATTTCGGCCAAATTTACATAATTTACAATATTACACATTTTCCTTCTCTCCTCTCCCTTTTGTGTTTTTTTTTCTCTTTTATTAGCTTGTTACTGAATGCACAATGTTCCAGAGAATTAGTCAGTCCACCATAAATCTACAGTACCGTATGTGGGATGCTGGCCTACATCCCCTTAATGTTCAAGAGGCCCAGATGTGCCAATCCTGCCTTGTCATTGTCAGCGTAAATCTAATTTGAGCTTGTGAGGATAAAGTCTGACCTCTACCACATGTAATGGTGTCACGGACTTAGGTGATTCATGACCCAACTGCATAGACCACAGGTGAGAGCAACTTCTGCCAGATGCCACCGAACAGTCTGTCATTCCTGAAATATACCATTAATACCTTTTTTTTTTTTACTTCTTCATACTTTGCTGCTCTTTCCACTTTTCCATCCCAGGTGTGGTGTCGAAATTCAGATCTATATTTTATGAGAGATGACTCGTTCTGTGGGGGTGTAGAGATGGTGACCATGGTCTGGAGGAGGATGATGAACAATAGGAGGAAAGTTTTGGACAGAGACCTGCTTGTTTATGACCACACTTCCTGACAGAAAATATATAGCATGCCCACAGAGAAGTCAGCCTGACTTGGCAGCTCTACAGAGGCCACAGTTATACAGGTTTCCTCTCTGATGTGTTTGGACAATAATACAATATTTGTTGCCTTGGATGTGGCCTTGTGAGAGGACATTGCAGTAAGATTTTTAGAAAATTTCCACTGTCTGCTGGGCAAACTGTAATTCATATCAGCAAAGAAGGTCACTCTGTACCGACACGAGAACGCTCAGTGCAAAAACAAAACATTTTGCAAATGTACAACAGGCTGTCGTATTTTCTTTATGGGCTTTTGGTTTATGTCTTGACTCTTGCTCAGTCACTTCGTTGTGATTTCTCTTTAAAATGTGACATGCTTCACATCATCATTTTTAAATGAGTTATAGTACCATACAAGGCAGAAAAGAATCAAATAAATGTAGAACAGAGGAGGCTCTCATGCTTAAGTATCCTAAATTTTCTGCAATATGTCCTTAAAGCATCTCCAAAAATAGATTATGCCACTGTTGCTTTTATATCCGTTAATCATTAGAGTAGATATGGTGTTATGCTGCTATGCTCCAAAAAAGTAAATGCCTTTAGTTCAGATCAACTCTAGGCTGATGTGAGGGGATCTGTATCAAATGTCCATGTGGTTGTGTTATACCTGGGAATGCGTTTTACTCATCCTCATTTGATAGGATTAGCTTCAGCACCCGAAGTTGCACAGCAAATTGTTACCACATATGGCACAGAACTGCATTCAATCCAGCTGAGTTTCTACTGGTGATACATAATTAGGTTCTGCAATTTTAAGGGAAGGAACTGAGATAACGGGTCAAAGATGGTGTGTAAGAGGATTAGAAAGGTGCAGAAAATGGCTCCCATTTACAGCCCTCTCTCTCAGCTACTGATGCATGGCAGAATCAATACCGAGAAAATATGTCATCATGCATTTAGAAGAAAGCCAGCTATCTCCCAGTTGTGCCTTCCAAAAAAAAAAAACAGACTGAGCCTGCACAGATGGACAGAGTGTCATTCTGAATTAGCCTTTAGACTGCTGACTGACAGCAGGGTTCAGTGTGCACCTGCATCAACTCAATTGGCGTTCAGTGGCAGGTGGACAGAGAGATGGTTAAGAAGACAGGTTCAATCTTATCTAGTGCGATGAAGCCAGACATTTCTATGGGCATTGTTCTTTTCATTTGCCACCAATTCCAATCTTCTGCTTTCATCATACAGTAACAAAACTATTATCTGCAGTAACAAGAGATGGGAAAATGGTGACGGCCATTTACAAGATGTATGGCTACTTAATAATACTGTCAGAAACCACATCCGCTGTGTAAACAAAGCTGCTGGGTCTTCATTGTTGTTCCGGTCATATAGAAAGATTCACCCTTGATACTTCAGAGGGTTTTACTGGCAGCAAAAGAATTTGCAGCTGAAACCAGGGACATGTTTTATTGAGACCCAGATTGCTTAACATCTGTGTTCTTGGCCGTGCGTCGTCTGAAAGTTGTTATTTTTGTCTGGGGGATAGAGTGGGTGATGAGGCGAAAAAGAGGCACAGTCTGCAACTCTCCCTTTGGGCTGCGATTTCTCCAAGGTTGCTGCCTTGCAAATAGGGCCGTGGTCATCATGGATTGAAAGGCTGACAAAATGAACAGAAAATGTCACAATGAGTGGAGTGAGTTGACATCACTTAACATTGAGGAACCAGTCCATTTTCATAATCTTGACAGGCCCAGTTTCTCAAAGACAGCATTGAAATGTAACGCTAGCACAGATGATGTTCAGCACAGCCCACACTGTAACTGTAATGTATCTGTAGTTAATTGCTACAATCAACACTGCATCAGCCTCAGGTGATAATGTAATTTATCTTATCTTAAGCAATAAAAGAGCAGTTAGGATTGCATGGTATAGAAGTTTATTGCCTTACATTGAGATGCTACGTCTACTTTAAGATCTTTTCTGGGTTCATTTATTTAATTTGTTTCTTATGTATTACATTGTTTTATTTTCTTTTGGTTCCAACAGGTCATCATCAATTTAAAAAAAAATTATGTTCTTACTAGAACATCAGTTTGGCCAATTAATCTGTGCCTATAGGAAGTTTTACAAACTATCGCCATTGGTGCAATTTGGCTCCGATAGTGGCCGATGGCTTCGCAGCCTCCACCAGTCAACTTTTCACCTGGAGTTAGTGACTTTGAAGGATTAAATGGTTAGTTTGACCCATTCCATGTTTATTTATTAATTGCTTTGAGTTGGATGTTCAGTTCAACTGTTATCCAGTTTCTATTGAATTCCAAGATTGTTCATTTGTAACACTGTCAAAGTTTTTTCCGGAGGGTGGGTGGGGTGGTAATGGCTGATTAATCGGCTATTGGTTTTACCTGTTACAAACTATTGTTATTATATCAGCCTTTGAAAATCAACTATCGGTCGACCTCTAGTTATTACTGTACATTCTATATTGACATATTTTTTTTACATATTTCACCATACGTAATTAAATCTGTTGACTTCCTTCCTTGTAGTTCAAAGGATAAACATGTTTTTAAATGAGCCATAGTGCTTTAACATTTTGATAAATTCTTAAACTGGTTTGACATTCTCTGGTAAAAATGATGATGTCAAAGGTCTCGCATAAGAAATCAACATCTGATGAGCACTTTTGCATCATTAAACACAAAGTGCAGCTTCTTTTTGAGAGAAGACCAGATACAGAACAACATAGTCTCACTATGGAACACGGGATTTTTTTTTGGCATTTGTCTGCAGAGTAATAAGGCTTAACGCCAACAGGCTTTATTAAGGCAAAAACTAGGCTGAAATTTCAGCTTTGGGCACATATACCATTGTGGCAGATTGCAATGAATCACCCTCTCAAATCCCTATCTCACCCCCTCTAGTCTTGTTTTTCGCAACAACACAGCTGCCAAGGCATTAGCCCACCCGAGTTGCTGCACCTTTCTTCTCTTCTGACATAAATTGGTTAAAAAAACAACAAACTACTTCATGGATGCTTCTTCTGTGCCCTCACACACGCACAAAAACACCCTCCACCCCAAACACAAACTCTAATCCTATTTGACTGTGTCATTTTGGGGACCTGTGGCATGGTAAGGGAAGCAGTAAGCTGCTCTTGTCTTAAGGGCAGCATGTAGCGAGTAAGACACATTAATCACAAGGGCACAAGGAAGGCGCAGAAGAGAAAGGATTGGAGTGTGAGGTGGGTGGCTGAGAGGTTGTACTGCCAGAAATTAGAATCAGTTTGTCACTGCTGTTGTCTTGAGACGCTGGAGGCACCTGCAGACCAAGTTGGCACTGCATTACTGTTTGTCCACACAACATTAGGCTGGGTAACTAATCATATCCCGAAAGCTCTGTTAAATAAATACATGCAAATGACAGTTGATATGCAAGTACTCCCACAAGATATAAAAATGTAGATGCAAAGCAAATGTTTTCTGTCAGTTCATTGTCTAGTGGATTGAGAGTCATGACTTCCAGTGCTTGCAAATATGAATTTTGTATTATATTTGTAATGCAGAGAAGATCCTTCGAGACCAAGGCAATATTACAGTACATTGAGCATGTTAGGGAGCGTTCCCCTCTGATTTGAAAAAGTTACAGGGAGAATTCGGAGACAGTTTGGACAACCATGCAGTAATAATTCACCAAGGGTTTAATTGTGTAAATGGATATAATAATGGCTGGATGAATGAACAAAGCCGACAGATAGAATGTTGGCACTGCACGTTTCTGTAAACTAGGGATTAGGTTGAAACTTTACATTTGATATTATGGGGCCATTATTGTCGCAAAAATATTTGCAAATGTGAGTGGAGAGTTAGGTAGCTGCATCTCAATCCAAACGTGCGTAATCACATTTGTAAACAAATTGTATTAACCACACGCATACTGACATTTTGCGAATATGTACAAGAAACTGCAAATGTGGTTTCAGAATCTGTGTGTGCATAATCATTTGTAAATATGTAAAAAGATATCAACGTATCTGCATTTAGATTTATTTACAGATATGTAAATATGTAGACAAATGTGTACATAGCTGAAAAGTATTTTGCTCCAAGAGCTGGAAATACAGAAAAGTCATCAGTTATAACTCAGACGGGCCTCTCAATTGGCTGTCTTCTTACATGTGACTTTTGCTACACTTCTGCTGTGGCAGACCTGCAAATACATGTGGCGATTTCAAAATGTGTGTGAAGATTTGTCTGTACCTCAGTAGCTATACAGCCTTCATACCACTAGTTGGTGGTAACACCCAGCTTGGCATTGCTGAGGTGAACATGGCTGGAGCAGGACCAAACAGAGCCTATGAGAAAGACAGAATTTGAAAACAGGGAACAGGACTTGCTAGGTTCAGGTGGGGACAGAAAAGACGTGAAGTTGGAGATAAGTGAGAGGGAGGTTGTGCTGGGCATCAGTCAGCGCTCACCTCTGGAGGCCTGAGCAGGTGTTACAACTGGATCGATGAGCAAGATCCAGCAAGAAAACTGTCTTGGTATTATATTCCTTGCCGTCAAGCTGGCCTCCGTTGGCCTGTGTTCGGCCCGGCTCTGGCTGTGTTCACTGGGCTCAGCACAGCTAAAGGCAGCGGCAGGTAGTAGCAGTAAGCTGAAGTTGACTGGACAGTCACCACAAGCAGGCAGCCAGGCTCCATTAGCGTCAAGGGAAGATGTCTTTGTCTCCAGGACAAACACCTTTTAAGAGTGACAACTGACAATATTTTCCTTGAGGAAACCTATTTTACACAATGAAGTGTCCATCTTTAGGCAGCAGTGATTTAATAGAAAGAGGCTGGTTCCCTACAGAAATAATCTTGGGACCAACTTCTGTTTAAAATGAGAAATTATGTGATATGTGTTAATATAATAACCGCTTTGTGCAGCCCGAGGAACCATGAAAACCATTCCAGAGGCACAGGAAAAGTAATCCCTCCAACTCCATTGATCCCTGTGGGGTGAGCCTTCTCCCCTTCTCCCTGTACATCTCAGACTGAAACAGGAAAAAGAGAACAGATCCAGTGAAATATGAAACCTCTTCGTGATAACCTGGAGGCTCCCAAATTTTATATGGTTCTATTTCTTTGTCTCCTCAGCTCTGGGCAAGATATTTAAGAAAGTCCAACCCGCTAAAGTTTTGCAAGAGTTGATAGGCTTTGTGATGGGGTTACTGTCAATGACAAATGCCAGAGGCCAACATCAAACGTCCATTTAAATTTGTAAAATTAACAAGACTAGGTGACACCTAGTATATGGCTGGACCGCCATTATACTTAACAATAATGTTGTCAGGACACCAAAATGTTGACTTTGATACCTATACCCAGTGTAGTATCACGATACTCGGTACCAAAACGATACTTGAGACTGAAATGATACTAGTTGGATACTCGATACCTAACAGAT
>JBBPCS010000002.1:5647966-5674380 GCA_037974645.1 Hollardia meadi
GTGTCAAATTAAAAGCCCTCGCAGAGTCGTGTAATTGCGACTTCATGACATTTCATAAAATTCTGAAGCAGCGGCGGTCCACATAGCGGAAATCCTGCACTCACACTCACACACACACTGCACGCACTGCACGCAGACACACACACACCGCATGCACAGCACATGTAGACTTCACAAAACCAACTGCTCCGTTATCATCCGCATTGACGACTTAATCAAAATGTCTCCATACCTTGACTTACCTGCATGGTTTTCAGCAGTTTTAAACTCTTAAAGTTTTGTTTGACATCCTCCATTCTCCCTGGTTTAGGCTGAACATTTACCATGGTCTGCCTGAATGTAACAAATAGCCTGTGTTGCATTCATGCGTTGTCATGGAAATAACAGACTCCAGCACTGAACAGGCGGTAGCACAACACAGCAGCATGTCAGGTAGCCGAACATGGCGTCTGAATTCTTATCCGAACCCGGCCCGACCCCTCGGGTATCCACACTCTAGCTCAGAGTGGCACTGAAGTGAACTCAGACAGGCACACCTCATCGATGCTGCGCGAGGCGAGAGCAACGCCCCCTGACGACATAGCCACTCGACTGACCAATCACGCAACTACCATCACGTCAGCCACAGGGCAACCCCTAGCCAAAAAAACAAACAAACATTCAGGGACAATGCATCTGCATTATGAGGAAACCACTGAGTGCAGACAGGCTACATTTTTTCTCTATAAAAAACCTCTGGGTTTGAAAGGTGTTCATTAGAAATCTCATGAGCATCACAAATGAATGCAAGGTATTTTTACTTTACATATAACCAATGGCAATCCATTCGATTCTTTATGTGAACTAATAAATTACATTCCAGATGTGCCCCTTGTTTAACCCTGAGCCTCTATTCATTAAGAGTACTCCACCGAATTAGCATTGCACTCTCACTGGACATTGGACTCACAATGGACAGTTTAAAATTAAAAAAAGACAGAAATTAAGAACCAAACATATTGTATTTTTTTTAATTCCATGCATTCTTCTTCCTTAAAATTATGCCTTTAGTACCCACAATGCAACTTGACCACAGACAGTTCAGGTGGAGATTTGGGTATATTATGATAGTAGTTGGGAATGTAGCCTTGAGCTGCTAGCCTCAAGCTCACTACTTTCTGACTTCACACCCCCAGAATTACTCTATTTTCAAACTTGTAGCCTTCGGCCCCAGCTAAAGCTCGACTGACATAACTTGAGGAAACTAAAGTAAAAGTTGCCATCAGTCCTTCCACACAGATCAAAGGAACCTGTTGTGTGACCAAGACTGACCAGTTCACTAATGGGCTCTCAATCACTGTTACCATGGTAACCTTGCTGTTCCTGCTGAGCATGATATTGGTGCTGAGGTGGTGAAGTTCAGGTTTGATGGACTTTCTATGATGGTTTCAGCTATTTAAAACATCAAACCAAGAGAATACACTTACCATGCACTGTGGCCTGTTTCCATGATTGTGTATTATAATGTCATTGTGCTTGTTGGAGTCGTAAATAAGGAAAATGGCGTTTGAACATCGGAGAGACAGCAAAGGGTTGCAAGCACAGCTCCTGCAGAATGGAATAGAAAAATGCCTTGATGCAAGATGGGAGAAACACACAAGATGCTCCAAAGGGGGTATGAAACATTTACTTTCCTTCACATCAAACCCCTCTCAGCAAAACCGTCTATTCGCTTTCAGTCGCAGCCTTAATCAATACCCCCTGCCTTCAAGTAGCCATGCAAAACTGGGACCATCTGTAGCTTCAGTAATGATGATGATGGCAGCAAGACCTAGCAAGGCTTTGAAAGCCATCTCTTTGACTTTGGAGAAGGAAAGATTAGCACTCGGCATCCTGGAGCACTGAAGTGGCTTTGAAATCTCACATGAGGAGCAAGAAGGAGCATTACCTGTAATCCTCTTATCTGTAATGCATCTGGTTTTCTGCATCTCTATCCCACACAATAACTTCATAGTAGCCAGAAAAAAAAAAAAAAAATATATATATATATATATATAGCACACCGGGGCAATCCATTGGGGCGAGCGATGACATGCTGCCTGCTCTGAAAAAAAGTACTATTTAAGCATTTGATTAGCTCATTTATGTCAAAGAGGAATGTTTTAGTTGAGTTTTGGCCCTGACCATTATGACTAGCTTGTGGACTGTGGCCAAATAGGGTAGATGTCTAAGCTAAAATAAACTAAACCAACTGTTAATGGAAAAAAACAAACAAACAAACATATTAATTGCAATGTTGAAATACACAATAGCTGTGTATTGTTTGTCTTTAGAACTACATTCACATCTGCACATGTATAATGTCAATATTCAGATCAAATCAATTCAGATCTTATTTTCCCCACTAATTATGAGAACAAATAAATCTACGATGTTTTTACGTTTCAAAAGCAAAGAGGCTGAATATTGCAATAGGGATAGTTGAAAAAGGAAAAAGAGACATGAATCATCAGTGGACTTTTTTCTTCTTCTCTTTTTCCATTTTCAATGCAAACTAAAACTTTAAATGTTTTTGTCATGGTTTCAGTTTAAGTGTCATTTCCTGTGTTATGGTTTTGAGTTTCTAGTTTGTTTGTCTTTTGTTTGTTTTTTTGGCACGTCCATTCTTCACCCAGGAAGTGGTGAAGTTTCTGGACCAGGCTCTTGTCATGTCGCAACTAGGCTTCTGCAACTTGCTTGTGGCTGGTGTGCCTGTATATCTGACCTGCAGCAGTCCAGCTGATCTTGCCAAGGTGCCCCAGACAAATCTTGGAACCCATCGCCTATCATCTGACAACGATTTAGCCTCTGGGTGCAACGGCCAATGTTTTAGGGCTTCCGGTGTGGCCAGCAGATATCCAGATAATGGATATCCAAGCCATGTTGACCTGCATGCAACCGAAGCCCACTCAAACATGATCAGTCATTACAACTCAGACTACAAATGAACTACAGAACAGAAACCAGCATGCTTCCAATACTAAAATCTTGTCCCTTGCACTGAACAAAACAATGGTGGCATAACTCCGCCGTCTGATTTTAGATAGCAAGAGTAGCAGGTGGCGTGATGTGTAACACAGCAGTGTCTGTGTATCTAGTATGACATTTTACATGCACAGCGAGCAGTGCTTTCTAAACTATGGAATTACATGGCAATAATAAACATTTACAGTCCCCGCTATGTGGTGGGTGATCTTGTGCTTGTCCTTGTGCTAACTGCTGCTGCTTTTCAAATCTCTTGGTTGTGGGTCGCACACATAACATGACGACAACACGTCACAGCCCTGTCTCGTCATTCCACCTCGCCGCCTCACTCCTTTTATACAGATGTCGATTCGGCGGCGTTACCACCTCTGCTGCCGGTTCAGAGGCGGAACAACATTGACCCCTCATTCTGCCTTCGTAACTTTTGTACAGACCGGCAAAACACAACAGTCCCACCTTGAACAGGCTGTGTAAAAGGGTCTCATGAGAGGGGCCTATCAACTGCACAACAAAATCTTGACTCTCTGCGATCCTGACTCCATAATTGTGGAATGAGCTCCTCAATGATATCAGTACAGCAGAAACTCCACACATCTTCCAGTGCAGACTGAAAACTCATCTGTTCAGCACCTTGCACCTTAGACCATTAGAAATAAAATATCTCTCATTGTTTCTAAATAGAACACTTGACGCAGTTCAGAATATTTTAAGTTCATGCATGATTCTTTAAACTTTTGGGTTGTATGCACGTGGTTAAATGCTATTATTGTAAGTCATTTTGGATAAAAGCATCAGCTACATAAATGAAATGTAAAGTCTCTGCATGCTGGAACGACAGTGAATAAACCAAGTTAATGTAACATGATGTGGTGTGATCTAAAAGGGAGCGACATGATAATGCCAGGGCTTCATTTTAGATTATGGCAGCGGCAAAGTCATGGTTTGTATTGTGTGTTTTATTAAAACACTAATAATCAACATCAGTACTGGAGAGTCCTAACAAGAGATAATTATATTGAAGTCCTTGCACTGTCTTGAGAAAACCCCAACAACATCCTCTGCCACTACATAATATGACGGTAATTTAGCAGCTTTGAAGTGCTGCTCGGGTACAGCTTTTGAGTATCAAACATGAACTCTCTGGGAATTTGAAAGGTGGTTGTAAAAAGTTGGTGGCTGGGACTGTGCTAAGCACAGATTGATGGTTTTCATGGCAGGAAAAGTATCAAATATGCCAGAGCAAACTTCTTAAACCATTCCTGCAGCATAATCCGCTTCTCTGCTGTCCATTTATATGCGCAGTATGTTTCAAATAGTTATATTTCCTCCTAAATATACTGCTTGTATTTCAATCCTGAATCCATCCACATCGGCTGACCACAAACTGCCTTTAAAAATGTCCATGTCCTAATTATTAATAATTATTCTATTTACTGCAGAACAGAGCCCACAATATGTGTTTGAGAGAGTGAACAGACAGGAGCCTTATGTTGCTTTTGTCTTTTGATCTCCTTATGAAAGGAGCATTTCCCGTATTTTTTATGATGTCTCCCAACCGGGACAAATAGAAAGCAATAATGTTAATGTTGTTAATCATTTTAATAATAATGTTAATAATGTTTAATACTGTGCAGTACCGAAATGACCTGGACCCACAGCACTCAATTATGTACAACACTGTTCTTGGAATGGCGTACTGGATCAAAACAATTCACTGACAAAACCATCTGAAGGTTGTTTTTTTTTTAAAAACTTTTTTCTCCATAGCCTGTTCTCCCACATACTGTGTAATTACAACAAGACTGTGCACTCTTCAAACATCTCTGAAGAAGCAAGTTGCAAGTCCCTTCAAGGAGCGATCCAGATATTTACTTTTAACTGCAGTGCTACAACTCACTTAAATCCTTATCAGGTGCTTTACCTCTGTGGTGCATGCTAAACACACAGGGTAGCAGACCAAGGGTTGTTGGTTATGATGGCCACTTACATGCAGCATACAATATGGATTACTGCTAACCGTGAATCATACAGCCTGTGGAAAAAGAAGAAGCAGTGATTACACATTCTCTGCCAGTTACAGCTGAAATCCCTTCATGCATTCAAACAGGTTTTATATTCAGCTTTCCCTTTTTAAAAAAAAAAAAAAAAAAAATCTCCCCACGTCTCTAAAAAGAGAAATTGGCTGCGCAACGTTGCATAAGATGCTCAACTTTGTAAGTCTGGATTTCTGTTCTAAATGTAACGAATGTCAGAAAAGAGACACAAAGCAGGCAACAAGGACAAAGATAGAGGCAGAGAGAGTGATTAAGCTCATGCAGATGGGTATGATTCATCTGACACAGTATATGTGGCACAGGTGCTGTGCCTCACAGAATGAAGATAAACCTAAGGGTTTTGCCCAATGGCCATTATAATTTCTGATTCTCTGATCCATTGTGTAAAACCTCCCATCCTCACAAGGAAATGTGATTGAAAATTTAATTTACTCCATTTGTTAAAATTACGAGCATTTCCACCTTCTCTCCATTTTGTTGAAAATTGAGTTTTTCACACAATGGTTTTTCAATACCATGTAAAAGTAAGAAAGCTTAAAGGACCGATATGTCTGGGAATTAAACTCTTCCCACACTTAATTAGCACATCTTGACAGCACTGAGGTGTATAAGACATTCCCTGTAGCGTGAGGCATTACAGAAACCACTCAAGGAGACTGCCAGTCAAGCCGAGTCGAGAACACCTCTCTCTCACTTCACATAAATAAATCACATTTAGCAGGTCCAAACTCTCAAATGCTGTATGTACCAGTGCTGAGTCCTTGACGCCTTAGAGCTATCGATGTTCGGTGTAGAATGATTAAGGATGGCTTTCAGTCCTAAATGAAGAACATCGGAGTATAATGAGGAAGTGACTATTTAATTGACTGCTCTTATGCAGGTTCAACCAATGAGGGTTTTCGCAAGCCACTACGAACAGAGATAGTGTTGAATTGGAAATATAGATATTTTATTTTAACTCAGTCTGTACCTTTAAAATTTAAATGTTGAAAACGTTAAAAAAAAAAAAAAAAGGACATGAAAATGCCTCTGACATAACGATTAGATCATAAGTAATGAAGCATAATCGCAGATTTGGATGAGATCAAGATTAATCTCAATCATACTTTCAGAAGACCACATCACAGGCCACCCAGTAGCTCACCTGGTAGAGCGGGCGGCCCGGATTCGATTCCAGCTGGGGCCCTTTGCTGCATGTCACTCCGCCCTTTACCGTCTCAACTTCATATGTCCCTATCAAAAATAAAGGCTAAAAGAAAAAAGAAGACCACATCATTTTCTGATATCTCACACTGATCAAAAGGCCAACCAATACTGACCTTGACTAAAACTTAAAGCCGAGTTAATACTGGCCATGATATCTGAAAATATTCTAACCTTGATGATATACGTGTTAAATAAGACAGGTGCAGTGATATATATTTGTCTTGTGGTCAACACGTTCCATTAAGAATGAAATACTCGTACTAAAAAGTACTGCCTGTGCAGCCAAAGCCCGATATATCTTGTTCCTCTGTGCCATAGAGATTCATCATCACATCAGTGAGCCACACCACTGCAGCGGATGACGCGTTTCTTCCTTACAATTAACGTGTGCACTGCAGTTTATTTTGAGTCAATCCCACATACGTTATCCTGCTGCCGGATATACCGATGAGTGCACCAATCCAGGGCCGGATCTTGTCTTTTTGATGCCCTATAGGCAAGATTAGGATTTGGTGCCCCCACACACACACCACCACAACCACATCATTATACTACCTCATCCCCGCCCACTCATTCTACAGTACAAAACATGGACAACAAACAAACACCACAATGATTTAAAGACAAAAATATACATTTATTTATTTTATTTTCATTACTAAAATTACTTATACTTTACTTACAAATGAACCATGTATCAAAGAAAGAATACATTTCTAAAGTTTATCAACATCCCTGCAGGCTGTGTTTCACTGGAGGTAGCTGGAGAGCTTGATATAGTGGTGAACGTTGCTTGACCTGCAGCTGTATTCAAACATTCATACTGTACATCTATAGTTACAGTATCTCAGTAGGGAGATGTGATTTTCCTGGCATTCCAGATTTTCACACCTGAGTGCGACCCACGGGAATCATGCAGTTCTTTAAAAATATACATTTCACCAGCTACCTCATATAGCTAGTAGTGCTGTCAGCATCAAACACAACACTGATCTGAATCCAGTAGCAGATCTGCCATTTAGTGTCCCCACTGGTATTCAACGAAAAGGCTGTCACTGATCCACAGATCAGAAGAGTAGCTTTATTCTGTCACGCGTCACGTCACTCACATGAGAACACTTGGCGAGAATTCCAGCAGCTAGCTGTTGCTGTTCGTTTTCTCAGTTTCAAATTAGTACGGGATATTCCATTATGGATGGGTCAGTTTTCAAATGTCCTAAGACAAAAGGTTCCAGGTGTGTTGGGTAACAACTTTTCAACAACAACGGCCACATTAAAATCATCAATGGGGAGTTGTGCCAGATCCTGCCGGAACAGGATCCGGCAAGCCATTTGATTACATCCAACACCTCCTTCTTTGCCACCATCAAAACTTGTAATTCAATTTCGTGTAAGAGGCTATTTTATGTTATCTGTTCTGATTGTTTTATTTCCCATTGAAGTTACTCTTGCATCTGATCTTTATAAAAAAAGAGAGAAATAGAGGTCAGGTCATGCAGCGGCGCTTGAAGAAAGTGGGTGTTTGTGCTGTGAAATGGTGAAATTAGAATGGCTCTGTGTGTGTGTGTGTGTGTAGGTGTGACGCTGTCCATAGCACTGCCGCGGAGCGGAGGAGATCGACAGACAGACACACACTAATTATTTGGGCCTTTTTGTAAATACGGCAAATATTAGACATCAAGTTATTTAGTTTTTTGTATTAAAAACTGCCTGTTTGTCCCACTGATGTATGTATTTATTTGCATACAGTGCGGGAAAGTGAGATCCAATCACAAGTGGTCACTCAAGATGCATGTGGATACACATTAGTCCATGAACTAATGGACTCAAAGCTGTCAAATTGTGATTGGACGAGTGTTAATACCAAATGTGGACAGGCTCACAGACAGACCTCGTCACTTAGTTTTGTCCGCTTGCTTTTTCTAGTTGCAAATAAAACTTTTGTCCTTTATACAACAACTTTTTACAACTGAAATTGATCCAGCATGGGACTGTGTGACCAAATTTCATGGCCATACATCCCCCTGACGCAGAGATTTCCTTCTAAACCATAAACCTCTTGGAGGCTCACAGGAAAAGTAAAGGTTTTACATAAGGATTCATGATCAGGGAACCATGAATGACTGTGAAATCGATCATGTAGAAGTAGATATATTTCACTGGATAAATGACCTGAAAAACATTATGTTCATCCTTTGGCAATCATGAATGTAAACAATGTCATCACAATACATCAAATACAGTTAAGGTCAAAATGATTAGCCCCCTTTATGAAATCCAACAAAACCCTTAGCTTTTCCAAGGAAATGACCAGTACCAAAAGTGTTTATACAATGATTACAAGAACAAAAACAAAATCTCCAAAAAGCTTAATGAAGATATTTGATACTATACTGATGCACTGAGATGAAACCAGAAAAAACAAAAATCTAGCTCTTAGTGTAGTTCCTAACTAGGTTGGCACATGTTTCTTGAGGGATCATGGCCCATTCCTCCATGGCAAATTGTTGCCCTCACAATAGTCTTCTTTGAAACATCAAGTTCTGATGAGGCCAGTTCAGCAACAATCACCTTAAAAAATTTCAATTTGCTACCATTCTCTTGAAGAATTCACATGGGGGCTAATCATTTTAACCACCCCAAATTTCAATACATTTGTTATACAGCAAAGGTTTTTAAAAAAGATCAAAGTTTACAAAATGATGGCCCTTACATTTATGACTGTTTTGCACTGTAAAGTTTTATGAATGATACAAACATTGGACAGAATTTTAGGACGATGTTCCATAGCTCCTTGGGGGCTAATAATTTTGACCTTCACTGTAGTTGAGATATTTCAGTCTGGACCAAAGTGGTGGACCCACAGACAGAAATTAATTTTCTCCTCCTCTCAGCTCCTCTTATTTCCTCTAGGAGTCTTGTCCAAATGCATGTGTGCCTGACATTTTCTTTGTCCACCGTGTAGACACGCTGTTAGTCAGTTGCCCGTCTTGGCACTGATGGATGCCATTTTCTCAATGCTGTTAGTGCTTTTTAAATTATTATGCAGGGACAGCAATCAGGCACACACAAGTCTCGAGGTCAAATGTAACGTTTTTTTAATGGCAGAAGAAGACTTTGGCTTACTGTAGTGGGGGTTCCATGGCACTGAGTTGAATACTAAAAGCAGGCATTTTCAGTGCTCCATGCTGTGTGTAGTTTGGCTCTCTACTTCTGTATCATAGTCCCCATAATAAAGAATTGTGCAGCATCATATTTTTCTTATAGTTGTTTCCATCGTAATATACCAGAAATGACAGCTTGAGCTTAAAAGGCAAACAGCATAACAGCTCCTATTTAGATGATTCACTGTGACCACGCGTATTGTAATTCAGTGGGTTTATTCACTTTTTGCCCTTTGATGGCATGTCACCTTGACCAAATCTCACATTAATTTACAAGGATAAAAATGAGTAGTTATGCCCACTCAGTCCAAAACCAAAATGAAAAAAAATATACTTCCAACCCAACACGTACATTTGAAAATTCATCAGCAAAGGGAGCAGCAATGGCACCCATCAGAATATCCATCAACTTTGTCAGAAAAACTACATCTATATGCATTAGTAGACACCGGACAAAATGTGAACCTGCTTATCATCCCTCATGGGTCGCTTTTAAGGGTCACTCTTGAAAAGTCAAAGACAAATTGTGAATGCTGAGATGCTCTATAGTGCTAGTCACTGGTGTGTGTGTGTGTGTGTGTGTGTGTGTGTGTGTGTAGACGGACAGATAGATCGAATTATACTGTGGTTCCACCGTTACAATTTGTTCTCTGCTGGAAGTAATCTGCTCCAACAGTCTCCGTCTAACACCACTGGAAAGGATGTTTATTCCAGATCAAACCTTCAATTAGCTCTACCTTTGTGATTGGTGTCAGGCATTTTGAATTCACACAACTAAACGCGAGTACAAATGTCTGCCCCTCGTTTTGATCTTGTGGGTCATTTTAGATCAAAGCCCAGAGCCCAAAAGCACAACACAGACCAGGATTGGTAGTCTGATTAAAGCTTGAGTGAACAAACCAACTGCCATTTCAGGATCAAATCAGTAATTTGCTTCTGGATCAAAAATACAGTGGATGAAGCAATGCTGAGTAAGATTTTTCTTGAGTCATTTCCTTTTGCTATCAAAGTGCCTCGTGGGAGAAAAGAGGAGGTAAGAGGTCAGTAACCTTACTAGGAGGGGTCAGGCATCTGTTACAATCTTCCCTCAAACGGTTTGAGAAAAGAGGCCTCTTTGCATCCTGTGGCGTATGTCTCCCCTGAGTAAAACATAAAGTCAAATAGCCACAGAATGATTTCGCTACCCTGACCTCTACCAAGATGATGCCCATTCACTGGATGCAATTAAGATCTTATTGACTTGCAATACAATGTTCATGCAGCATCTATCCAGGGCTGGGCAAGTGAGAATCAGGACGACATATGGGAGAGCATTGATTTGTTCTTTTGTTATTTCTGTGGTTTTTATTTTTTTTTTCAATTTTACAGGTAAAATTAGGCACTTAATGTCAGTAGCATTCTTTATCCGATGTCCTAGCCCAAGCGGTATTATTGTTGTTTTCTCTTAAATGAGAAAAACGGATATGAGATTTTGATTTTCGCAAAATAGTTGCAATAATTATTCTGATGGAAATTGTGTCACAACAAGTAAGGGTCAGCAAGTATTTGATGGAAATATTTTTTCTCAAGATGCAGCTACTGTTCAGACACTATTGACCAATAACACATTACATTTTTCAATAAAGCTTGGACAAACTAAAATTACTGTCTCTCAGTTGCATGCCTCTGCGGTTGCAATTTCCATCCATGTCCGTCCAGACTCATAGAATATATGTAGTAACTGATAGAGAGCTTCATCACATGGTGCCACAACAATTCGACTACCTGGAGTTCAACATCAGCAAAATCAATGAGCTTGTGGTGAACTACAATCATGAATGTATCATAGAACTGGATATGGTGACAGCGCTCAGCCTTGCTTCCAATTTTTCCAAGTGGCCACTTGCAACTAAAAATGCGGCCCAAAAAGCATTTTCTTTCCTCGAGCCAAGAAAAGCAATTTAAATGTCTCTGACATCATAATGTGAAGTCTATGGGCTAAGCAGGAACTCGCGGCCGGGGGCAGCAGAAGAAACACTACTGCGCTTATTCAGTGGGCCACATAACAGTCCGACGGAGGGGTCTACCCCAAGATGTCTTGGCTATTGGTTGTGGCTGCGACTTCGCCGGTCAAAGTTCACCAAAGTTGAACCCCACGCAAAGCCAGGATGTGAATGTACTGTATAATATTTGCCACTGCTCATTTTGCGCATGTGTGACCACACCATAATAGTCACAGGTATCCACCAAGCCAACATCAGCGCCCTTACTTTCCAACTTGTTACATAAAGAGCTACTACTTCCTGCATTGGTACTAACCTTGTAATAAACCTTGAGGCATTTAATCATCCTGCATGAAGAAAGCAGCCTTGAAGAGCCAGCAAAGTGCCAGTGCTATAACTATATTTGACTTATTTTTTACAAATAAAATCAAATTTCTTTTATTAGAAGTAGAGCAAAGTACAGGGGGAAAAAATTTTACTAAATACTGGTACCAAATTCCAGGTAGCGGTAATGTATTGTTTTAAAAGTGAAGGGTACCCATCCCTATAGAAGACATAGTCTAACTAACTAAACAGACAGGACCATCTAAACAGAGAATTTTCCTTTTGTGTGATGATACATCCACTAAGATGTTAAGTGTAGATTAGAGTGGGCATTTTGATTAGGTAAGGATTTTTCTGTCAGGGCGAAGGAAGGTAGGAGTCTATGCCGACGCTGGCACATCCCTCCTTTCTCTTATCCCTCCACTGATTAAAGTCCAACAGTTCTCTGAAAGATCGCTGAAGCCCTGTGAAACCTCCAGAGATGAGGCTCCCTGCCAATTACCTCCCTCAATAATGTCCGCTCGATGCCTGAATGACAGGGACCCACCCCTGAGGATCTGAGCAGGCTACTATTAAAGCTGAAAGTCGCAGGTTCAATGAGTGGTATGGCTGCATATGGAACCATGTGTAGGTGGGGTATAAGTAAAACTGTATTACTATTGCAGTGCTATTGCTATATGGCTCTGCCCACGTTTTGTGATTATGCATAACTGTATGAGTATGAAGAGGCCACTACTTAGTGATCCAAACCTGGAGGAAAACGGTTTTTTTTTAAAAAATAAATTATACTCAGATGACTAGAAAATGCAAAAAGGTTGGCATTTGTATTGGTTATTAAGAGAATTCCTATTTCAATGAATTGCTATGAGAAAGCATTGTTCTGAAGAAAATACCCTAGTAGGACTGATACCACAATGTGTGTGTATGTATATACTACACTTCCAAATATAGGTTCCAGTGAATCATCATACAAATAATGTATGTTCTGAAAATGGCACACAGCCCACTGTACAAAAACAGAAGAGAGATGACATGCTCACAAGTGATGGGAGGAAACTTTTTGATTGCACATTTGAGGTAAAAGATTTGAGCCTTCAAGGGCAGGGCACAAGGACTTCAAACTGTGCCACCTTCGGAGAACTTCCCTCTGAGATAGTGCAGATAAGCTGGGCTGAAAGGAGAGATTAGGAGCTTGCAGAAGCTTGCGTCTCCCTGCTGATTTGGACATCCATTTTAATGGGACACTTAACACTTCCTGCAAAGCTAGACCTGGAGACTCAGAGTTCCTGCTCATGCAGTCACACTGCTCCCTGAGCAAAGAAATGGTAGCCATTGTGGGCATCAAAAATGCATTACCTATGCTCCTCTGTCTGCTCAGCATTCTCAACAGTGGCACAGTTTATGGTTCGCAGTCACCTTACTGAAAACAGAGCAGTTTATAGGCAGAGCTGTAAAGATCCGAGCTACTCCACAGAGCATAGATACAACAGCACTATAATTTTTCCGGGTTCAGTGTTGTAAATATGACCATGCTAAACTTAAAGTGACCTGGATTCTTTTAAGGAACTCAGACTGTCTTCGTTCGGTTTTCATACTTGTTAAACACCAAATGGGGACAAAACTGAAGAAAGATTTCAGGGTTCACAAAACTACTCTACAATTTAGAATTACAGCAGAAAGTGTTTTTGTTTGGGGTTTTTTTTGGTTTTTGTTTTTTTACGTCTAAGGACTTGCTGCTGAGCTCACTTTTCCTGCTGAATTGTTCTTTATCCACCATACAGACCGATTCTGAACCAAACTCTTGTTAATTGCTTCACTATAGAGCTACTTGCATTCTGCTTCCCTGAGCGTAGGGCCAACGAATCCAACAGACACTCGAAAAAATGATCCCAAAGACACTGAGGGGATAATGTGATAACATAATGTAAAAAGATGTAATTGAAAATTTCTTACCTTCTTTGTCCAAAGTTTTGGCTCGACCTATATATTGTTTTAACGCCTTCTTCATTTTTCCCCAACTGGCTGAAAGCAGCTGCTTCTCTGCGTGCACAGGTATAAATTGGTCACAGCACATAAAGCTATAAAACATACCAAGCCTCTGAATGTATTGTAGAGGTACGATTTATAAAGTGGCCTCTATTTATAAAGTGGGCGGTACCATCACCACTACACTGAACCACCACTTGGGGTCTCCTTGTGTGGCGATGAAGAGAAATAACTTGCATTTTCTAACACTGGTATTCATGTGGGTGTCCTTTGACCCATAAAACCCACCCAAACACTGTTTCAGAAAAAGTTAACCCCCTCATGGCAACAGCATTCCCCAAAGGCATCCATGGATCGGCACGTCCCATGGATGCTCAATCAGTTTTGGATCTGGGGCATTTTGAGGCCAGGTGGACGCCTTAAGCTCTTTGTCACATTCCTCGGGCTGTTCCTGAGCAGGTTTTGTGGTGTGGCAGCACGCATTGTCCTGCTGGGGGACCAATGTCATCGGGGTGTGCCGGTGACCTTGATCTGCAATGGTGTTTGAGCAGATGGTTTGTGTCAATTGGCATCCACGTGAATGTCAGGATCCAGGGTTTCCAAGCAGAATATTGCACTGCTGCGTGATGTCCAGTGTTATTCATTTCAACTGTCAGTGGTTTTAATGTTGTGGCTGGTCGTGTATATAAGTTAAAATGGGTCCCTAAATATACTTCGATGTTCATATAATAGGGCGGCCAACCCAAGTAACTTCTATGTGTGGGAAACAGAGAGAAAACGAAAGGGGGTCATGCAGCACCAAAAACAGAAAGAGAAATGTGTGGCGGGCAGTGCTTATATTGTGGCAGGCCACCACAAATAAACAAACATATGGGAAACCCTGTACTTTGTTTTCGTCAATTTTTCAGCTAAAAAAATGTCTAAAATGTTTGTCTTGTGGCAACATCATATAGTCTTTTCTTTTCTTAAATCCTTTTGTTACAAATTACTTTTGTTTGTCTTTCCTTGATGGGATTAAAATGGGAAAATCATCCCAAAGTCTTTTTTTAGAAAACTAATTTCAAACCATTGCAGGCACAAAAAACACACAGCCAATTAGAATGAATGAAGTACTGCAACAATGGAGCCCTGTCAAATTATTTTTTCCCATTTCCCCTCTCTCTCACTAAAAAACACAGATAGACCATTACACACTCATAATACAGCACATGCTTGAGGATCCATGTAGTGTGTCTTTTTCTATAACACATGGTATGGGGCAGAGAAATGATGTCTTCAACTCACACTGACAAGGCTGATAAGAGCACAAACAATGATGGAAAACACAGCAAGAGGAAATGGCTTGGTGTGGTTTGTCTAAAAAGGATGGCAGTGTGTCTGATCTGTCAGACAACAGGATTTTTGAGATCTCTCCAGCCATTAGCACTCACTGACCTCTGCCCTGCAACCATTTCCCCAAAGAACAGCTATTTGTTCTACTGTATTAGTTATGAAATTGACATTCATCCTTGTACCCTTGAATAGACACCAAGAATACAGACTACAAGAGGCATTTCTTTCTAAGCAACTGTTGCGTGTCTTTGCCTGGTAAAAACACTATGTAGAGGGAGTGGAGTACATTAGCATTAGCATACAGTATAAGGAACACTTTGCAGGCAGAATATTAATGTGTTTTTCAGAATAATGTGACAAGCATACATCTTGGCCTATGGGCTTAACCGAGCAGAAACAGACGAATGGGAAAGGCGAAAGTACTTAATAGTGTTTTGGTTCCAATGGCTGGAAGGTGAAAAGAAAATTGCAATTACCTATAATAAAAAAATAATAGAAAGCAAGAAAAAGTGTATAACTCAAATGGTGCACTGCCAGATTCAAAGTAGAGGAACTAAAAGATGCTAGAAAACAAACTGGCTAAACTAGAAACATTTGCTTAATGATGGGCAACAATTTGTAACAGATTTTAATAGTCTGAAAATCCATTCAGCAAGATCAAAATGACTTATTTGTTAATCACTGAAATTTAAAACTACATGGAATGGCAAATTGTAATTCAACACGTCAGCCTTTAAACGGTTCAAGCCATACAGAAGTGGCAATTAGTTAGTGCGTAGAACCGTTTGCATTGACTCATGGGCCATGCAGAAATTATTGCTTACTGACAAGCATCTCTCCTATATTTATCATCTCCTCACAAATCCACAAAGGGAGCATTTCATAGCACCAGAAGTGCCACAAGCAAGATGCACACTACAGAGACTATACATTTATATGCCTTTTTTTCCATCTCCCCACAATCCAAACATCCCCTCCACACTTCTCAATATAATTTGTCATGTTTTTTTTTGTTGTTTTTTTTACCCCCAATTACCCATTGGCTCTAACAGAACCATGATTATAATTAAAGGGAAAAGACGATCAGGTTTCTTTGGTGTTGATTTGCCAGCGAATTGAATCGTCTGCTTCAACCCAGTCCATTGACTTTCTGTCTCCTTTCTTTTCTACAGGAGAATAGCAAAGATGGTATCTGAACGCACCCACTGCTGATCAAGGTGAGGAAGTCATTGATATCTTTGTGTTCACACCCAAATGACCCGGTAAATTACAGTTAAGTGTGAAGCGCAACAACAGTGTCCCTACAAACACAAGAATGTTTCTGAATAATAGAATGAATACAGGTCAGACGACACAATCAATACTCCAACTGATGCTCACATGTGTGCAGCTTTGTTGGATGTGTGACGTCACAGAAGAAGACGATGTTGTTCATAAAAACAGTAAGTAAAATTGTAGGTGTGCTGGTAATCCATGCAAATATAAGCTGTTGTCTCTGATCTTTCCCATCATTACAAGCTAAAGGAGGATTTTTACAGTATGTGACAATCTGGCCAAAAAAATAATATCACTATCTATTTAATTGTAATCACAATCTGAATTGCAATATTCTTTGGTCAATTCTGAAACGCCCTGTAAACTACAGCCAGACATAACAAATAACATATGAATTTCTCCATTTACATGATTTAAACACAATACTGCATTAAAGATGGTTCTTTTTGGGCACAGACTTCTCATCTGCATCATGCCCTCGCTATAACTCACATTTTTATCATTTGCAATATATCGCCCAAAAAAGAGCCACGTAAAGTATTTCATCCAATCAGAATAGTCATCTAGTAGGCTACATCACTCTATTGGTGTGTTTACATAGCACAGATCTGCTAGTCAATGAGGTTATGTGAAGTTTTGAAACAGAAGTAAGTTGAGCTGCAACAATTAATCCATTAGTTGTTGACTGTTAAATGAATCATCTATTTAGATGACTGAATATATTTTCTGGTTTCTTTACTCCTCAATGACAGTAAACTGAATATCATGGGATTGTGGACAAAACAAGACATTTAAAGACTTCATATTCGGCTTTGGGAAACACTGATCAACCTTTTTTCTTTTTTTTTAAAAACGATTTTCTGAAATTTGATAGCTAGTTGGATAAGTTGTTGTTGGAAATAACTGCTTTTCCACTGTCTTGGTTTACCTAAGCTTAGCGGTTTTACTAGCATTAGCCACTCAGCCTCTGGCTGTGTCCGAAATAAATGACCAAGATGCTATTTAAAACACTTAAACAGTACATTAGATTTTTTTTTGTTTTTTTTTAGTATATCCAAAACCTTGGTATGAAACCAATATTGCATGAATTAGTATTTACAGGGAAATATTATTATATGCAGGCATTAAACTGCAATTCCATATTGCTGCCCGCTTCCGTTTGTCATTAATGTTTTTTGACCATTATGTACAGTATATTATTTATATAGTCCAATAGTGTGCCGATATTCCAGCAGTTATTTCATAAATTACTTATTTCAGCAATTTTTTTTTGTTATTACAGAGAGTAAAGTAAAGAAAAGAAAAGAAGAAAAAAAAATGCACTGTTGAGTGCCAGTACCAAATTCCAGGTACTTTCAGTGGTGTAATCAGAATGTAGACTGTCAAAGAGAAAGGTAAAAACTGATTTTAGAGACAACTGATGTTAAATTAGACATTTACCTTGTTACAGGGGATGTCGTTCAAAGGTTGGTTCAGTGCAAGGTAGCTGCCCACACTGACCCTTAAAGTAACAGGTAGAGATTTGTGATAGACTTAAGAGAAAATGGTACTAATCGCATTAAAGTGACAAACACCATTGCCTGCTCTTAGAAATAGGGGCCACTTGGTGTTAAATAGTTCAGGGAGGCTAATAGGCTCTGAGTTTTTTTTATTGATTGGCAGTCTGGTGGGACTGGTAAACAAAACATTTCCCAACAGGCCTTTGCTCTAACAGCTATGCCTTCCAAAGTAGTATTTGTGGAGAATGAGTTTTGTCACTGTGGCAAAAGAGAGGCATAAACCTGCTGAAACAGCCTGTGATCCATCATAGCCATACAGAGTTTACAAAAAGATAATCTAGCTCACCTAAGGTATTACAAGCAAATAACCACATTACAATCATCTCTCTCTCATCTCTTTATCCCTTGTGATCTGGCGTTCGTTTTATTGCACTGCCCACTTGAAGTTGGCCCAGCGAATGGTACTGAAATGCCGTATTTCACTTTGATATTGATGCAATCCTTGTGCCCCTACCTAGCCGTCTTTCCGGAGGTTAAAATTACCCTGAATGTTTGTGCACAGTCCCTCTTCAGACCAAGACAAATATTGCCAATCTGGCTTCTGCTCGGCTCTTACTTTGTGGCCAAAAAGAAAAAAGGTCTGCTCTCCAAAGATGTAGAGGCAACAGAGCTATGTGCAAAGCTATCAGGCTGTGCAACTTACAGCTGCTGTAGATATGAAACTGCACTTTCTCCCAAAGAATGCCATTTATCTCTTCAACCTGAGCCACCTGATTGGTGGAGATGGCTTTCTTTGTACAGATGTCAGGGGTGACATTTCGAGACATCCATCTAAAATGGATTGTTTGGAGTCAGTCAGCGAAATAGCTCAAATGTTGACAGCAGGGTATATGCCAAGTCCTACGAGAGCACATTCCTCAAGTGAAACATTTTGGAAATTGTAACCATCATATGTCAGATGGAACAAGATTATGATAGACTGTCTATTCTGACAGCATCTGGCCTTGTGCCGGTTATCACAGAATGCTAAATTTGTTCACACATTGATATTTACCTGTCTGAGAAACTGTCTGCGTATTCATATCAACATAAAGGCTTTGTTTATCCGTCTTTGGCCAACAAAATGCATCATTCAATACCGTTTATAGAGTTAAGGTTCAGAATGAATCTGCTTTGATGTGTTAAAATACATCAATATCTAGAAGAAAAGTTAACAGAACTTTTTGACGTATATATTCAATAAACTTAGCAAATGAAAACAGAGTGCGGACTTCCTTTAGAGAAAAGTCAAGACTTGAGTACAGTGGTGAGATCAATTGACAGCCTCACACTTCCACTAGTAATTAGCCCCTTGGAGACATAAACACAACGCTGAAGAAGATATCATTACTTTCTCATGCTCTTGTCAGGTATCATGCATCTAGTCCCAGTTGGAATCACTAAGCTTAAACAAACAACTGTATACATTTACATACATACACTGAAAAAAGGCACATTTTGAACATGAATAAGCATGTGTACTGTAGTATTGTGTTTTCAAAAGGGAACATGGCATAAAAACTATAAATACTCCCTCTAATATTTCATAGGATTTGTCTTTCTTTGCCTTGCTGATGGCTCATGGCATCCAATTCCCCAGATTAAGCCGCTGGTGCCATGAAACCAACTTGATTCAATAACACGAAACTAAGCCAGAAATAGATAAAGAGAGAGACAATAAATTTACAACAGAGTTAGAAATCACATCTACAGAATACAAACACCCTAAGCACCATTAGCATGCGATTTTGTCTACTTTCATCTCGCGAAAGAGTAATCACTGAGCCAACAAACGCAGAAGAAGACGCTGAAACAACCACCTAGCATTGCTGCATATAGGCTACAAGAAAATAGTGAACAGCAAACTGGCAATAAGAAAATGTGCGAGTATGTTGAGGAAAAAAGCTGTTGTGTTAAAATAGGTTTAGGTAATTATTTTTAAATACGTCTATTCACTACCCAGGAAATCACGCCGTTTTGCCTTGTCAAAAAACCATGCACAAGGACACAATGCGTCTTTGATTAGGAATACAAATGCAACCAGAAGAGGTTTTTCTCTACGAGTCTTGTTTTTCATGTTATGGTGATTGAAAAGAGGAATTCCAATGGCTTTGGCCTTCAAACGAATACAAGCCAAGAGGCACACGGCTAATACACAGCAACTCAGTCAGAATCACATTTATACTGAACACACAGGAATATTAGCACTTTCGCACAGTCAAATTGAGAAGCATCCGGTCTATCCTTTCCTATACTGACACCAGTTATTTGTTTTCTCTATATCAGATTGATTTCCTATTGTGCACCAGTCCAGATGCATGGCTGCTGTCCGCTGTGTCAGCTGTTACAGTAAACCCTGACTTGTGCATTTGGGCTTGGCTGGCCAAACACAGAAGAACATCTGAAATACAGCAAACTTCACAGGCATAAGGAAAACAATAGCAAGTGCTAGTTCATGTTGAAATACTGAATATATCATGTACGATGCACAGATGTTGACAACTTCTACCATCATTTCCCTGTCTTTTTGATCAGTCTGAACATTAGACTACGATGTAGTGAATTTATGTGAATTTATATAGAGAGCTACATGTCCAATCCAGTGGAGAATCATTTTTCTTTATCGTCGCTTTCTTTCCTAATCCTACTATATTATTTACTTGATACCAGTCTCCATGTTATTTTAGACGTTCTGACTAAAGTATGATATACCGTTGCATGCCAAAAAAGCAACCTCTTGGTCTGTAGTTGCAAAATAAATAAATGCAATTAAAAAAAAAAAAAAAAAAAAAAAGTTCTGTTTAACAACCCTGTAAACTTGATTGTGTGAGTGACAGTGGGTGGTTGAATCATCAAAAATACTTGCTGATTAAAACGGCTAATAATAATGCCTTCGAAGAATAATATATCGTCGTGCTATGAATAAATGCATTGAGCTGAGCCGGTTGATAAAAACAAATGACCTGCCCTTTGTTGAGCAGCAAGCAATATATTAATATACTTCCCACTTCCAACTAAATAGCACATGGCAATTATCAAAGCTGGAGGAACCAATAAATTGTGGATCCTTTGGAACAATGGTGCAGACAATTAATTCAACAGATTACAGGTGGTTAAGGATTTATGTGAAGGCGAAAGTGATTGTTCATTGTGACGTGTTTTGAGCTATACCAGGAAACTTCCCACACTGGGTCCACAAGCTGGTGAAACTTTAATTCAGACACATTTTAACTCCAATACTCACATTTCACACAGGACACAGTAGCAGAGTTGCAGCAACGTCGGTTTCAGACCTGAAGTCGCCTATTGACAATTCTGGTTCTTGTCTTTTTATAGCTCCTGTTTTTTAAGCATGTTTAAGATTCCACATTTTACACTTCAAAACAACTGTTGAATAAAGTAATGTTGATAAGGTAAAGAACAAAACCACGTACGTGTCAAATGTTTAACAATATCAGAAAACACCTTTATCACAAAATGTTTGGTATTCATCAGTATAAAACTGTCTGTCTCTCTCTCTCTCTCTCTCAACACTCATAATACATGTCACTAAATATAACTCCCTCAATTCTTGCCAGTGATCAGTGAATCCGATCCGACAACTACATGAGCAGCTGTTAAAAAAATCCAAAATGTCCTGGGGCAATTTTGTCTGTGCGGACAATAAATCACGCTGTAAAACCATGTGTGCCGTAACAAATGCAAGCCAGTAAATGTTTCCATTAGAAAGCTTGCTTCAAGCCTGCATGTCCTATTTTTCCTGTGGGTTACATTGAATTTACAGGAGAGGGCTGGTTGTTCAATGAGGTACAAAAGCAAACCAAAAAAAAAAGACAGAGAGAGAAAGAAACAAAAAGGATCATATCAAAACAATCCAGTCTATGGCATACTTGTGTTTTAATGACTATCCTTCCCAGATGGAACTACACCAATAGGCGGTGTGTGGAAGGTGCCACACCTAGATCTTTTATTACAGCTAAAAAAAAATTTTCTTTTTGAAAAATTGTCTTTTTTCTTCTGTTCTCCTTTTCCTCATTCTACTTGGCATCTTTGGCAAGTCAACCCCTCCACATGGGAGCATGTTGAACCCTATCCAGATTTGCACCAAGCATGGTTTGCATGTAAACCTAAACTCATCCTGGGGATATCTTCCACAGATCAGGTTGCCTTTGACTTCCCAGTGGAATATGAAGTAATGGCAGGAAATTGAGAGTTAGTTTTTTTTGTTTTTGTTTTTTTTTATTTAACTGACAACTGTAATTTGAGGCACTTGGCTGTGATCGCCTGAAGACTGTCCACAATCTTTGTATTACAGCGAGTTCCCTCCCACTCTTTATGACAAAACGAAGTGCTGCTCCTAGTTCACACTTCATTACCCACAGTAATGCTTCAGCACAATGATGTATGGAACTCCTCTTACTCCCAGACTTGCTTCTGGCAGGAATGGCTCAACAAACTTGTAAAAAGGGATCGAAAGTTTTTCAAACAGCTATACTGAAACTTTTATTTCCACTTAAGAGTTGGAAAAAGACAAGCTTACATTTATGACAACACCTCTTTGTATTGGCAGAAATCTAGCTGTCCTTTTCAAATGTGTTAATTTGAGATGGTACGTCTCATCATGAGCAGATAAAAACATCACCACATCAAAGTCAAAGCCTAGAGGAATGTTGAAATGACATTCAGTATGCAGCACTTTTCACAAGGTTGAAATATTAAACAGGAATTCTTTGTGTTGGTCAAAATTATTTGTGTAGGTTTAGGTATTTGTAATAATTTCAGATCCTCATTCTACACACTCTCAAATTCTCAGGTGGCTATTTCAGTTGTTACATGCAGTGTTACATCCTGACACGGTTTTCTGTCGTGCACTGAATATTGTATGTGATTCTGGCATTTGGTTATCGTTTTTTTTTGACAACCATGAAAACTATAACCTCGAGCTGCGAATTTTGGTAGGCACATGTAACACGCCAAGACTTACAAAAAAGTCTCTTGGTGCCATGACCTAAACCCAATAGGAAGTCTGTGAAATGAAACCTTCAGGGTGTGTTCTACATTTGATACATGTATACTTAAACCTAATGTATAACGTGTGCCTCTTCTCTAGCGCCACATAGTGACCCTGTAGTCCTTCGTGCAGCAAACAAAACTTTTTAATCTTCGTCATCCAACATGAAACTCATGAACATGAAAATCCCTGACATTACACAAGTACAATGTTCTCCTCCCTTCCCAACAGGTATCTTTTTTTAATCACAGAGTATTCCTGAACTGTTCACTCTCCCTCTTTCATCACTCACCTAACCCTTTGTCTCACTCTCAATCACCCGGAAGTTATTTGGCTATAACCTGATTTGAATATTGACAATGTTCCTTGAAAATAAGAATTAATATAAACTATAAAATTAATATAAAATGCATGACAAGCGCATAAGAAAAGAGAGCTTATTAAAAACTTCTACACTTAACAGACATGAAAATGACTGTACTCAGGAGCCATGCACTTTTTAATAATGCTGTATGTTTCTCACCTCAGCTAATAATCATCATAACCCAAAATGCTGCCATATCTCATTCTTTTTATCTAACAGGGACTCATTTAGACCTATACGGCCGAATAGGAAACAATAAAACAAGAGTGCTCTAAGTTTAAAGAACCAAATTTGCAATCGGGAACCACTGTTCAGGGTGTAAAATTGACTGAACAACCAAATTGGACAGTACAGTAGAGATAAAAAATAAAAAGAAAAAAAGAAGTTTAAATTGTCATGTGAGCAGATATAATCACAGTAATTTCTGAAAGAGAGACAGAATTTACTTATTAAAAAATGTTCCTTTAACAATATTATTTCACCATAGATATTCATCCCATCATCTGGGATGATTAAAGCTGAATAAATTGGAAAGAGCCTGGCCCCAATGGCAAAACAATGTCTTATTCCCTGGATAAAGAGAACAATGCTGCTTTACCAAAAACATTTCAACCAACATTAAACATAAATACTTCACTTCCACTGCAGTATAATGGGAGTTGCATGGCAAGACATATTGTGAAACCTCATTAAAATGTTTTTTCTGTGTCTGTCAACAGATCACATAAGATCATGATGGACAATTGAGATGGTGTGTTACATACAGCATAATAGGAGCAACACTTTGCCCCGTGAAAGCCAGGAATTTCTCTTCTTTTTTTTTTGGAAAGAAAAACAGCAATTATGTTCAATGTCTGTCAGCTAGGGACAATGCAGCTGAAATCCCAGCCCTGAACTCTTGGCGGTGCATTATGTCATGAAGTCTTTCATGACGGAATGATTCCTCTCTCCTCCACCCTGTCCACTCTTCTACTTCTGAACCTTCCAGGCAAGCCCAGAGGCAAAGGCCAAACAAATCCTCAAACAATGGGTTTGAACCAGTGCACACTTTTAATACAATATGCGCACATGCCGGACAATGGAGGAGACACTGTATCAATGTAAATTCTTTCGTGCAAAATCAAATATTGATCTAACCATGAACGTAACCTTGGCCACCTTTGTGTTACTGTCTTTTCAGGATGGGATTGGACAGAAATAACAGAACATGTAATCAGGGAAACAACAGATTATTATTTCCTTTTGTTGTGTTACAAGGTCTCCAGACCTCCTACTCACAACAACTGCGTGAAGCAATGAAAACCTCTGCAGTGCTTATTCTAAGCATCTAAGCAAACCATTTCGTGGAATCACAGAGATATCATCAGTATGAAAAGAGTAGATGGGTTTAGGGATGTTAATCATTAATCGATTAATCACCATTAAGAATTTAACCGTTTAAAAATGTATTAACTGGCAATATATGCTTCATCTACCATTTCTGCCGTGCTAATTATTAATGATTAATCAGTTATTGATTGGTGTCAGTTAAGGAAAATGTAGAAAATTTGCAACCCTGGAGGGGTTACTTGTGTCTGTCTACCTTGGAGATAATATCAGTAGTCTATATTTGTAATCTAACGGACAAACAAAGAGCATATGTGCAATGCGTGTCAGCTGCTTCACTTTGGTGTGTGTTAACATATAAGACACTTAAGACAAATGGCAAGGCAACACTGTCTGCGATTTTCACATTAGTCCATAGCCAAGTGCAAGGATCACGTACAGTATTCACTGCATTACACAGAAACGTGTCAAGATGCAACACCCCATGTTAACTGCAAAAGTTAGCCATATGGCAATAAGCAATGTCATATTTTTAGCACTTTAGCAACTGCTATTGCATGGTTGAGGTAACATGAAATGTAATCAGTCAGCTTTTGTCCGCACTAGAAAAAAGTATCCAGGAATTTCATCCAAACTTTTGAATCATTATAATTGTAAAGTGACGTGGGTGTGTGTGAAGGAATAAATCAGTCCAACACGTTCACGACTCTCCTCATAACTTTAGTGAGCTCCAACACTTTACAGTCAACTCCTTCCTTTCTCTCGTTTTTTCCGTTGTCTTTGACCTTCCTCTTCTTCTGCTGTCTGAACAGCGCCCACTAGCTGCAATGCCTAATAACAGAATATTAACTTGCCATTACTAAAATAAAACTATTACTAAACAATACATGTTTACAAACAAGACCATAGATAGCAATTCCATAAGAATAAACTAAACATATGTCTCAACCAATGTCTGAAAACATTATGTTTAAACCCATGTGCTTACACAATTTTATTTATATATCCCATTTTCATTTTTACAATATTAAGTTTGTGCTGTATTATTTGTCTACCCATTCATTTTGACACCTGCTAACCCTGTATAGTGTTGCAGTGGCAATGCAATTATCTTTTAGTATTATGTGCACAGTGCTGCATGTACACTGCTATACTGTTATAGTGCTGCATTTATAAAACTCAGAGTCCAGCCCTTAAGGAAATGCAGCATTTCCCACACATTAATTTTCAATTTGTGGAGCAGCACAATGTATAGATATGCCGTTCTCTTGGAGGGACGAATATATATTCATCGAAGATGAAAACGGCATTTGCGATTGATTAATTAGTGGCCAATCAACCCTTGCTCTAATGTTACTCTACTGACACTCACACATGCTCTGCAGAGAAACAGAGAGAAGAGAGGCCTTTTCTGGTATTACGTTCCTCTTGTAAATGCACCGACTGTGGTGCGACCTCTCATATTTAATGCAGGCCTACTTGTGCCCTTGTTTTAAGCTTGTAAGTTCACTGGGTTGGTGCGATGTCATTCAGCACCATGTTGTTTTTTTATTGTTTCGATAAGCTCTGACATTCGCCACAAGCTTCCTCCACACGCCGCTCACCTGCTGTTGAGAAAATTGAATCGTGGGTGAAAAAAATATAAGACGCCTGTTGTGTTTTTTGGGCGATTTATAAAACATGCTGCTAATGAAAAGTCAACAGAGCAGACACAGAGGGAGAGAAACAGAAAGAGGGGCGGAACAAGCCGGCGTGTATGCGGTCAGAGACCGTGTGTGTGTGTGTGTGTGTGTGTGTGTGTGTGTGTGTGTGTGTGTGTGTGTGTGTAAGAAAAGGAACTGGAGGGAAA
>JBBPCS010000002.1:5674480-5696237 GCA_037974645.1 Hollardia meadi
TTAACCCCCCCCCCCCCCCCCACCCCCCCCCCACGGTCCCCGCCACAGTAACACTGTCAGTCTGAGGGAAACGCAAACATGCAAATGCAAATATAAAGAGAACAAAAATGAGTACCTGTAACTTCACAATAAAAAACTGAAAAAAATGCTACAACAGCTACAAATTCGCAGTGAAAAACAGACTGGACTACTGCAGAGGTAAGACATGTCTGTCACGGGCTAATACCAGCTACAAATCTGCTGAGATCAAATACTCCTGATTATCCTTCCATTAACCTACAAAGGCCTCCAAACAACAGTCACATGACAGCATCAAAGTAAGTCTTATAATAGCTCTTTGTTGGCTGATAGCTGGAGCAGGCAGAGAATAGCAATTATTTTTAATAGTGGATGGAGCCAGTCAACAACCTAATTAGAGGGTCAGAACGCGAGTGGCCACTTCATTGCACAACAACACTAATCTAGTTTGAGTTATTAAAATTTTTTGTTGAAACCTTTTTTGTGCTTTTGAGAAATAATTGGTTATTTTCATGCTTGCCAGAGAGGATTTTCCTATCCCCAAAATCAGTGGAAAATCCTTATGGATGGCTTGAAACAGAAGATTGGCAATGATTATTGATGGCAAATCATGTGATTATGTGGTCATGCCACTTCTATAATATCTGCAAACCAACATCAGCACAAGCCCTGAAATACTGTATTTCTGGGGCTGTATTACAGACACTTCCTAACTTGCAGATCCTAGCTTAACTGTTTGGTAACCATGGCACCTAGGGTTATGACCTGATTTAGGAAAAAAGTCATGACAGATTAACATTTCCTAAGTCAATGTTCCTATCTTGAATTGAGATAGGAAACATGTATGACAAACTTCTCAAAATCTAAACCCTCCTAACTTCAGGATGACTCTTCAGCTGTCCTAACTTTTCCTCCAGGCAGTGTCAGCTGGCTTGTTTAATCTGTATGGCTGCCATTGTATTGCTTTTTCAACACAAACGAAATTTCAACATGCAGAATTTATTCATTGAGAGGCTTCTGGCAGACCGTGATGATGTGTTTCGGTTTGATGACAAAACGCTTGTTAGTTGATACGGGCTACCCCAGGCCATGATCGTGCAGTTAGTCGAGCGGCTGCGTCCAGCTTTAGAAAGTCGATCCAGTGACACGGGGCTCTCCTGGTTTTGGGTTAGCTTGTCAGCTCGGCTTTCATGTCAAAAATAACTCGGCCTGCTATGTCACGCAATTTAACCACAGATGGTAGATCGGACAAAGATACCGCATTACAAGCTACACTAATGGAATGAAATGGTACATACTTCTGGTCTCCTAAGTGGACATGTCGAAGAGTCCTTGAGCAAGATACTGAACCCCAAATGGCTGGGCCATCTCTGGGTGTGTATGCATGTATGAATGGTTACCGCTCCTGATGAGCTGGTGGCAGTGACTACCTTGCAGGGTGCCACCAGCACTAGAGTCAACTTTCTTGTGTTCTTATTATGTGAAGGTCTGGCTTTCCAGTGGAAGCCTAACCAGGATGAGACAGACATCCATAGGCAAAAGACAACATTAGAAGTAGGAAAAAAGCTGGCTACTATAACAGCTGAAGAGTTGTTCACCCCAGTCCAGAAGCTAACAGGTAGGGATCGCCAAATATGTTTATTTTTTCTCGCCAAATACCAATTATTAGTAATCAAGGAGACCGATAATAGATATTGGGAACAGATATACTCCACTTATTTGTGATGTGTAACCAACTGGATAGTGTTGTGGCTGGGATATTGAGAGATCACAGAGTGATACAGACAGAGAGAGTGCTCCATCAGAGCCAAAGTAGCACATTTTAAAATATATTTTATTGGCAAACAGAAAAAGAAAATGTGTCCCATAATCTGAAAAATGCTGAATATTGGAGCCGATAATCACCTGGGCCAACAATCTATCCCTACTAACAGCTGTTCAGCAACACTAGCAACACTCCTGAATGCTGATAAAAGCCATTTCAGGTGATCCAGAATCAGGTAATCCAACAGCAGGACAGTTCAGACAGTCTGTTTACACACAAATTCAACACCAAATACACAGTAAATCCAAAACACTGTTGGAGGATTAAGCAGCAAAATGAGGACGCATACGTTTTGGAATGTAGAATGTCCCCAAACAGACCGGCACTCAGCAGACTTTTTAATTATCTAATCATCTCTCTGCCAGTACATTTTTACAGTCAAAATTAGTCAAGTGTCAAGCCCAGCCTTTCAGTAGGTTTTCTCCTTTCCAGCATCTTTTAAGTTTTACTTTGAGCAACTTTTTCTCCTGCTGAGGGCTCTGCACAGTGCTGACTGGAGGATCAAAGGACCTGCTGTGTGTACCTAAATATAAAGAAGTACGGGTCAATCAAAATTGAGCTGGCTTTTGAAAATAAGGGGATGATGCTTAATCGTGTTGCAGCTGATATTTTGAGCATTTCTGTCAGGCTGTCTGACTGCCATATTCATTGGATTAGGCACTTGACTGAAAACCAGTGTTGGCCCATTTAACCTTGTATCCTAGCAGCCAATTGCATTTCATCTCATTGTAAATGGATACAAGAGTATAGGGCTGTTCTGTATTATACATTATATTAAAGTCTAAGCACTGAAATGTGCACCTCATAAACTTAACAAGCAGCCCTGCTTTGAAATGAATTGGCTCCCTTTGTAGCTTTACAGCACAGAGGCAAATTATTTGTTATTGTTTTGCTGTGCTCAGTGTGGCGAAAAGATGAAGGAGGCTGACAACAGTGACTTTTGATATTTGCATGTAGCCAAAACTTTTGTTTGGTTCATTAGCAGTGTTCCTCATGTGCGTCAAGATTTATTCCTGGGTTGGCAGTGAATTTGTTTAACCAAATGAAAAAACAAATTGAAGCACTCATAGTTCACCCCTTGTTGCCTTGATGAAGTTTTTCCCATAGGTACACTGCAGATCAGTAAAATCATTCAGGAGACCTGTTTCTGATTGGATACTCTGCAACACATTCGTGTGACCAGATCTTAAATTCATATTCAGCATTCAACCCCCATCCAAAGCAGTTAGTCTCTATTGTTAGCACTTCATACATTAGCATCCGACTTATCATACCCAAAGGTGATACCATGGATCAAAGGCAAGGATGTACTGTTTAATATTTCTGCCTCATTACAGTAGAAGGGCTTTTGATTATTGGCCTTTGTCTGCCTCTGTCAATTTGAGGCAGTGATGTCCTTTGCTGTTCAGCGGGAAGTGCAATATTAATAGCAAGGGATCTTCACTCGTGAATTAGGGAAGTACTCCGAGGTGCAACACACCAAGTTCCAGGCAGTACAGGCACTGTAATTGGTCTTCATATGTCACCTGTTTGACTTTATGTCATATGTTCTCCCTTTGGGAACACTACTGTACCTATTAAACTTATCTCACTGTCTATATTAATCGCATCTTTCCAATGTAATGATCCGTTGTTTCACGTTTGACACATCCGAGTCACTGTAATTGCTACTCAAACCAGTGTTATTAATGGACCAAATGTCATCGTCAAAAGGAGTGGCTTGTAAAATATGGCCAGAATTTGAAGGTAGCTCCAATATATAAGTGGCAGCATATCACCTGAGTAACCACCAACTAGTGCTCACTATACTCTTTGCTGTAGTTATCTATGGCTGTTTTTATGCCTACCTATCTTCGCTCAGTTAGTAGTGGAGCTAGTGGCCCCTACAGTTGACTTTAAGTGTGCCTGGATCACAACCTCCAAGCACAAGAGGAGTCACCACAGCTCAGCACAACCCTTCCAACAAACATGGCTGGACACCACACCGGGACCAGATACAGCCTCAGAGACCGACAGTGGCCAGTTTCGCGACAACTGATACGGTACAGAGGTCATTCACAGTGACTCCAACAAGGACTCCAACTCCAAGGAAGAGAGGACACGGCAGGCGGGGACAGAAGAGAGCAATGGTGTATAGACAGAATATTTTCACATCTTAGTTGGTGAATTGAGGATTTATTTTGCCAAAATCAGAGATGATTCTCGGAAGACTGAGTTTGATTTTGTTTATGTCTCATTTGAATGAAGTGTGTTTTAAAATGAGTAAACAAGGCAATTAAGCTCATCTTAGTTTGGTAAAAGAGAGTGATGTGAATTCAGAAGGTGTATTTTTCTGTTTTGACTATTTCCTTTCTTGAGATTTTGAGAGTTGGTTTTGTTTACTTATTAGACTAAATCCTAAGAAAGCATGAAACTTAGCAAACTTGCCGTTTGTATACCTGTACATCTCCCAGTATAAACTATGGGAGGGACTATCGGACTACCACCACTAGAGGTACAAAGTGGTATTACAAGTCAGGAGGGGCCAGGGCTAGCTGGTTAGCATGCAAACTGCAGAAACCATCTTTGCAACACAAAACGTTCTTGACATAATGTCAACAATGTTGTTTCTTGACATTCTGTGATGATGTAAGTTCCTTTTTTGAATGTTTTAAACTAAAACTCGGACCATATTTTACAAATTGCACCTTTGAAAACCAACTGCATTTCAAAGTTCTTATTACAGCTTTAGGTGGGCATACACTGTGTGTACATACGTTCTCTCAACAAAAATATAGGTCATTTTACAGGTCTACGAAAAGTGTTACATTAATAAAGTGCAGAAAACAAAGCTTTCAAGCAATAAGCCCCAGCCCTTCAAGCAATAAGCGCCGACTAATTTCACCTGAATCCAGGCTTCTCGTCAGCGGATCACAACATGCTGTCGTTGAACAGGAAGAGTAAAATCTAACCCCCTTGTCAGTTTTATTCATATAAGCCCATTATCTGCTGATTTGCAGCTCCGAGAGCCGGCATTTACAGTACCTGCTCTGGAGCATCCCTCTGGCTCTTGTGTGAGTGCCAGAGCAAACTGACACTCTCCAGGTGCATACACCACAGTCCTATATGCTTGGGTAATTAGTGGAAGAGGACTGGGCTTGCATGAAGGTTGTTATTGTTCACCGTGGTTGAATAAACACTGATGAGATGGGCTAGCTGACTGATGGAGTAGGAACTAACCCGGCGTCGATGCATTGATTCACTCATGCGCTCAAGCCAATGAAGCCAACAGCTCTGAGATCAACCCCTCCCCCAGCCGTCAAAAATCCATTACCAACCAGGTACTACAAAGCTGCAAATATTGCCCTCTTGTATTATTTCCACCACATAAGTAACTGATATGATGCTTAAGGAATGTATGCCACAACAGAAAAAATAACATCCACCTGCTCAATTATCCAGCAGCTATTACCGTATCGACTACATGAGCTTCAGGACTTGTGAAGCCAGTAATAATTATCTGTCAGTTCTCTCTCGAAACTTTGTCTTAAGAAGAAAAAAAGGTCAAGGATGTATGGAATACTGGTGCCCTAGAAGACACCAAGGAGACTCCTCCACCACCCCCATCTCCCACTCTTCTAGACCTTGGTGCCCTGGAAATCCAGCAAAAGGAGTTCTTTTCCCACCAGAGAAATCAATTTGACAGTTTTAAACTCAATCTGAGGTGGTGGTTATAAGTTTGTCCACGTCCATGCACTCCTCAAACCAGTGTTATTAATGGACCAAATGCTATCTTCAAAAGGAGCAACTTGTAAAATATGGCCGGAATTTGAAGGTATAGCTCCAATACATAGGTGGCACATGACAGAAGAGAGGTGAAACGACAGAGGAGCGAAAATGGCGTATAAAGAATATTTTCACATCGTAGTTGGTGAATTGAGGATTTATTTTGAGGAAACCAGAGATGAGGCTCGGAAGACTGAGTTTTATTTTGTTTATGTCTCATTTGAATGAAGTGTGTTTTACAATAACAATTTTCTGTTTTTCAAGCAATAGTTCTGCTCTTTAAATTTTGATCAACTATGAAATACTGTGACAGTCTGACACACACATATTGGTGGAAAAAATATTACCTGTTATTAATCCATTATTTAATATTTTTTGGATCAATTGTCCAAAAAAAAACAAAAAAAACCCAGTTTCACCTGGCAGATTGAAGATTGAAACTGGTTGTTATAAAACCCACAGACAGACACTGAGCAAATACCAAATGGAAGGAACTTATCTGAAGCACAGCATGAAGCAATTACGGTAAGTATAAACACAGAGTAGAGAGTGTGCTGTATAGGTTAGATCCACAAGCTTTTATCAGCTGTAGATGATACAAAAGGCACCTACCATTATGAAGGACAACATGAAATAGGTAAAGAAGGCCTAGAAGGAAAAGGCAATCAGATATCTGATTCCGAAATGCAAATTCCTTCAGGTAAAATCATAAGGCAGCTAGCCTGCACAGCGTACCTGGGCACAACCTATACTTGGCACAAAGAAAAATCATCTGTTCATCAGCCAAATCTGGGCCAGTCAGTTCATCAATTTCAAATTATGCTCTCTCCCTCTTCTTTATATTAACTGACACTGGCTCGCCCAGTGTTAAGCATAACTTCGAAACCTTGGTGGTTAAATTATGAGCAATTTTAAAAGGGGAAAATATTTTAGCCAAAATGACTGAGCAAGTGAAGCAGGTTCTTTGCATCTCAGGCTGAGAACCTATTATGCCTCCCCACTGCTGATGAAACTGTGTTCTCTCATCATGAATTAAGTGAAGCCTGCACCGCTATTAAAAGGTGAAGTAGACAATTCTGGAGACATATAGTTGATTTTTGATCGTCAAATACAGACGCTTTGGCTTGGCCAAAGTCCCGGGGGCTCTGTCCAAACACAAAAACAATCAACAATCGTTCTCTGGAATTGTCTACTGAAGTTAAGTAGACAATTCTACCATGATGCTGAAATATATGGAGCTCACAAAGCGGCAAATGTCAAAAGCATTACTTAAGCGTGAACGTAAGAATAACTGGAAATAAAATAATTCAAGTGTGTTAGAAAAATAAATTTAAAAAAGCCCCTTTCTATTATCTTGAATCAGCTGAATCTAAAATGCTTTATCTGATGGTTATTTATCTTTTGCTGGTTTTTTTAGCTCCTTACTTTTTAATTCTCGCATGTGCAATATTTCCAATCTCAGTAGTTCCTTATATGATGATACTAATAATGGGTTGTCTAAGATGCTTGGGTGGTAATGTAACAGAAAGACTTAATGAACATTTTTCTTTATTGTTTTTATTCCAATATAGTGGAGTGTTATAGTGGTTTAATCAAATCAAACAGCCCTGATTCACATGAGGCCTAACGCCACTTTAAAGACTTACTTAAATACAAATGTAAATTATGGTCTGTCTTGGTTCATTACATCATCATGACTTTGCCATTAGAGGTTTTTCAATTAGAAAAATATGTCATCCATCTCAAGCTTTTAATTCATTTTATAGTAAATTTACTAAAAGCATTCAATAAGGATGTTAAGGGTTGTTTTTTTCCCCAAACATCTGTTGATAATTGTTTTTAATGAGATAAGCTGTTTTGCATTAGGATACAGAATACTGTGCCAATTAACACAGTTTTGCACATGCCCTAATACTGTAGTGTTGAAATGCGGGTGACAAATTGCACAAAATGGGTGTAAACAGGATTTAACTGGACAGAAACACATTCTCGCACTATAATTCCGTTTCACACATGCACACAAAGCATTGTACACCTCTTGTTTACACAGATGAGAAGCCCAACTTTCAGCAGTGTGTAGCATTAAATGAGGCGGATTCCCTGTGATGTTCTTATCACCTCATCCCGCTCCTCTCCGGGGTCCACTAATGTCTCCCCTTCCTCGCTGATGCTTGACAGAGCCGATGCAGTCTGGAATGAGATGAGCGGCTGGCCCAGATATGAGAGAGAAACAGACAACAGTGAGGTCCTCTGCCCAGTAGGGATGGAAGTAATTACTGACAACATTATCTCCAGCTGTGGGCTGCTTTGGCTGCTGTACTTTTTACACACTTTGCCTTTGAGTCTTATGGTCTACTGGGATTTCCTTCTGCTGTCCCTCCCTTACCTTTTTCAATTTATTGCACAGTTGCTCTCGTACAAATACTACGCAAATTCGGCGTGAAAAATTATATATGTTTAGGCTTAAATATAGCAGAGGAATATGAAATGTCATACTCTTTTTCATTCTAGTAAAAAAAATTCCCTCACCACTTTTCTGTGATAAATGCATGTCGTCACGCTGAAAATGATTTTGAGATCTGTAAATGTAATGAACAGGAATTCTGTTAATCGCCGTTTGTTGCATTTCGACCTCGGAGAAATGATTTCTCACCCACATGAAAATAAGAGTTTTGTTTTCATTGCGAAAGAAAAGTGAGTGTGCTTGTCAATTATAGGCATTAGAGATATAAAATGTTATTCACCTTGTTAAAAAAAAAAAATGCACCTGGCACAGGAAGGAAAGTTAAATTATGAAAATGCTCGCTGAGCAAGGTAATTGTTCAAAAAGATAATGAATGTATTTTTTATCTATATTTAATGGGCTGTTTATCACAATAAGAGGTCCCCGCAGAGCTTATGCCAGTCACATCAGCCATCAGCTTATTATGGCGAGAAAGTTAGCATTGGCTAATGATCCTGGCACTTCCCTGCCCCCTCTGTATGTTTGTGCCTTACCACAAGCTGGCATTCATCCATGGGCCTGAAATACATACACGGTGCCTATGGAGAAGTGCACTGCGTTGCTGAATTCACAGCATTCCCTTTAACGTAAGAATGAAGTCGAGATATCAGCAGAGGGAGCCATGTACAGATTAGCTAATGTGAAGTACAAAATTAGGTAAATGGGTTATTGATTTTTCCCCCTCTTGGCGACAGAACATAATAGTGCGAGATGAGATGTTAATAAAGACTGAAGCTTTAATGAGATGACACCTACATTGCCTAGCAGCTGCTGAGTGGTGCATTCAACTACAGCTCCCATGGACTGTTCCTCTTCACCTATTCAGGTAGTACAGTTACTTCAAATGAATGATTATTTCACTGTTGCAAAGAGATAAAGCTCTCAGGGTGCCAAGATCAAGGATTGTCATATAACTGAGTTACTGTTTCTGAACATTTTCTAAGATTTGAACATAGCCAAAGTGGGCCTAGACACGTATTATTAATGAGTTGCAACAGTCCAAATTGATCTTTAGAGAAGATTATCAAAAGCATTTGAGAGAGAGAAAGAGGGAAAATATTGATTCTTTGGGTTGATTTCTTAGCTTTTCCACTGAAATCTCATTAAGGATGAAGAGCCCTGCCACAGTTGGCTTTGAGCAGTGTTTACCATCTCTCACATAGAATTTTTTTAATTACGGGAGCTGCTTAGCTGCCAGAATCGATAGTTACGCATCTGACACCAATAGCTGGGGAGAGGAAGCCCACTTCAGTTTGGAATTGGAGAAATGAAACAGACGGACTGGAGCTCCAAGGTCACAGCATGTCCTTCAAATCTTCGCTTTCGCCTCTCATGGCCTTAATACAGAAGGGAGAAAAAAGAACAGTATAGAAAATCTGATATGTATGATGTGGAAGGCCAGTCGGTGAGGAAAAAACAAAAAACAAAACTCTAACTAATAAAAGTAAGCATCATTAGCTCAAGGTTAGTCCATTTCCACATCCTCCTGCAATTTCATTTTCTCAACATGGGTTCAGCTTTTTACAAAGGTGCTTTTATGCGTGAAGGGAGAAAAGCTTTCCTCCGAGCAGTTGATGATTTCATTTTCTGTGCAATATACGTCGGCACTCTGTTAATGCAACACTTTAAAAAAACACACTCTTTAAAGACACACTGAGACCAGTGTCATGTGGAGGATATTTGCATTTTAGTACCAAAATCCACCAAAGGAAATGTAAATGAAAGTAATGTGGTCACTTATAATATGGTCATGGTAGTTTTTGCAGCATAGGACATTATACATTTAATGTAATAGGTTCGTTTGCAAATGTCACTACCTGAATTCAGGAATTATCTGAATATTCAACACGCATTTCTGATGCACAAGAACTTAAAGTAATAGACTTTTTAAACAAATTTAAGATGACGCCTTAAAATTAACAGCACACAGTCATAAGTAACTACTAATCATCAAAGACGTTCCCCTCTTAACCTGCAGTGCTATTTCTAAGGTGGATATGTTATTTTGCAATAGGAACACGCCACATGTCTTCTGCTAAGTCCAATTTAACCGAAATGTAAAACAACATTAATGATGAATTAAAGATAGAAGTCATTTCACATAATTAACACCTCCCTTCTATTTGAGGGCTGCAACCACACAGCGAACAGGATGTAGCTGAAGAAAATTAAGATTTAATGAGAGTGATGCTGTCGAAGAAGAGACAGCGTGAGACCGGGTGAGAAAATAATTTTTCATTGAATTAAAGGGTTTTACAGCCTGTTGAATTTTACTCAAGGCAACCGGCCTGTAGAACAATTCCGAGACCTATCAAATTATTTGACAGTGCTTGAAACAAATGACAGCAATCAAATCAAAAACAACTTCATGTTGGAGATGATGTTACGGTCTG
Organism: Hollardia meadi; assembly: GCA_037974645.1. Taxonomy (NCBI): domain Eukaryota; kingdom Metazoa; phylum Chordata; class Actinopteri; order Tetraodontiformes; family Triacanthodidae; genus Hollardia; species Hollardia meadi. The sequence continues at coordinate 5,684,985 of JBBPCS010000002.1, forward strand.
CTCAGGCATGTTGAAGATGCAGCTGGTCCCCACAGAATAATCAGAGCAGAGCCAATAAAATGTCAACATTGATCAGTGCAATTTTATAGGCAGAGCATTGGCACCTCATTACATATATATTGATAAGTGTTATAAGAGCTGAATTCAATTAGGCCAATTCCTTAAAATAATGAAGGTCCCCGTTCCTTCACAGCAATTACACCCATCATTCAATTTGATGCCAATAAATACCACACTTTAATAAGGATGATTAACGTGAGGTATTCCTTTGCATATCATGTCAAAATGCCAACTTCAATGAGGATGAAAACTAAATTGAGATCAGCCCCGACACATGGTCTCCATTTGCCGATATAGCCCAGAAATTACTTTTAGATTCTTCAGGAGCAGAGTGAGCAGCAGATGTTATAGCTATGAAGTATTTTTACAATGAGTTGCTTCTACTTTAATCATTTTGGCCACAGATAAGGTGAAGCCTCCAACCCTGACCGCAATGTGGCATTCATTAATTGCCCACTCAGTCTGTTTTATAGGTAATGAAAGCCATCCAATATTGCTGAGCAGTGTCAGTGCAAGAACAGACTAAATAAACAGAATCGACACACGGGGTACATGGTTTCTTGATGTCCTCGTCAAACTGTCTGGCTTAAAAGCTTGCTGCTCTAATTAGCTATGGATCCTCCTTTATAGTGGCTCTTCCTCATGATTTGGCATGTCGTCATTTGTCCAACCACCAACAGTAAGTGTTTGAACAGCTGCTGCGCCCTTTCGAGCACCTCCACAATATTCTTCAGAGGAGCATCAGTAAACAAATCCAGAATTGCTCTCACAGTTTATGTCGTCAAGGATTTTCCTTTATGCATGACATCAGTGTCCACTTTGGGTTAATACCTCCAGTGACGGATTGTTGCCTGGGGAAACACCAGTTTGTCAGAGTGGAATGACGTAAGAGCTGACAACTTGAGTTTCTGACTGCCTGTACTAATGTGACGTCTGACACTTTGTGCTAGTAACTGGCTCATTTTCATATTGTTTGACATGTTGTGTTTGCTTTCTCCAGCCAGCATGGGGCCTCCATGGAAGCAGCTTATCAAATCTGAACTGTGTAGTCTTTCCAATTTTGAGGCCTGCTCTAGCAAGGATTGATGAGTGAGATGTCTGTGCGTTGATGGAGCTAGGCTTGGTACGTATGCTTTAAAATATCCTAGATTTATTACCTTTGTCCCTACTTTAAGTCGTGTATAGAATTTGTTTTGTGCTACGGTTATTTGTCCTCTTGTACAACTGGAAAGTAAAGAACACTACATGGCCAAGAAACTATTGAATTTTGTTTTCCATTACACGGACAAAAATAATAGTTCAGCAATATTTATATTAGGCTTTCCAACTCTTAGTCTGCAGTTTACTGTCAGTGTCCCGAGGCTCAGTGCAAGAATGCACTGGTCCAGTGGATTCTAAGCACATGCACAGACACCTGCAAAGCTCCCATTTGCATTTCTGTGAAATACTTCCCTCAACACAACCCAAATCAGCAGACTTGGTGCTTGTCGGAGTAAACAAGATCTTCAAAGTGTGCATTTTCGGCTGCAAACATGGCCGATGTCATCCAGTGTTTCACACTCAAACTCCAAACCTCAAAACCACTCACCTCTGTTCTCTCTGAAGAACTCTAATCAATCAGGAAGCCCTCCGGCCACCTCCACAAGAGCTCTCTCATTCCCAGCCAGGACACACAAAAAAAGAGACTTCAGTCAGTCTGGAATATAAATAGAGAAAATACTGAAGCCTGTGGATAAAAATTAATACCTGAAGTCCAATTTTGGTAGATGAAAGCCTGGGAACATTGTGGCAGATTCCAGCCATTTTCCAAAGAATCTCTTTACAGTTTGGAATGAAATGAAGGAATCCTGGGAAATTAGACCTTTGATCAACTGGCTGGTAGGAGAGAAGAAAAATATGTTTTTTATCAGACCAATGCACGAGGGAGCAAAAGCCAAATGTCTGCTGCTTGAGTTTAATCTCGTTTGAAGTAGTATAATAGTTACAAAATCAGGTTTACAATCAGTTTTACACACAGGTTAGATAGTAAGGAAATTAAGCAGTGTCTCACTAGTGTTCACAGAGTAAATAATAATGACTCTTGTGAAGTCATTGCAAAGACGATAGATAAATGGCTAAACATGTAGTATTTAATTATATTAACATAATCAATCCAAACTGAAAGTGACATTTTGCTAATATCTGATTTCATGTGTTGTAATGAGGTCACTGCCTTAACTTGCATTTGTTCTGTGCTCCACTTGGCTGATGGGGAGTATGAGGATCCATGTATCTCTCATGTAGGGAGATTCTGCTTGAATCTCATCTTTGATGCCGACTTTCTTGATATTACTTGCAAAATTAAGGTAAGCTGGAAATTAAACAGAAGATATAAAATGGGGGAACTTTTCATGGCTGCTATCAATATTTTCCACCATGCCGCACATCTAATACAGGACTCCATAAATAATATATACTGGTAGGGAAAGCAAGAAGCACACAAATATGATTGGCCACGGAAAAGTTAAGCTACAGACAACTTTTTTTTCCAGCTTGTTAAATATGCTGGAGTTTCCCTGGTTGGTCAACCCTATAAAAAATTAAAGGACCTCTGGTGACATTAGCCAACTTACTCTGAGATGGTGATGGGAAGAGACACATCAGGGAAAGCTCAGGTGGAGTTTGCCCCCAGGCCAAAAGGGATGCTTATCACTCTTAAACTGTTCTATGGGCACAGGTTAAAGACATTTTTGTAAAAAAAAGAAAAAAAAAACCTTAATGTTACAGCTTTTAAAGTGACTTCTTTAAAATGAAATGAGGATCTGTCTGGAGTAGGGCAAAGAACATCTTGGATTCAAAAGAGATTTTCCTTTAGAACATATCAAAATAAATCATCTTTTAAAGTTCATACCAAATTATGATGTTTAAATTGAGTATCTTAGCATCACACAGTCTCCAACAAGTGTCAAAATAGCGCACATTGAATTTATGTCACTTGTGAGGAGCTTTGAGAAAAATTTTACACGAACCGTGTGCTGCACTGATATCTAATTCTTTATTTACTGCCTCGAGCAAGATCGTAACTTTCCCTATTAATTCTATAGTGCAAGGCAACCAATAACAAATGTAAATATGAGTATCGTACGATATTACTGCAAGCAGATGTGCTACTGTCTGTTGTTCAATTACGTAGACACACGAGTTGAATTACTGCTACCTTTTAACTTGTCAGATTTAAATGTAGATTTCATTTTCTGCATATGAAGTAAATAACCCGTGACGTTGCTTATCATGGCCCTAAGAGCATTTAGGGTTCAGCTGAGCTTGTTAGCTGTATTAGTCAAGCTAACTCGGTCATTGACACAACATACCAGTAAGAACACACAGTTGTGCACACACACACACACACACACACACACACACACACTTCCCCTGCTTGCCGTCTCTATCTCAGCCTGTTTCTGCATAATCAACCATTACCTAATAAGCAATCAACAGCATCTACAGAATCTGATTCATCAGTATGAATGAAAACACATCATTGTATGCAATATAATATTTAGTGTTGATAAAAATTATTTGTAATAATAACCTTGTAACAAAAGTAATAAGCCCATGTCATGATAAACTGGACAGTGTGTTAGTGTATCTAACCAGTCTCCAATGTCACTGTGGCTCTTGTCAATGTTGAAATACTGTATTAGCACGTTATGAACGCCCACAATCAGACCAATTATGCTGTGACTATCTCATTGTTATAAACATAAACTGCAACTAGAATTACCGCCTTGCCTCCGTGAACAAATCAAGTTGCAATTTTCCATCCATGTCTGTCCAGACTCATGTAATAAATGTACCGACTGATAGAGAGCTTTGTCGCATGGTGCAACAACAATCACATGAAGCCCAATATCAGCAAAACCAATGAGCTTGTGGTGGACTGCTGTTTCCCATACGTTAATTGGCAGCCCACCACAATATCAGCACTTAGTAGGCGGTGGTGGAGAAAATGAAAATGCTGGAAACACTGCTTTTGATTTAGATGATCGAAATTGAAAGCTCATTTCAATCAATTTTCGATTCAGAATTCAAATAGCGACAACCCCCAAATGTTTTAATACCATCGCTTTAAAAAAGAAAACCTGCCTCGATGGCTGGCGTGAGCAGGAGGCATACATTCCATTGGATGAACATGAAAGAGAAGTGGGTAACAGTTTTGGGCATCAAAAGCCAATTGTGGTGTAATTAAGTCAGTTTGGCATCTCTTTCTCGGCACTAGAAGAAGTGGCATCGAGTGCCAGGTCTCCACGAGCCTGCTGATGGGATGCTAATAGAGATGCCAGCAGGCTCTGTGTGCCACAACTGATATTCAACAACTACTGTATATCAGTCACATCTTGGTTTTGAGAACTAATAAAAACAAGTTTGTTGTAACTTGTTTTATGCATTAATCATACCACATGGAATTTACATAATATGCAACGTATGAACTCTGTCAATTGCCATGATGAAACATTAATATTTGCAGTTGAAAAACATCCAGGATCAGACCAGAATGCGGTTCACTCATTGATATCCATCTTGAACCCTACGGTTTCAGAAACTGTTTGACCCGGTCCAGCAGTGTGAAAGATTTATTCATCTTAAACTTCAAATATTAATCTTTTACAGCAATATACCCCCAACAGGAAGGCTCCGCGGAATATCTTAATTTTCATACATTTCCACAAGCGCCAATTTGCTGACACTGCAGAACAATACTGCTGCCAAGATGCTTCGGATATAAGTGGGATGATGCCAGGCCACGATTAGAGTGTTTGAAGATGTATGGAGGCAACACTAAACTGTGAAATATCATTTCACAACACTTACCTAAAGAAAAGACTTGCACCGCTAACCAATATACACGCACACAATATAGCCGAGTAATCAATTCTTTTCAAAGGGGGAGTAGTGCACGTCAGATATCAAAAAGTCTGAAAGAAGTTGGTTATTGCACCATCCAGAGCAATGCCCAGCAAATCAAAGCCTGTTCATAAGTACCGCACTGAAGTTTATCCATGTTGCACTGAGGTGCTGAAGTGAGTATCACACATCAATATATTCACAAGGGTGCATCATTTGTCATCCCTACGCTGCAACAACCCCCCCAGTACCATGAATGCACTCTTCATATAAATGCCTCTTTGCTATTATGCACCAAAGACACTTTATGGTTTTAATGGTGCATAAAAGAATGAATTTGCATCACAGAATAGTCTATAGTCTCCACTTCAACCTGTGTGAAAGTAAATGAAAATCTTAATGGTGGCTTACATTTTGTGTGTAAAAAATATTGAATATTGGAAAGCTCAGACACCAGAGTGACACACGTTGGCGGCTGTGTCTACAACGGATGTGAGCAGTGATAACAATTCACTTCCATTTCCCACATACATCCCCTGCTGTCCACTATTCTAGCTGCTCCCCTTGTCATCTTTGCTCTGTCATTTTCCTTTGAACGCAGTGTCAATATCTACACCCAGTCCATTTCCCTGGGTGACTTCCTGCCATTTACACCAAGACATTAATTCAGAAAATTATTAATGCTTGATCAAAAGGGACTTATGCCTCTGATTTCTATGTACTTTTCCTGAATATTCTCTGGACAGTCTCCGAATTTTAATTTTATTGGCTTGTTATCAGTGAGCGCGACAGCCCAGGCCAGGACACAATGCAAATTAAAAACTCTCAGTCTCTGCTCAGAGTGGGAAACGGAACAGACACAATGATATTCAACACAGTGATTGGAATGACAGATGCTGGGAGAGAGCCACCCACCATGTAATTACTTTCACATTGTTATCCCTCATTTATTCCCCTAAAATATTATGTTAAATGAATATTAAACGCTGATACACATGCAGGGGCTGACTCAATGGCACTCGACCCTCCCGTAAAACATGCAAATGTATGCACAGAAATGCTAAGCAACCCACAGTATGTAAGTCACACATATGATGTCTTATTCAGCCTGAAACCTGTGGGTATCACAGTTTAATTTAACACTAACAGAGGTTATGCTCAGGTTATTTATTTATTATAAATTTGGCGGCGGCATGGACATAATACTCACATACCAATCTTTTCATGCAAGCTTCATGCCCCTTTATTCTGCTAACTATTGTTTTCCATAAAATATCTACACATCCTAAAGCAGCAATACACAGTAGAAGCATATGGTATAATATAACATACAGTGAAGATATAGTGTATTTGGTCCGTGTTGCAGTAATTAAAATGCAGTGAAAACGCATTCTGAAAATTGAATTGCTACGATTGTTATTGTTGTCAGCAATTATAATGCCTTCTGGAAATAAAATACAATGCAGTGCCTGTAATGGTGAAAGATGGAGAAAGAAAGCTCCCACACCCAGGTTCCATGACCGTAATTTAACTCCGAAACAAATATACATACATCTTTATTAGCGTTTGTAGAGGATTAAATGGAAAACCTGAAAATAAACGAGAGAAAAACAAACACCTCTCAAAAGCATGAAGTGTTTTCGCTAAAATAATGGCCAATCTCCTGGACATGATGGCAGATTTAATTATTGATATGGACCGTGTATAAGCCGTGGCCTTTCTCAAAGCTAATAGGTAGGTTTACCCAATCATTACCAACTTTAAAAACTTCAGAATGAAACTATTTTCCATCTTTTCTTTTTGCTTCAATTAATGACCATCCATCCACCGTTTGCCAATCTATCAGCTGGAGAATGAGAGAGAGAAGGATTTCAGGCGTTGGGGAAATGGCCTATATTTCTCCTCTTGACACTCTCCTTTTAAAGTGATTTCACTGAATCTCTTAATCAAAGCCTCTGTGCGGGAGAGGATATTTAGGATGGATGCTTTGCACTTAAACTAAATGAATCGCGTCACTTGTCATTAGAGAGTCCTCCATTGTTACCCTCCCCCTATTGACAGTGTTGATAGAGAACCCTGTAGGAATGAGAGAGGAATGTCCTCTGTCATGCGAAGCCATTTGACAAGGAAGGACGCACCGTGGCCCTTTAGTGAATGACATAATCCAGTGTCTCGTAGACAATGTCAGCTAATGATGAACAATGCTCTAACTGTCAAACTTGTGCTTGTATTCTGTGCTCTTTTCCGACTGCTTCTGGTTGAGTGTTATTGTTGGCAATGAAAATAGCCTGGCATAATGGTAGCTAATGGGGCTTTAATGGAGAGTGTCATAGAATAATCAATCTTCAGGAGGAGAGCTGATGAACAGAAAAGCGATGGCTAATGAATTTCTGGAACAATGTGACAAAATATTGTTCATACAGTAACTTGAGCTGCATTGGCAATTTACATCAATGCAGACAATAATGGGAGGCCATTGGGTTTTGAATTTAATCTGTAAAAAGCAGTCGCCTTTGTAATACAAAACAAAGATGAAATAAATTGGAGTTATCCGTTTTCTCTGCAACAGACTTAGATTGGTACAGTACTCGGCTAATAGATTCTCAGCAGAGCATCTACATTACAGTATGTGTCCTTGCACTGTTGCACTCTTTGTCAGAGAGAACACTCATGCCTAACGTTCAGAAAAGCGCCGAAAATGGGAGTGTGTGTGTGTGTGTGTGTGTGTGTGTGTGTGTGTGTGTGTGTGTGTGTGTGTGTGCGTGCGCATCTTCTCAGAGCATTTTCCACCTCCTACACCCAAACTCCCTGTGTTCCTGCGATAGGTCTGAGTCACTCATACTGACCTCCCGCGATAGGTCTGAGTCACTCATACTGACCTCAATGTCACTCCTCCTTGAACCTTACCAAACATTTAGCAGGAGCGGTGGACCAAGAGGACTGAGGGGGTGTTAGCGTACATTTTCAACTACGCTGACAAACAAAAGTGACAATTGCTACCACAGCCATCTCCAAATGCTGTTGCTGCTACGTGTTCCGTCCAAACACTGTGACTCACGCAGTAAGTGTTCCACATTGCAGCAGGGTGCCAACAGTTTGCAGCCTTCAAAGTCTAACTTTCTTCTGATTTGCTTCAGCATCATTTTTGTTTGATCGCAAACTGTGTTTCCCTTACACTTATCTTCCCTCGTAGATATTAAATTACTTTATTGTATTCCACTGCACCAGAAATAACCCTCCATTGGCAGATAATAAGCAGACCTCTACAGTGCCCAATTGATTCTTGGCTCCCTGAAGTACCCTGCTATAAGCAGCCATGATGAAGACAGCAAAATTATTAAGACTCTCAGATGAGCCTCAAGAAGCTTTTCTATTTGTTGCAGATTTGACTCCCCCGGGCACAACAATCAATAGTGCCTTGTTGCAGATGCTGTGAGAAAGGATGCTCTGGTCTAATTTGTACTCAGGCTTAGCCACCACTCTGATATCAACTGCAGCCTTTGCAGATTTCTGCCTTCTTCGAAGAAGACGATAAACAATGTTTCGGTAAATGTTGAGGGAGGATTTATTTACTTCCTTTGTCTCTTGTAAAAGGTAATGCAGGAAGAAAGAGACATTACATTGTGCATAAGAGATGCTGCAGTCAGGATTTGCAATTTTATAGAGAGCCCTTCAGGATTTGTATTCATCTGCGCTTTCATTGAGCAAGATATATCACCCTGATGTGTAGTAGATGTTTTCAAATCAGCTCATTTCACATTTTCCTGACGAGAATGACTAAAATAGGTGTCTGGTGTTGTACCGTGCACAGTGGTTAAACAGGAAGAGCCATGGAAATATGTTTTTAAAAAATCATCTATTTCTTCTTCTAAGTTACTTTGTTTTCATGTCTTCCCAGCATGGTAACAGTAGAATTAACCCCAACAAAGGTGACAGACAGAGGAGAGGTAAGCCATTAGAGGTGACCTGGATGATATTTCACGAACGAGGACCTGAGCACATGCACTCACAGGTACCAAATAATGAAACCTGATCCATGGCCAGCTTTTAAACAACTAATGAGGGCGTAGGGTTTCAATGAAAAGGACATAATGGGATTTTATTAGCTGTAATATAGTTATTGTGAAACATACTTCACTGTAGTTGGCCCCTTTTTATGTTTTATGACTTGTAACCTTTTAACAGTAAAATATAAATTCAACACTCTTGGTGATAAAGTTAAGGGACAATTTTCAATCAATTTCCGATGTCATATTTTTTTTTTTAAATATGGGAATGACCTTTGAGGAAAAGGTGAGGTGCTTAACAGAAACTGTTTTGATATTTAGTTCATTAGTACGGTGTACTGGTTCAGGGACTTCCTCCGTTTCCTCCAAATTACAATATTTCATCAATATTTCTATCAGAGTGTGCTTTGGATGATCTGAAGCCGGACTCTAAAACATCCTCCTACTCATAATTTGCTAAATGTATGTCACAGGGAGTATTTTTCAATCAATATTCACTTCCCTAACCCTCCTCTGCGTGCCCTCTCAGGTTTTCAAACTATGGATTTGTCTTACTGTTATACGGTATACATTACATTCTGCATCAAATTCTTCCTCCACAACCACACCCTCCATCACTGCCGAGCACTTCTGCAAAGCACAGATCAATTACAAGCCGGCCTGCCAAGCAATCAAGACTATAATAACACAGTCTCTCCATCTTATTCTGCAGCAGTAAATTACCTGGGCTGCAGGACAAGCCTCATCTTTCCCTCCCTCAACCCTTGAGGGATCTTTATTAATGTCCAGGCTTTACATCAAATACAGTCAGGTGGCCTCATAATAAGATCACAGCCAAGCCTGGCATGATTTAAATGCTAAATACAGGTCAAAGCCAACCAATGACCTAAACATACTCCACCGGGTAGGTGTAATGAAAATCCAGAACCTGACGTTGCCGAGGCAAGCGGAGAGAAAAGAAGAGGGTGTGTGAGTGGAAGAAGGATGCATGATGGGTAGGACGGCAGTGAGGGTGAGAGCAGAGACAAGGTGATAGTGAAATTAAAAATCTAAGTATAAACATCTATTGAGCTGTGTTCTGCAGAGGCGTCTGTGTGGAAAGCATGGCAGTTGCAGTAAAATTATTGGCTGCTCCCAAACTACCTTTACATATCTTCTGTCTCGCAGACAGAAGCCAGACAGACTGTTCCTCTGCGTTTTCCTTCACCCCTTTCCTTCCACACCAATTACTCCCTTCCCTGGGCGAAATGTGAGCCGTCTAAAAGTTAAAAAAGGAAAACTAACAGATGAATAAGAAAACAACAAACTTGTGCTAATTAAACATCAAGGCTCTGGAAAAAGGAAGTGCTAATCTGCCCAAGTCAGCTGATTCCACCATTCCAAAAGCATTTACACTTTCATTAAAGTGTGTAGCCAAGCAGAACAAAATCATTTCGAAGGCCCTGCATAAACACCAGAAATGAACCTGTGGCTGTCTATGCTGCACAGTTCAAAATACAATAATTAGGACTAGCCGAGGCCACGACAAGACATTCACAGAGAGAGACTTCAGAGAAAAATTTCATGCCAAGATAAAATGTTCAGGGATAAACAACTGCCTGACAATGAAAGGGATCATTGCTTGGTTCCTCCGCAGTGTACAAACTGGAAATATGATAAATACTGTAATATGACCAAAGGGATTATTGCCAATCTAATTTCAGCACATCACAAATAAAATCATTGAAGCCAACTCTTTCAAGAGAGGGGTGAGGTCGAGTTTCTTCCTGATTAAATTTGGCTTGGAAAATAAACCTTCAATGGAATGTTAATTTTAAACCACAGCAGCAATCACCTATTTGTCTATTAATTAATTATTTAATTAATTAACTAGCTAATTAAATGAATGTCCCGTTAGGATTTATTATATCAGTCTAGTGCCCTTTAATAATCACCTGCAATAATCATGTTTACTTGTTACTTCCCACATCACTTAGTCAAATAAGGTTTAAACCACTCAGTTCCCCTTTCAAATTCACTACAACTGTTGTAGTATTGTTGTCACATATATAAATCGTGACAACATTAATATGAGTCTCTGGAAAAGAAACAAAGGCAGCACCTGTATTATAATCCTCATCCTACCTCCATATACTGTAATTCAATATACACCGATCAGCCACAACATTGAAACCACTAAAAGATGAAGTGAATGACATTGATCATGGGGCCTGGTATTCATGTTGTTTGACCCATAAAACCCACCCAAACATTGTTTCAGACAAAGTAAACCCCCTCACGCCAACAGCACTCCATGGATCGT
>JBBPCS010000002.1:5696337-5709434 GCA_037974645.1 Hollardia meadi
GTAGGCGGTTACTTCCCATTTAGCAGCCAAATCCGACCGTGTGTGGCAGGAACAGACGGAGGCACTCAGCGAAACGAAATCAAATCAATTTTTTTTTCTCTTGTTAACACAATTACGTAAGTGTTTCATAGACACACATAAACGGTACAGTTATGAATGTGAGTGTTAAGATATGGGACCTTTAAAGGAAAATCTCAGATCACTTGTCCTGCCTGGAGGTAGTGCTCTGTTGCAGTATGTTGAGGATTTTATAATATGCTCTCCGACACAAGAAGCCTGTGTAAAAGACACTGTGACTCTGTTCAAACATTTAGGAAATGATGGCCATGAAGCAAGCTTGACAAAACTGCAGTTTGTTTCTGAAAAAGTTACATTTCTGGGTCACGTGATCACTGCAGAGGGCAAATCCCTCTCACCCAAACGCATTGAAGCCATTAAGCATTCCAAAACCTGACAAAGAAACAAGTAATGAGCTTTTTATGCTGAAATTGAGGCACCATGAGTAGCAATAGCTCATGGGGAAGGCCTCACCGCAAAAGACAAAGTTGATTGGACATCTGAAGTAGAAAAAAAATATAATTTGTTAATTGAAGCTAGCTCTGCAAACGACACCAACACTAGACCCACCTGACTGTAACAGACCATTCACCCAGACTGTCGACGTTAGTGCTCCTACAGGAACATGAGGGGCGACAGACCTGAAGCCTACTTTTTAGCAAAACTTGACTCTGTAGTAGCAAGACCTCCAGCACCTTCAAGCTGTAGCAGCTGCTGAAAAGGTAGTAATGGAATCACTGAGGTTGTGGGTTATGCCGATTTAACCTTGTTGGTTCCACATGCAGCGTCAATGATTTTGCTTGAACAAAAAAAAAAAAAAAAAAAACTTCTCTCCTTTGAATAGCCAAGTGGTTCAGATACCACACAGTTTAGCTTCAAATGTCACGTACCACTGTTCAGATATACGACATGTGATATTTATGTAGAATTCAAACAAGAGTTTAAACTGGAAAAGTATCAGTTGTACAAAAACCAAAAGTACAGAAAGGCCATTTATAACTTTAGGGTGAACAAACTTATTTGTAAATTAGGTGCCTTTTTGAAGAATGTCATGTTACACACGATTCGGTAAAATAGGCAGTTCTTATCATCTGGAAAACCCATTGCACACCACAAACTTGTCCTTGACTTGGTTGATACTATTCAACTCCCACAGAAACTTGCCATTTTAAACGTAAAGCTCACACTAACAATGACCCAGTTTCACAGGGAAATGCTAGAGCGGATGCAGCTGCCAAGTGAGCAGCCAAACAGGAACCATCACCTACACCCCCATGTGTCTCTGCAACTAAAGACTAACACTCAGCTGATTTGCAGGACCTGTAGCAGCAAGCAACTGCAGGGGACAACGACTGTGGAAGAATAGTGACTGCACAGTCACTGATGGCGTTTGGTACGATCCAAACGACAACACATGTTGCCTAAATATCTATTTCCACATTATGCTGAGTTGATGGTAAAGACCACGTGTCAAAAGGGGAAATGATGACTAAAATAAAGAGATGTTGGGGTGTCTCTAGCTTCTCCTAAAATTTGTCAAAGCTGTGTGATTTGTGTTACTAACAATGAAGGGAGAGGTATTAAGACCGCACAAGCTGCACATCCAACAGAAAAAACATTTCATCACCTACAGATGGATTTCATTAAGTTGACAGAGTGAGGGAAAGAAATATTGTCTCGTCATTGTTGATATGTTTTCAAAATGGGTTGAAGCTTTCCCCACCTCAAAATGGGATGCAACAGCAGCTGGAAAAGCATTGATAAGCATTTCCTATCGCTCTTGTGCATATGAGAGCAAGAGTTACAACAAGGAGTGGTCTCAGTCCCTTCGAGATTTTGTTTGGCAGACCACTAAATGCAGGGATTGGGCCTGTTAAAAGGCAACTCCCAAGTACAAGCCAATGTGAAGATTAAATGGGTTGTTGTGCAAACAACCACAGAGGATACTCTGTGGTTTCTGACGTCCACAAACAGGTAAACAAAGCTCTGCCAAGAGCCACAGAGAGGAAAACTACATGACCTAAATCCAGGTTACTGGGTCATGGTGAAAGATCTGAGAAGGAAAAACTGGCGAGCATGCAGATGGAACGGACCCAATCAAGTGCTCCTCACCACAGAAACAGCAATGAAAGTCACTAAGAGGGCAACCTGGATCCACGCCAGCCACTGCACATGGGTCTCTGAAGCCCTACGATGACTTTTCATCAAGCGTGTATCAACATCAGTGAGTGAACCAGTGCTCTCCCCTGCCTTGTGCTTGCCAGGGAGAGAGGGATGTGGATTTCACTAGGACCACATGTTTCTCAAACTAACAACATGGCAGCACACTAAATACAGGGGTGAGCTGAGGTCACACGCTGAACAGATGATGCCAATGCACAAACCACGGGACCCATTCAGACACTTAGGATGGAATACACCCATGTCACTGTGTGTCAAAGTGCTAGTAACCTCTACACAGTGATGGCCCTCTATGGCATGCAAAGTGCCTGGGCTGGCACAGGTTATACTCCTGTGATGCTAAACCTCCTTCAGGATGACATCCATGTATTATGGTCATTTTTACTTTGCTCAAGTATGTTACTCAGCGGTACGACGGATTCTGGTGTCACAGGTAGAGAAGTGCAGACTTCCCCATATGTTACTTTATTTGTGGCGGCCCGCCACAATATCAGCACAGTAAGTTACTTGGGTGGGCCGCCCAGATATACTAACATATGCCAAAGTATATTTAGAGACACTTTTTTCCCCCCCATCCATCTGAGAGAACGGCATGCGCGATCAATTAATTGGTGGCCAATCAAGCCTCGCACTAATATTACCCCTCTACTAACAGTCACACATGCTCTGCAGAGAAACACAGAGGGAGAGGCCTTCTCTGGTATTACGTTGCTCCTGTAAATGCACCGACTGTGGTGCGACTTCTTATATTTAATGCAGGCCTACTTGTGCCCTTGTTTTATGCTTGTAAGTTCCCCGGGTTGGTACGATGTCATTCAAGCACCACGTTGGTTTTGATCGTTTCAATAAGCTCCGACATTTACAACAAGCCTCCTCCACACGCAGCTCACCTGCTGTTGAGAAAACGGAATCGCGGATGGGAAAATCCAAGATGCGTGTTGGGTTTTTTGGGCAATTTAAAAAAAGAAATTGCTGCCAATGAAAACAGAGCAGACACGGAGACCACCCCCCTCCTACCTCAAAGGTAGAAGAATGTCATGGGAAAATTCCACTAACACCTTGTGATACAATGCTCTGAACCAGCCATCTGTAGGAACAGATAGAGCCTGAGGGAGCCTATGCAAGACACTACCATCTTTGTTTTGCTGACTGTATAATATGTATCCTGTATATAGACATTTTGCTCTTGCTCCCTTTCGTCCTTGTATACTTGAGCTCATTTGCAAATGCTTTATTAAATCTTGCATGAAGACAGCTGATTTGTTTCAAGTGTTTCTTTATTAGCAAATTGCCACCACAGCGAGTAAATCTATGGAGGCAATCTTTCACATTGCTGGGTAAATGTTTGTACTAAAATAGTCAATACTTGGAGTTTTGCCCCCATTAACACCAACACTTCTGTTCTAGTGATAATTGAAATGTTTGCTTGAACTTTATTTCACTTTAACTCCACTTTACTAACTTACTTAACTTTACTTCATAGACGTCTTTAGTCGCCAAGGTATCCCGCTGCCATTTTCCATGAGTTCCAGATCGGTAATGCGCATGGGCAACTCTCAACAGAGATGAGAAAAAAGTGATGTGGCTCATTCCTTGGATACTTCCATCGTTAGCTCCAGAAAAAAACCCAATGTTTTTAATTCTTTCACTGCCCCATTGGGCGAGTCAGTTGCTAGATTTATGAGCCCAAGTTGGCATTCTTATGTTTGAGCCCTGAATATCTGTCACTTCTGCCTCCATTGAATGAAATCCTGTAAGCTTTGACATTTTCAGTGGTGTAACAGGGAAACTGGGCATGCTAGTAATGGAAACAGATCTTCAGCAATATCTGATACTTCAGACAGAGAGGCAGGTACAAAATATAGTGCACTTTGGCTGACATCAGCTACTCAACTATTACTTGCTGCCAGTCTGCTGCTAGCAGTTGAGAGTGAGGGGTCTGATGAGGAGGATTAAGTTAGTTTGAAGGATTAAGCATCCAAAACCTCCAAATTTACCTTACGTTTGATCCATAAGTACATTTGACAGCCAATACTTCAGTAAAATTATGAGATAAAGACTTCTAGAGTTGTATTTCGGCTTGAATTGATTAACCATCGATTAAGATAATTTGGATTCACATTTCTTTGTTCTCTTTATGTTTGTATTCAACTTAATACCTTATAACTTCAGTAAAATGTACTGCAATTAATAGATGACAATTGTCTCTAAAAGAATTATGCTTGGCCTGTTGATTTTTTTCATCAGTCCCCTTGGCCAGTGAGTCAAAAAGCTGTCAGACACTACACAGAATTGAAGATACTGAACATTGGCCTGTTTGGTTTGAGTTTGTTTGGTTGTTATGGGATTTTTTTGTTTAGCTTGGTTTCTTTAGTTTGGGTTGGTGGCGAGTTGGTTACTGTGAAATAATATTTCATTTTTTCTATCACAGACAACATACTGATGGGAAGCTACATTGTACAGTCAACATTGCAGGGTTTTTCCTGGTTTAGAATCGGCATTTGGGGGCTGACTACGGCAATAAGCATAGCTGCGTACCGTTGTGGGCGATATAGGCTTCCAAAAACAATTTTACCAAAAAAGGTTTCATTTTCTGCTTGTTCAACAGTTGTTGATAAATTGTTACTAATCAGAGTAGATTTGAAGTGCTATATTTATTCTAAATTATTCATCATTTTAGCATTTTTCCTTTTGGGGGTTGGTTAAACCCATTTTGGGAGTCACCAAAAATGTCTCTATGCAGGAAAAACCCTGTATTGTATCTTGAATTATCAAGGAACTTCAGCAGTGACACCAACTCACCAATTCATTTGGAAATTGTGATAAGCCCTTAACTTTATCTATCTGTAAAACTAATCAACAAACACAACAACCAGATCTGAAATGAAGTTTCTCTCCAGCCATGGCATGAATGTGATTATAGCACACAGAATTATGCACCTGGGAACCAACAGCTGTTATTATAATGAGTATCTTTACCACAGTTATCAACACATCATCATCATCATCATCACGTGCACAGCAAGAAAAGGAATCAATGCCTACAAAATTTGGCCTGAAGAAAGAGACTCTTAATGATATTCACATGGTGAACTGCAAACACGTAAGCCTATTAGCACAATATCGTAGCTATGGTAATCCTTACAATGAAGTACACATTTAAACAAGATGTCCTGCATTTTCAAGGAAGGTTCACAGATGTTTGCTCTAAATTGCAGAGTAAAATTCAGCACTCATATTGCTTTTTCCTCCATCTCAAAGCACACAGCATATTTTGTTTGCATATGTGAGTGCATTTGTGATGATCACCATTAACAGTTTACAGCCAACAGTAAGGTAAAGAGTCAAACATTTAATGTAAATGGAGAACACAATATAATATTATGCATTTACTGTTCCAGACATTTAAGTGAAAAGTGTGTTTCACCTCTTGTCTCCTGAATATGCACAGAAATCCTACTCTGGACTGACAGACAGCAGACACAACTGCTGCATTTAGAGAAAATTAAGGTCTGAGACTGACAATCAAGTCAGAATGTGAAAAAACTTCATTGTTTGGAAGCAAATCTCCAGACAGGTGCAGCAGGCATCCCTTTTTAATTTGCTACATGCTCACTATTCAGCCGCATGAATCAAAGGGACACTTAATTTTCTTTCCCGCTCCTCATTATGTGCAGTGAGGAATGAGGCAGACCCTCACGGGAGCAGATTTGATTACTGTTTATCATTACTGTCACTCTCCATGGTGACAGAGGGGCTGATCCCAGACCGCCAAAGATGCAAGCAAACAGATTAGTAATAGGACCCTTATTTTCTGCTGTACTTTCATGCATCACTTGTAGTCTGAAGTGTTGTGAGATTCTAATTGTTAAGTGATTGTAAGGCCCATTTCCCAGCAGCCACAGCTACATTTTACAACTTTGTATTTGCGACTAGCAGTGGACAATTATCCAGAAACCACTTTCAACATTAGCCTGAAAACTTGGAATAAATTAAAATCATGAAAATAAATGAACAGCTGTAAATCCAGCCTACATGCTCACCAACAACGCTGTTGTGGCCGACTGCAAATGCTGATGTATGCTGTTCAATGCAGGCACGAACAGGGGCCTAATTATCTCCCATCCAAGTTTGCTGCCCGAGTTTCCCATCTCTCTCGTCCTCAACTCTCACTTTAAACCCACCCCAACTCCTGCACAATTGTGAATATTTCCTAACTACACACTGCAACAGTATTCATTTCTAATTAGAGACACTATACTTTCATCCCTCAAGTGAAACTGGTAATTTTTTTATCCGATTTGCTTCCCTCTCACACTATTTTTTCTTCTTTTCCTTGTGTGATATTTTCCCTGTGTCCACATTAGCATAAGTGCAGCAGTGATCTGCTTCAGGTTGACGGTTTTTTAATGGGGCAGCATTTCCATTTCACAGAGGACACATGTGGTGGTGGGATGTCGAGGAGGGCCGGGGGGTTGTGGGAGGGAGCGGGTAAGGGGAAGCAGTACAAAGGGAATGGTAGAGACACTCTGCAACGAGTCCTGTCACCCTTAATAATGCAGCAAGGATGGGAAAGGTGCAGTCAACTTCATTCCTAAATGGCAGACATTGGTTGCATGCCCCTGGACACCACAGAGCCTAATTATAAGACAAAGCCTCATCTCTGGTTCATGTGCATTAGACCACCGAATCTGAAACACTTGAGCCTCCAGTGTACGTAAGGTCCCCTCAAAGGCCTCCAGAGAGCACAGGTGACACATAGGAAAGTCACAGAGCCGGTGGGGACAGAGGCACAGCCGTCATAGCAGGGGACTTGTCACGGATGTCAGAAGGACTTGACCCAGTTGCTGGATTGAGTGCTGGCAGCTGTCTCTTCAACAGAGCATCTGTCAGTCTTGGCCAATTCAATATGCAATGAAATGTACAGGAAAAAAAGTGTAAAAATTTCAGGACAAAAGTCTCAATTTAACCCTGAATTTCTCAGAAAACATCCGAGTGAGTGAGTGAGTCAGTGAGTGTGTGCGTGCGAAAATTCAAAGGTCAGAAATGAGTAAGTGGTCCTCACAGAGTGAGGTGTGCAAGTCGACTTTGGATTGTGCATTTGAACATCTGCCTTCAATGAAAGTCATCTGTGTGAAAGCTTTTACACTCTTCTCACTCCTAAAAGTTTTTCATACCGTTTGAAATAGTTCCATAACTCCAACCATCTTAAACACTTCAAACAAAGGTCAGTTTGTCAAGAGGAGACATTTCAGATGGCCGACGTTAAACACGACATTCTGATTAACTCCTCAGGTCTGTTCCGAGTAGGATTATGCAATTAATAAAAAAAAGCAGCAAAGGTTACCATCACAGCAAATGTATTTGAACTTATACTGTAAATCCTCACATCTAAGCTCATTTTAGTGGCACTATTTCACATTAATACCATAATCCTCAGAGCTTCCCATCACAAATGAAAACAAATGAGGCTGCATCATCATACTCTAGTGTTAAAGGCTTATTTAATACAATTATAGGAAACTATGCAAAATGTTGATAAACTTTTTGGGTTGTACCATCATATGCAGGAATTCCAGAAAGATGCCCAAATCCTCATTTTGTTTGATGACAGTTAAGAGTTTACACAGTATTTCTATATTTTTCCTTCTATTATTTAGCATTGACTTCTGCTGGTGATAAGGTAAATACACACACATAGGGCTACTGTATAAAGCTGATATTATCTTTATGAAAGCAAGACAACACACTCTGCTCTTCAAAAAGAAACAAATTGTATATTAACATGCATGTTTGTGATATGACACAAATACTGTATTAGATGTCAATATTTTACAGACAGACATATTAGCCTTCACTTCTCTTTTGACCAGACGCCGTATTTTACTTCTATGGAAATCTCCTAAGGCTCCATCCATTTCTCTGTGGCTTAGGGATGTTATGTCTTTTCTTAAGTTAGAAAAGATAAGATTCTCAGTGAAAGGCAGCCCTGCTAAATTTTTTCGTAAATGGGATTCTTTCATAGATTACTTTAAGTCCTTACAAACCTTGCACCCTGACTGATCGCAACCCCCCCCCCTTCCCTTCTCCCTTTTGTTTTATTTTATTATCAACTTTTTATTTGTATGTTTTACTTATTTGAATTACTCATACACATTACAATTACTACTTGTATTATTTTCTACACAGAGACCGTTTTGGTGTTCGTTTGTTTGTTGTCGGGCCCCTTTTCGGGGCCCCTGGGGATAATCTTGTTATAACAAAAATGGGAAACACTTTTAATTCTATACTTCTGTATTTTCTGTTTTGTATCCCGAATAAAAAGATTAATAAAAAAAAATAGATGTCAATATTTAAGGGGAAAAATACAACATTCACTGTCACTAGATTAAGTGTTTCTCCTACCAATAATAATAATACTCTTTATTTATATAGCACTTATCAAATATAGTTTCAAAGTGCTTCACATAGCCAAACAAAACAAAAACACACACACAAAAAATAAAATTTACAAATATAAAAGTTTTAAAAAACAATATCGAAAGTCATAACCAGAATAAAAAACAAAGTTGGATAAAATCAGGGAAGGCTGTGTGGTAAAAGTGCGTTATAAGCTTAGATTTAGAAGAGGCCACTGACTCAGCCTGACGTATTTTCCTCAGGCAGGGTGTTCCAGAGCCTTGGGGCTCTCATTTCAAAAGCTCTGTCTCCTTTAGTCTAAAGTCGGGAACAAATAAAAAGCCCATGCCAGAGGATCTCAGAGTGCAGGCTGGGTTGGATATGGATAAAAGATCAGAGAAACTGAGGACTGATAACATTTAAAGTTTTGTAAGCAATTAAAAGAATCTTAAAGAACTAATTCGAATGCCTTGGTCAACACCAAAATAATAGCCCAAACAAAAACACTGGTTGTGACAACTTGCGCTGCATATAGATTCAGGTTTCAAAGTGTATTCTCAAACACGATCAACATTTTTAGACAGCATGTTTTAATTCATTTTGTTGTGTTTTTTTTATTATACTACTTATACTTACGGTTTTTTATTGTTGTTATTTGGACCAGATTCAGACTAGAAATAAGGATATAACTGTTTTTGTGGTCTTGTGCCTAGCAAAAAAAAAAAAAAAAAAAAGAAGTGTAATGTATGATACATTGTAGGCCATTTGTATTACGCCACATTTATGGATATTCAATAAACCACAAAAGGGCCATGGTTAATGTACCTGCCTCCAACTAATGTCCTAATTAATCTACCAAAATCCAAAGCCTGATACAGATTCCACTTAAGCTTTTGGGTGCATGGAAACATCACAATAGTACTGTACCTTTGCTCTGTGCTTTTGTTTGTTTCTTCGTTTGCACAGTGGTTTTATATTGTAATACACTTTTAACTGCCTGAATTTATACCTCACTTTAAATTTCCCCATTTAGTTTCCTGAATCTGTTCCATGTCTCCGAAGACATGACGATAACATTGAGTGACATATTTCAACTCAAGTCGTCTCTTCTGCGTCATTTTTTATCCCTGTGATGCATCCTGACATATTTGGCGTCTTTGGAAATGTTTGTGTCGTGACTAGAATTCAAAATGAACTTCTGTGGGTTTGAACAATGTTTGTCTGCACCATGCATTTTAATGATAACCCCCTGGTGGGTCCGGCAGGGTTTAAATCCAGGGGAATGCAATTGTGAAAATCCACTAGCAAAAAAAGTCACATGCAAAGTTGCAACCCTGAGTTATTTGAGCGAGGACAATGTACTTATGCTGCAAAGGCTTGTGCAAAGGTGACTGTTAAACATTTGCAACTAAAGCAGCGAGAGAGGCATGTTGAACGGAGAGCTCACGTTGTCAATGCAAATTTAAGCAGTCTGAAAGAACCGTCGACTAATGAACTGCCAGGTGTCCATTTGATTGACATCTGCTCATAAAACATCCCAAGCCATTTTCCACCTGCCTTACTCAGTCTACACTGTCACTATGGGGAAAAAAAAATCATCGGAAAAGACAAAATATTTCTTTCTGCCTTCAGTTCAAATCCAATTTATAAACAGCGACCATTAAAATTTGTGCACGATATGCCGTGGGTTGCAAACTTGCCTCATGTGCACTTCGGCATGCCTCTCAGTTCATACGGTACGTGTGCCTGAAATCCCCAGTAGTGGTGCCATCAGAAAATTCTGTTTTGCACCTCTTCCACAAGTCAAACACAATTATACCTCTGGAATCAGCCGATGTCTCCAGTTTCTCCAAGCCTGGACATTTTGGCACCATCAACATTGCTTCAAAATATCAGGTGGTACTCAGCCTTATGCGAGATATTTTAGCAAAATTGTGTAATGCCAGAACCGTGCAAAAGGAAAGTTGGGGCTGGTAAATCAAAAAAGGTGCTGTAAGATTATATGTTGAAAAAAAATGACAAAAGCAGCTTTATATTGGTGGGCGATACATGCACACCTCTTCTGGCAGAGTCAAACCACTCTTTTACACCACCTACTACTAATAACGGCTAACTATAGGGGTGAGACAGTGCTGAGACTACAGCAAAAGTGAGGTGAGGTCAAGGCAGCAGCTGGGTAGGCACTGGCTGCTATAAGCCAAATTTACACAAAAAGAAACTTGTTACCATATTCATTTGGAAAAGAATATTCAAGTCCAATATCAAACTACGGAACATGTTGTTCAATACACAATAAAAAACAGATCACAACAGACTGTCCAGTGATGGCAAGGCAGCCACACCGGCAGTGGGAAACAACTTACTGTTTGGAAGTTTATGCCAAGAAAATGATGTCAAATTACTGTGTACAAAAATACGTAGCACACAACACCACCAAATCAGCAGCACACTTCACTGAGACAAAGTCTCACACATCAAAGCCAAAGAAGGACAGATGTATAAACAAATGAACAACAAGAATTTATCACAGGTTTGCTGTAAAGATCCAGCCAAGAAAACTCATTCACCCGAACCACACTAACACACAATGCACACTAAGGAACACACAATTCAACAGTGTGCTCGTGTCCCACCGTTTAGAGGGTCTAATCACAACAGGCTTTGCAGCTTACATCTTCGCAGCCACAAGAGAGGTCACAGCATAAGCACAGCGATGGCGCAGTGGGAAATAAAACAAAAACAGAAGTACAATGCAAAGAATGACTTGCAATTAATGCGCCACAATGCAAAACAATGACTCGAACTTACCGTTACTTACTGTTACTAAACAGTTACTAAAAAAAAAGTACACATGTATAATACAGCAGATCTGGCTTTCTTTTGCAGACTCCCAAACAATCAATTAGCTCAACTAAGTTAAGCAGGATTTAATTAATTGTAACGTCACAAGCATTTACGCCCAGTGAAACGACAAAAAAAACTAATGCAAATACATATCTAGAATTACTTTTCTTCAGACTAAGGAAACAAAATCTCATTTATACAGCCACACTCCAGTACTTCGAGTGGGTTTAATGCAATAGGCTGGGCAGCTTACAACACAGACACAGGTGAGGTCAATACAATGATGACACCGGCTGGCATGCCACCATATTCAGTTAAAGAAAACACAACAGAACATGACAATATGACCCAAAAAAACGGTTTGACAGTAGGGTAGAGTTACAGCTCCAGAGGAACAAGTGAAGCCACACATTCATATGGCACGGCGGCCCATACAACATAAATCATCAGCATAATTCAACCATGGCTTGCGCTTACTATTTGAAGGTCTTCTTGAAATTCTGTGCCAATTCTCACTGTGAGATGGTCCGACAGTGACGTTAAGTTTTCCAACAGAGGAGCATGGCCCAGAGGTAAAATGTAAAGCACAATTATAGCATTTATTGGTTTCCATACAGACACCAAACTTTAAGTGCAAGCAACTAGCTGTCTTTTATACCCTTCCTGCTGCAGGTAATTAGCTGGAACAGACCGCTGAGGATGGACCACAACCATCTGAAATAATATATATTTACATAGAACCAACACCATATAACAATAGAATACAAAGAATAAACATTTACATAAACACACATTCCTATCAATAAATCAATAACACACTCCCAGCTAATCCAATAAATTGCATTGTTTGTACTTCCCCCTCCTCTCATGTTATTGGTTTGCTCCTGGAGTTCTTAAACAGGTGCTTTGGCCCACCTCACTCGTTTGCCGCCGCCCCCTGCTGAGGAGACAACCAGGAAGAGGTCAGTACTGCAGTTATCTGTCAGACCTGTCAGACCTGTACGCATTTTGCGTAGCGGGCACGCAGTTGACATCAAAGTACGCTGGTACGATTTGTCACTGTAAACTACGCATAAAAGCTGGTGACGCCTGTGAGTTCAGTTGTGCACGTGCAAGTAGGCCTGCTCAAGTAACAGCAAGAGACAGCAGCGTGTAGCCTGCCGAAAAAGCAGCAGAAGAAGAAGAGTACCAATCATAGCCCTGGATTAATTCCCCCAGCGGGGATGTTTGACAACGGCGTAATGTGTCAATCATTTTTTTAAGAGACTGCAAATCGACAGTCACACGAAATAGGTTTTTAAACCTCTCGTTCCACAAGGGAGGAAGGTGCTTTTAACTCCTTTGCAAAGGTAAACGTGAATTGGGAAAGTTGAAATTGTGACCTGCCAATCATCATCAAACACATTTAACGTTAATAACGTTAGCCTAAGGTTACGTGATTTGCTAGCTTGTTCGGCAGGCGTTTAAGTTGGCAAAGTAACGTTAGTTATATTGTCCGTGTGTCGCAGTTAGTTAAATGTGAGTTTTCCATAGTGCTGCATTCATAATTATTATTGAAGCCAAACCCGTAACCGTAATGAGAGGAGCAGATCGTGGCAGTGTTGACGTGTATAGAA
>JBBPCS010000002.1:5709534-5737482 GCA_037974645.1 Hollardia meadi
GTAATTGGTAACAGCCAATGCGATGCGTTGAAATGAGCACGTGATGTACGCATATATAAACGTAGGCACGTTCAAATGCAATGTAAAAAAAGAGTGCACGTGCGGCATAATAATAATAACGTTACCTAGAAAGTAGCTAAACCTCTGGTTACAAAAGCCTACATTCCTAGATGGATTTTCAATTGATTGAAGTTACATTTTTTCATTAGACGTACATGATGTTTGCCCATATAAGCTGATTCAATGAACTGTTAAATAAAATGGAAATCCTGAACAGAAACTTGGGTTTTAATCATAATTTATAGTGTTTTACATCACGACAAAAGTTAATTTTTTTGTTAACATGTGTGTGCATACTTGAAAATGAATAAATGTTACAATATACAATATAAATCATTTCCATTTTTATTAAATTATTGAATGCAATTCCCATCTAGTTGATTTATATGTTGAATAACTAGACTTGATCATATGGCAGTGAGTGGGGAATGACCGTGAACTAAGCGTTTATGCTATTGTGGTACTCAAAATATTTTCACATGGTTGGCAGGTGTGATCTGTATTAGTTGAGTTAACTTCATAACATGTCAAAGCCATTATTGATTGAGGTTTCTTCTGCCCAGGCTGGATGGCCAAAAACCCCTGTGCTTCCTCAACCACCCTCTGGCTACAACATCAAATACACTTCCCAAATGTTTGATTATTTAAATAAAGATCAAAATCAATGTGTGTGACCTTCTGTTTTACATTCATCAACTCTAGCTAGATCACAATGAAACATTTAAGGTAATGGAACCCCTGGTGTCCATTACACTTAATCAAAATGATGTCCTTTATGGCGTTGTACATGTTTTCATGGGTGGACTCATTTAAATGTCCATTGTATTTTGTCCTCATGTCCGTCTTACTACTTGGCATCTGTCCTGGATGGCTACTCCAGTGATGCAGCAGTTTCAGGCAAGTTGTTTATCAGGCAGGCCTATCTTGGGTGTTAAAAATGGGAGCCCATGCAAGGCCTAAAGTACGTCTCAGAAACTACTCGGCAGAATTCACGTTGATTTCGTTCGTCAGTTAAGAAGCAAAATCAAGACTTTGAATTCCAAGAGGGGACAGGAAAATCTAAATCAGCGAATGCCAAATTCAATCAAAAATGGCGCTGACTTTTTTTTCTTCTTCTTCGCATTGTGCTCTATGCTGCCCCCTGCTGACAGCAAGCTATATCACAGCCGTTTACCCTCTGGCACCGTATAGATCAAGCAGGAGTAGAGCCTGTTTGGAATAAAATATTAAGAAACAAACAATTTACTGTATATAGCATAAACAGAAATTTCAAATTATTATAAAATTATTATTTTGAATGTAGTAGCAAAGTATAGTTAAGGCAGCAGGATTCCATAATGTAACACTAAAATGTAAATGCAATTTTTTTTTAAAAATATTACTGCTTGCATTGTAACTTGAGAGCTAAATTGGATTTAGCCATTTTCACAATACATAATGTCTAAACCCTGTGTTGCTGCTCTCACGTTCATTTATTATTTGAGAAATGATTATTAAGCACAAAGGGAACCCTATTGTGTACTTACAATACTTTCATATGGTTTGATAAACAGGATAACTTTGGGGGATACAGCTACTTGTTAAATAAATGTAGAAAGTATCCACCAGGCTTACTTCAACTATCCGGAAGGCAGTAACTCATGAGGTTGACTGGACATGAATCACTGTATTTTGGAGCAGCCTATAAATTCATATGATAACTCAGATCTAAGTAGGTAGTTGGCAAAATTTTTGCTCCATCTCAGCTGCCACTGGTAGCCTGGCAGTGTCGAGCAGATGGCGCTTTATGTATTTATAATTGTCCAAACACTGTAAGAACCTCTCGGTATTTGGATCCAGTGCACACTAATTAGCTTGATGGATATAAATAAAGTGCTTAAAGTTTAGCACTTAGCAAAAACTGTCAGTGTGTGTGTGTGTGTGTGTGTGTGTGTGTGTCATATGGACTCTGCTTGCAGATGGGTGTAACACCTTTTGTATTTCTGTGCATTCTCACAATTGAACAAGGTGTCATGAGGTGCTCTTGGCGTTGCCAGAAAATCCTCAAGCTATGTATGATCTTTCCCAGCATAATTGTGGCATAATTGATATCTGGTTAACTGGATTTTATTAATTTTATTTGTGTTAATGTTTACTGAGAAGACCAGGTGACCATCCTGAGCAAGATTAGAGGCTGTGATATACATTCTGCATGTATGTTAGTCTACGGTGTCTTCATATTAGACATACCATCCCTTCATTCACTTCCAAAATTTAAAATGTGCAGTGGCTAAGTTTTTTTTGGGTTTTTTTTCAAGAGGCATAAAAAAATGTTAAAATTAATCAGTAAAATCAAAACCTTGATGAGCTTCATTACCGCAAATTATGAATCAGGGATTGTATCCGTGTATCTGCGGCTAATGATGCATACCATCATTTTCTGGATGCCTTCTTGTATACAAGTAATTATACAAAAATCTGTCATGCTTTTCTGCACAGCCTACATTGTGGCTGATTTTCATAATGCTGGTGAGAGAGCTAGACCTATCAGGTGAAAGCCTGAGGCTTGATATTGCGTGGTAAGACACAACACTGCATAAATGAGTAATTTAAGTATGACGGCAATATAACACCAGCTGCTGCGAGGTGAGATCAAGATGAAACGAATCAGTCTCTTGAGACTGACACATCTAAAGGCTAATATCTTTTGTGGAAAGCTAAACAAAAGCAGCAAGACACTCAAATGAAATATCTGCAGTGGACTAATTTCTGTAGACCTGAACTAAATCTGTAAATTATTTCTCTGACTACTGATGTTGATGTACAAAATCTTACAAAACCAGTGACTGCCTTTGAGCACATCTTGATCTCAACAATGCGCTGCCAAACCTTAAATTTGGATCAAAGGCTCAGACACAAGCACAGAGGACAGGGGTACAGATGTCGCAGACGTGAATAGTGCAAATACGGACTGCCGTATGACATATCGCACTGTGGCGTAAAAAGAAAATTGTCTTGTGAAGCAAAAGGTTAAAACGGACACACGGACATGAGAGTGGTATCAGTTGGCTCAAAAAAGTCTCAGCAAGAAGGCAAATAAGCGTACGTTTTCAAAAATGTTGAAGTTTTCATTGGAGTTAAGGCAGTTAAGGTCATAGCGTAAGGCCACTCAATGTAGATGAAGCTACAAGGAGAGGCTTTGGTCAAGCTAAGCATAGAATAAGGTTTATGCGAAATTAATAAAATAAGGGTTAGCATGATGCTTTTTTTATGGCAGACTATTAAATTATTGTTTGTAGTTCCTTCAATTTGCTGCTGTTAAAATGGCAATTAGTGTTTTTTTCATCACTTGAGGGCGGCATAAACGATCTGTAAAATGCAAAAAGAGAATATAGAAAACTTTGAAGTTGATATGGTGAATTTGTTAGCAAACAGTTGTCTTTTTATCTATCCATAAGTTATGGAGAAACCTAAGATCACTTTGTTCGCCAGCCAGTCCCTCACTTTGGTTGCCAGCCTTTTGGTGCCTTTTAGGGCTGAAATGCGCCTCCGACATGAGAGAGACTGCAGGGTCCAGTGATAATTCTCTGTCGATGCATACGAATAACCCCTTTCACATACAAGTCATGTGAGCTATTCTTAATATGTATGCACTTTCAGAATGTGTTCTCATTGCACAAAAATCCCATGCGTATCATAAGTACACAGTAAGCGTATGGTCATCAGAGAGACCCATGCACCCGTCCAAATCTACCATAAAGTCAAACTTTATACATATTCGCTCAAGTAGTGGAGGATCCCAAACCATCGGCATCATCCAGTTTATGTAGCACGGGGGCAACAGTAATTATGCAAGTACACCATTGTAATTTATGGGAAACTTGTCCTATTTTGATGTAGAAGGATTAGGAAGCCTCCGAGGCTTTTTGACACCAATTCATGTAGGATTGAATAAATGCAAAACATTCTCTGCATGTCACAAACAGCGAGATCTGCATCAACAACATTGTGCTGGGGAAAAGATTACACTGATGGTGTGTGTGTGTGTGTGTGTTGTGTTGTGTGAGTGTAGTTGTCTAAACAGTTTGTTACTTCTTTTTTTTTTTCCCTTGATGTAAAGCAGCAAGTTGTCTGTCCTCATTTCTCCAAAACTGTTCCCATTCCATCTGTCTGAAGACTGAAAAAAAAAAAATATATATAATATTATATTGGTAGATTTTAAGATGTAAGAAAATACACTTGAAATGAGACCTACCATGGAATGTCATTTTAATATTTCTCACTGTTATTTGGAGACCTTCCATCCACATGTAAAGTACTCCTTGAAGCATTTAATTTTTTTTAAATGTATAACGATACATGATCCAAGTCAAAAACTTGACGTGTAGTCGAGAGCTGCACTATATTGAAATTAAATAGCTGTTACAAAAAAAAAAAAAAAAAGACTTCATATCAAATAATTGCATAATAAATTGGAATGTCCAATATAAGAGTGACATTAAATATTCACCAATTTAATCTGAACATTCTCTTTCAACTCTCTCTTAGAAAAAAGAAATCACCATTTCAAATTAATATAAAATGATGCTGGAGGGTGGGCAAGAATTATCTGGAATAAACAGACACTGCTCTTTTGGTAATGAGTCTCGACTGTCATCTTTTCACAGGGACTCAAAATCCTTCTGCTCCCACTTAAAACATCAGCAACTCTGACCATGTGGGCAGCTTAAGTAAACCATTTTGACAGAATGATAAAGCTTTTCAAGCCTGACCCTCAACCCCCAGCATGCTTGTTTTCCTTTGCTGCAAACTTTTGCCTAGGTTTGATTTGTCAGCTCTTGTGTTTTGTTTTTTTCACCAAAGCTAATGAATTTGTTTTTGTGATGTTTGATCACAACTGTGATCCTATTGATATTATCTCAATTCACTCGTGCAAATTCTGACCAAAATTACCATAATTGTAAACAGTAATATTGATGTTGAGCTGTAGTGTTACGATGCTGGACTATTTAACATTTGGCAAAAGTATGCAGAAATTCTACAAATTTAAATTGCACAAAATGTCTAAGTAATTCAAAAATATACAGAAAGTGTGAGCCATAACGCCATGCTATTCAGAGTTAAAGGAATAGTTTGAAATTTACAAAAATATGATTATTTACCATAGATGTGAAAAACGATACCACTCTAATATCTCTCTGTTGAATAGGCCTATGAAGCTGCAGTCAGAAGCCAATTATCTTAGCTTAGCATAAAGTCCAGGAAGCACGGGGGGATCTGTCTGATCGGCACTTGTGAAGTTTACTAATTAGCACATCAGATCTTGTTTGTTTAATCTGTAGAAAAAGAAAAAAGGACTCCTTGTGGTTCTACAGGGACTACGTGCCAGACTTCTTAGTGTCGCGTGTCCTTGCTACCAGTGGAGACTGCTAATTTAACGGCATACAGCTTCTGCTATACTTTATCTGTAGTGCATATGTTCACGTGCTACACGCTAATCTAAGATTGTAAACCCGGTAAATATAACCCGGTTAGCATTTAACTTAAAGCCTCATTATGCTTGAAAAGGTGCCAGCTTGGCTGTGGATTCTTACTACTGCTGCTACTGTTTCTGTTAGGCTGAATTAAAGGTGCAATAAGTGATTCTTGAAAACTAGACTATCGCTTTGGGTTGGTTTGTCGGCCCAGCATCCCAAAATGTCGATATTTGGCAACCTTGGAATGAAACTCAACAATAAACTTTCTCATGAATCTCTTATTTCACCTGTAACCATCTCGTGGTTGTAGTTAAATATTTACCATGCAGACAGTAGTGCGGTATCAATCATCTTGCATCTAAGGGCAAAAATATACTAGCTTTTAACTACACGTTCGCATACGCATGATGGCTGCCTCGCTTATCCTGCGTACGTTTCGTGCGTCGGTTGTGCGCGTCCTCAGAAATTAAAGCTACGCGCCCGCATGATGCAATATGCACATGAATGGTAGGGGCAGTGTAGGGCCAGTACGTGAAAAGGCTAGAAGGCACGTCAAAAAATGGCAAAGAAAATTTTGAAGACAACTTGTGTGATCAAGTAACTGCTGCCTGTTGCTAGAAAGCAGGGGGTGACGGCAAGCCGCTCTGCTGTACTGACTGGCTCACTGCTTTGTGTTGTGGTGTATAATAAGCTGGCTAATCCAGTGGAGCAAATCATCCTTCAAATCAACATTTGAAAATACTGGCAGTGTTTCTCATCATCAATCTGTTGCAGGAAACGTACTACGTGCTTGATCAAGAGGCCTTAAATACTATCTACGGGGCTGCTGCCAGTTTTTTCTGCCATAATCTTGGCATTAACCATATACTGAGCTCTTCAAGTGCCCTCTACTGGAATCCTCCAGTAACACACGTAGTACGTAGGCAAGTCTGTGAACAATTACGTTCACGACGCAGCCGGTTGTCTACGTGAATGTGTGGTTGAAAAGCAAGTGTTTCTCCGGCCTAACATTTCCCAAAATGTTGACCTATTCCTTTCAAGACCTGCATTATAATTTACATTCACAATAATATGGAATCGGATTTAATCATTTCATTCACCTTCCATAATACCTTTTATTATTTAAAGGTGAAGTAGACAATTCCGGAGAAAGACAGTTGATTGTTGAATCTTATTCCAGGTTCGTCATGCTTAAAGTCGGTATTCGGACCAAGCTATTGGGAAGATGGCCAACCCAAAGCGTTGGTATTTGACGACCTGGGAATGAGACTCAACAATCAAATTTACATTTTATTGGTTTTACTCATTGTGATGAAGCCAAGCTGTATATTAATTTGCAGTGTGAAGGCTGTAAAGAGATTTTATAAACACCATAACAAACGATGGTATGGACCCATAATTTAAAGACTTGCTTAAAAATGGATTTGAGCTCTAACAGTGAGGCAAAACATCTTCTTTTCAGGTTCGCAGTACAGAGATGGTCTGAATGAAAGTGTGTCACACAGCATAATCCCAGTGATTGTGTGCTTTGCCCAGGATGGTACCATTGTTTTATGGATCTGTTGATGGCTGGTTTCCAGCACAATCTCCTTTGTCACATCTGTAGCTCATCATCCCATCTTTTTTTTTTTTCCTGGAAGCAGCCCTCTTATCTGGCTTTGCCTCTTCCCTTTCTTCCATTGCTTTAATGCATCTTGTCAGATTGAGTGTCTCTGAGACTCATTTTTGGATTTTAGAGCCCTCGAGGCTTTGTTTTTTGTTGTTTTTTTCTGCAACCCCGCCTCCGCTCTTTTTCCTCCTCAACTCTCTTCTTTATCTTCCTTGTTTTTTTTTCTTTTTCTCCTGAGATTGTAGGTCGGTATTCCCAATAAGCCTCTTAGCCCAAACCCTCACCTCCAACTTTCTCTGCTTCCTCACGGTTGGAGCAAGGAGTTCATGTGGGAAGAAGGACGGAGGCCATGTGTCACTCAACCAGTTTTTATGCTCCCCTGGATCATATTGGGAAGTGCTGAGGTCTTCATCGCCTCAGGGATTCATAGGACTGTCGTGTTATCAGCAGTTACACTTGGCATTCAGGATTCAACTGTGCCAAGTGGAAGCACATCGATCTCTCAATCTCCCTCTGCTAAACCAACAGTTTCAGCAGTATGTGTGAGGCCAGAGCACAAAAATGAAGCAACAACACAGCAGGAGTGGCCTACTTAAGCCGGCAGTTTGATGTGCTTCCGTTTGACTGGATTCACAACTGCAAGTTCCAGAAAGACTTAGCTTTTAAACCCCACTGAATGGTCTTTAGGGTCCAGACCTCACAAAAAGATCAACTTGATGCGTTTTTATCCCTAATGTCTTTGGTTTCACTGTGACAATGCATTTAAAATATTCATAATGGCACTGAGGGCTACAGAGGGTATTCATGCTTCTGCATCAGTAAACCCAAGGAATTTCCCCTTTGTTTTTCATCTGGAATAATGGGATTTATATCATAATGTAAGTGGTTCGAGCTCCAATCGCCATCAGCTTTGTTTTCATTTGTAATGATCTTCCGAGTTAAATCACGCGCATAAGTCACAGTAAGAGGACTTTTGTGGCGTTTTGGTGGTAGATGCAGATTTTCTGAGCGAGTTAAATTTATTTCAACCTTGTTTTTTCGTCACCACACAGAAGGTTGTGTGTTAATTGTGTTACCCATTCTCTGCCTCTCACTCAGCCCTGCACCCTGTGGCGCGGCAAAGCTAAGCAGACGGCTGTCCAGACTCCCCAGATCATTACACAGGAATCACACTGGGAGAGGTGTGTGGGAAGTGGCCGTGACTCAATGTTTGCTCCGGTGTTTACTGAAATTCATCTCCATATGTCACGACCCTGGCAAATCAGAAAAGCGAATATGGTTTTGGTTTTTTGGGGGGGAATAAACACACGCAATTGCCTGTGGTAGCTGCATGTTTCACATTTATCTTATCGACAGATAAGATCGTATCCCCACAGACACAGTTCATTTACATACCCTAGCAGATAAGTTTACATTTTGCCAATTTTACACCATGCACACTGATCTAGTATGGGCAGGGTAAAACATACTGTTTAGACAGAAAAGAAAAAAATAATCTCAAACCGCAAATGAACACTCTCAAATGAAAACGACCAGCTCTTGTACAGACTCCAATTACATTTTGGCATATCAGTATGAGAATACATACTCCAGAGCAAATTAAACCCCTTGCTTAACCAACCTCCCCCAGCAATTCGATTCTATGCAGTGCTGAAATCACTTCCCTGACTGCACTGCCAATCTCTCCATATGAGGGGAGAGATTCACTCCAGTCTATTTCTGAAAGTCTAATAAGATGAACCCTCACACTTGGCCATGCTTAGATAAGGAGTCGCTTGAGTGTGTTGAAGTGTTAACCATGGCTCAGACTTTCCTTCCACATGCACAATACCCCCTCCAAATGTCTTAACCATTTAACATCCTTACAAGTGATTGTGGAACAAATTTGTAACAAAATAACATTATAAATTCATGGCTTCAGTGCTTTTCACTGAATAAACTATTTTCATTAGTAATAGCACTTATCCTTTACATAACGGATAATGTTTCATGCCAGTAGAGCCCGGATGGTCATTTATAGAGATTCAAGGTAGCTACAGTTACACTTCAGGGATGACCTAAGGGGAGATTGTTCTATGATGAGGGAGAAAATAAAGAGGCTGTTAAGTTGGAGTTCTTTGGCCTCACATCTTATTATTATTCTTATCGGCCTCAATACTTACACTTCCACTCTGTTTATGCATTCCTTATATTATTAAATGCCCACAGGCCATGCTGCCATTTCATCATAGCCTGTTAAATTGCAGGGTTGAAAGACAGCCCTTCCCATCAGCCAAACCGCTTTTGTGCATGATCCAAAGCAGAAAATGTCATCCTCAGTGTTGATTCTCATGTCCTCGGAGAGGCCAGATCCACCCCTTATTTCAGATGCATCAACTCCTCCTGCCCTCTAACTGTGCGGTAGCTGGCGTTTAGGTTGTTTTGAGGGGGCCATGCAAAGTGCAAGAGCAAAATGCGCCGCGTTAGTTATTCATTAGTAAAAATGATTCTTTCAAGTGAGCAGGGAGAGGTTTGCAAACATGCCTCTGCGTGGTAATTTTTCCTACCCGCTCCCACTTGGATTAAGCACAGAAGTCTAAAACCGTCTGCAAAATCTCCTTTCACTCATCGTTCAGTGTGAATGGTTGAACAGAAGAAAAGCAGGAAGTTTTGTCTTTTCTCATATGTTTTCTATAATGCTCTTCTGCTCTTCTTGAGATGACTTTTCCTAATGCAAAAAATGCTTCTGATGAATTGTGTGCATATTTTTAGAAATAAATCGCAGCGATGACCAATCTCTATTTATAACCATTTATTGCATGATCACTATGGCAAAATCAGGCTGTTGCCGACAGCAGAACTGCATTGGTTGATTGTTCTCTTTCAGCTACTATAGTTCTCTTTGATTCTTGCTGGTGATTTCTACAGAGCGAGTCACACAGACACACAGCTGGATACACAAACACATATACGTATCCTTCACACTCCTTCAGAGATGTGACCTGTTGTAATCAGTGTAACTGTTTTGTAATCGCTGTTTGTGCAGATCTGAGTCTAAATGAAGGAATGAGTTTAAGCAAAGTACAGTAGAGTCAGCCGCTGTTTAATCTACTTGGCTCCTAGATTGTAATCCTCTTTCTTATACCCTGACCTCCAGGGCTTAGAACACAAGACTGAACACACCAATCTTATTCAGATGATACAATAATAATAATCATCCCTCCTCCTTCTGTCCCATGCTCCTGCCTTCACCACATGCCACCACGAATCTTTGTAATTATCCCTGCACCGCAGATGGCAACATTTGATTAAAATCCTCTCCCAAAAAATCACAGTTTGTGCCCATGTCTTCGGAGTACATAATGTAATACTCGGACCTGAACATTCAAAGTTAGAGTAGCTGCGAGGAAGCCGCTGTGAAAGTGGTCTATCATAGTAATTGGTGCTTTTCGCGTTGGCCAAAGGTAGCAGCGTCTGTCTGAAGGAGATGTAGGTCTCTGAGTTTCCTGTGCTCCCATTGATCCCACCAGATAAGGAGGAGGTTGTTTCCAAGGCTGCTTCCCGCCATGACACCCTATCAGATCTGTAGCCCCATATTACTTCCTATGTTTGAAGAAAATCCATGTCTTTTGAGAGTGCTGAAAAGGCCATGTCAGAGTAATTACCACACCATGATATCATCTACCCCCACTTATCCTCTAATGGCAGTTAAAGCTAAATTCCAGCACCGTGGCCTCCTTCAATGTGCTTTATTTCTGAATGTGACAGGATTTAATTTAGAAAATTAGTCTAATTTTTAGAAATAAATCGGGAACAAACAAGGCGATGAAAAGCATGGTTGGTGCATCATTGCTTAAACTTCCCATAAATATGCAGATTATTATTTATAACAGACAGTACCAGGGAATCCTGAGCATGCATCCCTCTAATAATCTTTCGTGACATTTAGATCTGTTTCGTGCCATGGGGTTAACAAGGAGCTTAATGGTGTAATCCTTATAGGCTGCCAGTCTGGCAGACTGTCCTCTTAGTGACTTATTCCCTGAGCCACAGGTCAAAGTGCACAGCCTAGGAAATGCACCACAGTCCAGACAACTCCATGAAAACCGGAGAAAGTCATAACATTTTTTTTTTTTTTTTTTAAAGAAAAAAAAGACCATTTACAAGTTGTTTTAAAACAAACGCTTCATTGGGGTTTTTTTTACAGATGTTTCCTTGTAAAAGTCACACAACCCTGACCAAGTCCACATGTGACCCCACTGCCCACCCTCCCTTCCACTCCTGCTGGCGCACGACCCTCCCCATCCGTGGTGGATTATAGGAAGGCCTCGGGGCAGGCTGACTGGCTGGTTTCACTATCTGCCGGGTGTGACCTACATCCCTCTCTCCGGCTAATCCTTTTGTTCCTGCGATCTCTGAGTACCTAACCACATCTAATCCTTTGTGCTGCTTTATTTCAGCATTAGATTTCATCTCATCCAAACGTCTTCCTGATGATACCCTTCATTCCCCTCATCAATTGGTTATGGATGTGCATTAAACCTTTAGGGTTTTTTTTTTTTGCCATAGGTTCAATTGAAGGGAAAGGAGTTCTGGTGATTTCAAGTGTTATTTTCTGATTTCATCCTAGCTTATCAACCAAAGTACATCAGATTAGTGGGCAAGCAACGGTTACTCTGCACGTAACACTGGACTTACCGCACTGTTCATAGCCTGAAACTACCCGTGACCTGTTTCAGAAAGTGATTTGTTTCATCTTCCCCTTAAAACTCTTTGCTACGTTCAGTACATCATTAGTTCACATCTTCATCACTGTGGATCTGAGCCGGTCGAGTTCCTGCTTGTTTTATCAAATTGGATTCCTACAACCTCCAGACGGCATGCCAGAACGAATAAGCCATGCTACAATAACCAACATCTATTGATTGATCAGTTCGATACAACAGTTAATACAGTGTGACACATTGACTTTTCCTCATGAAAGGGCAAGTTTGGGGATGAAATATGGAGAAATTTTGGCTCCTTGTTTGGCTACACAGCAACCTGACTGAATTTCACATCTCCGATGTAGGTTCAAATGATGGTGGCTTTCAGGTTTAATGTTTTTTTTAATGATACTACAAAGAGAATAAGCCATATTTATTTTCATCTCTCGCTCACGCAGACACACACATTCATGTTATGCACACACACAAATAAGAATAAAATTGGTCATTTGGAGCCCCTCAACACCTAACCCAGTATCTGCCTTAATAAATAAATAAAGCTTTCCGCATCTATTATGTATACTATGAAGTGAATGTATACTATAAGGACATATAGAAGAGCTAAAGCTATTAAACTAATGCTATTGTTATATTGGTGAATAATGCAACAGCAAAACCCAAAGTAAATGTCAGTAATTACAGTTGTTGTGCACTATCCTCAGAAATATGCAAATCTTTTTCTTTAGAGGTTAAAAGATACCAAAAATAACTTTGTCACCTTAAAACTGCTATACACACCCCATGCCAGCCATGCCTTCATAACCCTCTGAAATGTTCAGCCTACACACTATATCTTTCGCCTCTATTTCTTCTGTTATCTGTGAATAAAAACAGTATTTATCCTCCTCTTCTCGGCTCCTCTTCTCTGGTCTTTTATGACCTTTCGTGACCAGTGGAAGTGAAGCTTCCACAGACTTTAACTCTCTTGATTAAAGT
This sequence comes from Hollardia meadi, assembly GCA_037974645.1. Lineage (NCBI taxonomy): Eukaryota > Metazoa > Chordata > Actinopteri > Tetraodontiformes > Triacanthodidae > Hollardia > Hollardia meadi. Next base: position 5,722,341 of record JBBPCS010000002.1, read on the forward strand.
TATATTAAATAAAGCGTATAGAGCACCTTTTCCACATGCCCCTTCACCTGTTAACGGTCAAGCAATTTCTCGTGTCACAGTTTAAAGCGTGTGGGAGCTGAATCCAGTCGATTTTCCACCTAAAACATAATTAAGAAGCTGGTAGAATTTCTGTAGATTTTTCAGCATGGCTCTGCTTTGTTCGCCGTTTATATTTTTTTATTTCAACCATACTTCATCCACAGCGGACAGACGTTGGGAGTACAATGAAAACAAGGCTTTATAATAAAGCTTAGAGCTGACGGCTAATGTATCCTGATGTAATTGGAAAAAGCTGTATACACATATATAGTTTACAATAACACCAGTGGCAGATTTAGCTTTTTATTGATTTATTTGTAACTTTTTACACAATGGGTCTTTGATTTCAAACAGGCTACTCATTTCTAGAGCCTAATTATCTATTTATTTCTTTAATAACAAATATGGCTGGGAGACTTACTGTAGATAGCTTACATATTAAGCTAATGTTAGCTACATGAGGCTAAAGGACTGAGGCTAAAGTTGCACGACGCAGGCAGATCATCCACACAAAGCACCAACATTAAAAAACAGCAGCTATTCCTAGTTGACTTCTATAAATATGATGAGGAAAACTGCCCCACCAGACTTGTATTTTATGCAAACATAAGAATGCTTAGCTTACAAACTTAGACAATTAAGACGACATTGTTATTTCTGCTTTATTGTTGGCATTTTTCAGTTGTATGTTTCATGTTTTAGTGATAAGAGAAAAAGCTTTGAGAGTGAGGATGATCCAGTCTGTTTTAGCATTTCACATGTCCTGCAACTCCATAAAAATAGCCTCCTTCAGTATACATTGGGTTAGGTTACTGCCTGAGATAGTAAGCTAGTTGCTAATCATGCTGTGTTTGGCTCTTATATATCGATGTTATTATAGGCTAAATGTATTATGAGCCCCATGCACACCACTTCACCATGAGAAGTAATAAAAACGCTTGATTGGCCTGCTAAGCTTTTTTTTTTTTTTTGCAGTTGCTAAGCTACAAGCATGATTGGGCAATTGCTTTAGCGAGGTAGCAGGTTTAGTGAACGGTCCATTGCAAAATAAGTTAATACGAGTTAGAATTTCTGCCTCTTGTGGGTAGAAAGATTGTTAAATCTATCTTGTGATGACAGATTCGAAACACGGTTTTCCCTGTAGGACACCATTGTGTGAATGCTGTAAATCACAACTGCACTTGCATAATTGAACACTGTTGCAATACACAGTACTGTTGCACGGTCCGTGTATAAAAGGACTTGTAACATTTAGCATGAAATGCAAATGCTGAACTTGTGGATAAGAGGGTATAAATACCACCAAGAGTATATCACCTTGCATGGTCGTAATTATTATTTAGCTCAGCTGGAGTTACTTTCTATACCTCTCGTCTTCTCCTTTTTGTTGCGGCAAAGTGTCTGATTAGCCAATCCAGATCAAAGTTATGAAGTATGACACGTTCAAGGTCAAACTTTTGCACATGCTCTTCTGCACTCAAATCTCATTTTCCCTTAATTCTAAATGTCTTGCTGTTTGTGATACCAATTTGCAAAGAAGGAACCACAAGTTTGGTCATCTGTAATGAACATTTGGCTAGAGATAAGCAGTTAATAATACTTTATTGTGGGGGTTAAGGACACAATTCTACTAAAAGAAAAAAATATTGGTGTCTATTATCAAATTGAAGAGGAGCTGGTTCTTGAAATCCACAGGATGTTCTTCAAAGCTGGAGGGGAGCCATAAAATGAATATGTCAACTGTTTGTGGAGGAAGTTGAGGTCATGTTTTGTCTCAACATGTGGATGCGCACACACACACACACGCTTTAAACTTGGCAATCCGACACCATAACTACTCAACAAATTGCTGTCTAGCCCGCTGTAGGCCCGCATGCATCATGTCTCAGCATTCGAACGACAGCTTTGAGTTGCTTACTATGCAGTTTCTCTGGAGTGCTCTGCTTGCACATGCAAGCCACAATCTCTGTGCAGCAGCAGCTGACTTGGGAAACAGTGGATGCAGTTGTCTGTTGTTTCCGTGTTGGCTGCTTTGACATCTGGCGAATCCCTTTGTGGCGCACTAACAGAGTTGTTTGAAGTCCCTGTCAGCGTGGTGGGCAGTGGTGTAGCACTGTGTGTGCTACATGCTAGTACACATCTGTGGTGCATTCCACAATCCACAGAGTGTCAGACTGGGTACTGGGAAGATGAGATGTTGGAGGGAAGACTAGGCTGAGCATAATAGCTGCAGGTCTGACCGTGGCAGATGGACAAAGCTTCTGAATGGAGTTTTTTTTTTTTTCTTTTTAAATATCATCTTGGGCTTTTTTTTTCCAAAATGGGCCAAACGCCCAGACAATGGCAAGCTGTGGTGTCCACCCAAGCATTTGTTATCATTTAGAGGTTGAGAACCTGCTGCTTGATGTTGCACACAGTGGGCTCTGTTGTCATTTTCTCTATTTTGAGTGTATATTGTGATCTTTTAGACAATTGTGTTTCATTGCTCTTTTTCTTCCCCCTATATTTTTTAGAGTATTTATTATATATTTTAAAGCTTTATGGGTATGAATGTGTATGTGGTCATGGGTATGGGTAAGATGTGCTTGGGCTTGTGTGTGTGTGTGTGTGTGCATATATTTTATATCTTTTTCTATGCTGCAAACTGGATTGCTCCAACAGAGTTTCGTTGTATGACATGGAATGACAATAAAGATCTATCTATCTAAATTATACGTTTTGCCGCTTTGCCACTAGCTTTTTCCCACATTGGATTTTTTGATTGGAGTCAACATATCTGAAGCATAATCAAAAACGTAAGAAAATAAAATTGCCTCGGTGCTCACTATCGACCTCAACAATGGATGTGAGTGTCTAGTGTTTATTCAAGCATTGTTTCTCAAATGTGTGTTCCAAATCAAATATGTAGAGAGCTGGAAATCTTTGAATAGCTGTAATCAACTTTTCATCAATTTTGTACTCGCCAGGAAAGGAGGGATCTATTGTTCATGAAACAAACCCACATCGGTAAGAGAACAAGGAAGAATGCATGTTTTCCCATTGTCCCGATCACTCTATTGGAAATAAATACATTTGACTGCCAGCGACATTATCATGTTGCCTGTGATACATGGTGAGAGGGTGTATCTGCTTTCATACTACCTGTGCACTGTTAATTCCTTTCCAAAGCTCACATAGAAAACTCAGCAAAAAACCAGGCTGAAACTTTCCCGCGTGTTATCAGCTTAACCCGTCATTCAATGAGGACAGCCATCAGAGAAAATGTTCAATTTTGTCCACTCAAGTGTCACTAAGTGATGGATGTCTCCAGGGGGAGCTGGGCTGCAGTTCTGTCTGCGGGCCAAATGTGAAAAGCACCAAGGATTTTAGCACTGCTTTTCACAGGCATAGTGGAAATGCCATGTGAGGTCATGGGGAGGTAAATATAGCCCCAAGAGGGTGTTAAACACCTCTGCCTGGGTCCAGGCTCATGTCAGATGTGCCGTCCTTTCTATACTCTGGAGGGCAGGGAAACTAAGCATATGATTAGGGGGCACCGAGAGTAGAACAGACGTAGGGCAAGTGACAGGCCTAATGCTATAGTGGGATAAAGGATTTTCCCATCCATGTAATTCAGTCTGTTCATATAGACATGTATGATTTATCTCATCTAGACTGCTACGTCTGCGGTGGCAGGCCCTCCCTGCCAACATTCAGTAGCCTGCCTCTGAAGTGGAAGCGTGAACAGTTACCATAATCAGTGCAAATGTCACCTAGTATTATCCCCAACTTGCTAAATGCTAATTACATCTTGTCTGAGTCACTGCGTACCATATGGCAACTGATAAGATATGAAAAAACGGAAAATCTTATCTCGGCTTCATTGCAGACGCCCTGACAAATGCATTGAAATAAAGCCTCGATTCTGAATAGATGTGCACATCAGAACTTGATTCACTGGGCGAGGATGTGCGATTCTCTGCTATCTAGGCTGTCAGTGCTCGTACTGATCTCTATTTTGTCTTTGGTGGGGATGAATACGAGCCTGGATAAGTGAGTCTGCTGAATAAATGATGTTTATAATCATAGCCCTGGGTGTCAGCTAATGTGCCTGGGGGAGACGTAGGTGGGGAGTGGGGCTTGGGAGATGAGGAGTTCCAATCATCTGTCCAAGCAAGCGCCTCCAAGGCAGATGATAATGTGGGTCTAAACTGCTGCACGGGTAGGTAATGGGATTGTGAGTCTCTTGCTGGACCTCCTCTCTGATAGCTGAGACATTGAGTCACAGCACGGCTGTGTGAAGGTGAAAAGCGGTGCACACATCTCCTGCCAGAAAGTAAAGGGGAAGGACAAAAGTAAGAACTGTATAAATAAAAGGAAGAACAGTTCAGGAACGGAGGCTCACGACAGGTCATATTTGCTGTGATTAAATTTCTGTGACATTTGAGTTCAGATCTCAGTCACCAGTTATTAAATATCACGGAGGGTTTTTTGTTCTGGCATCCACATGAAGAAGGCAAAATTGTAAAGATTTTAAATGTGAATCAGCGAGGTCGCCATTTAAACACTGTTATAAATGAATCATTTCAGGCTGCATGAAAGTTAGCAGTTTCACCACCCTCCTCTATCACATCTGTCATCTCTCTGTTGGTTAGTTTCAACTCGTGACCAGTGTTCCTCTTTGTGGATGCAGCAAGCCTCTGATGGTGATCGGCCGATGTTGTAACGAATTTCCAGACAGTTCTTCTTCTTAATATATTGAGTCATTTGGCGGTTATTCTGATTTGTACATGTGATTTGTCCTCTTTGGAGCTCCGCTGGTTGCCTCTGGTTAGAAACTGCTGATTGCCAGACCTCTTAAATGGCTGACATATGCAGGCAATAAGCATTCTACTGAATATGATGCACAATTGCCAATGTGATTTATTCAAAGAAATTTTTTCTTGAACTTGAAAGGTCAGGAAGTGAGCACTGCCAATGCAGCGCATGTATGAAGCTTTATTCATATCATTAAATTCTGCCCTAAACTTTGATGGTAACTGTTTGTGGCAGAGATGAGTTCCCACCCCCATAACAAAGACCCTTCTGAGCAGCACTTTCAAGGGGAACTGTTAAAGAGTTGTGGCCCGTCCTGAATGCCCTTAGCCTTTTCTCATATTGCTGTTTTTTTCATTCCATTCTTTCTTGGACTTCCTTTACCTACATGAGCACTTTCTGATGTCAAAATATGCAGGACTAGAATATCAAACTAAAACCAGATTATCTTATTCAAATTTAATACAACCCGACTACCATTATGCTTCCTTTTGGTCCTTGTCAAGCATACTGTCACTGTATTTTCAAACAATGAATAACTTCAGCTGCGGATTTTTGTGTTGAGTTGAAGAGTACGACAGCTTTAAATGCAAAAAAAAAAGAGCCTCGGACGCTGAGTGCTATCTAAATGAGGCATAATAGATGTGAGAGTGACATAACCATGTTGAAGGGATGTAAGCAGCCTGACAGGAACATTGCTTCTAGCAACTCCTGTGTTGCATTAGTGATGATTTTCCAGGAGGCCCTCACAAAGAGTCTTCCGAGGGCTCTCCTGAGCCCCGGAAAAGCCCCCAAAACAAGAGGCCATGTGCACATGGGTGAGCCCCGCCTGACACAGCTTTACATGTTGTTATTCATGACCCACCCTAAACACTGGCCAAATCTGTTCCCCCTCCACTGCTTAAAAAAATATAGGTCATTTTGGTTCTAAAAATGGCTGCCTCTCCCTTGGGCTTGCCAGAGCATGAAATAGACTTTACATCACGTTAGCCAAGCAACAGCAACCAAGAAACTTTGCTTCTTTTTTTTTTTTTTTTTTAAAGTCATTGCTCATTTTTCATCCCCCTTTGTTGCCGTAATCTAACATATGGCAGCTTTCTCACTCTCCCCTCCTCTCTTTCAGTTTATGACCTGAATAAGATATCAGCAGTTTGCCAGGTTTGGAATATAACAAGCGAGGCTAAAGTCATGTAGAGATTTAGATAATATGATTGCGGAGCACTTTACAATGCTTTCCACCTCTGCCTTTCAGAGTTCCCCCGTGCTGATAAGCAGGAATTCGGGGGTGGATTTTAAAATGCTTTCGATTTGCAAATGCCTGCCGATATGACGACAGTCACATGACAGACAGCAAAATTACTTCCCACCTGATTGTGATGCTACCTATCCCCTTCAACACACTGGTAGATAAACTGTGACTAAAGTAGAGGCTGCAAAGCTGCAAAACGCAATATGCAACAAAAAAAATAAGCTGCTCGCTTCCATTGTGGCTTTGATAACTTAAGACTGCAACTTATGGAGGCAAACTCACTTGCAGTACATTGGTTAATGCAGTGTAGAAATTTCTGGGATTCTGTTTGCTCTAGTTTAGAGTTTACACATTTCCAGGTGCTCTTCCTGCACAGCCATTTTGTCTAATTTTAGTGATTTTTCTTTTACATTTCCACCTCCTTCCTCTCCATTTCCAATGCATAAACTCCCCAGTGGCTGCCCCTTGAAATTGCCTCATGTTTATTTAAAATCGGATGGTGGCAGTGGAGCGCGTGGTGCCCCACTCTATTTTCTGTGGTGTTTTCTTATGGCCAACCGACCCTGGTTGAATGGCTATTCATCGGCTAAGGCTAAGTGTAGCTACAGTGCGGAGGGCTAAACAGCACTTCGCCACAATGAGTGTGACATCAACTGTCCACACAAACCAGCGGGTGTGTCACAAAGAAGCACAATTACAGAGAAGGGAGAGGTGGAAAAATGGCCATGGAGAGGGAGGAAAGAAAAGAGAGGCAGAGAGTGTCAGTCATGTAGCTTCTAATTTTGGTTCTGGCTCGAGGACTACTTTGTTCCACCACGGGCTTTTATGCTATGAGCATGAGTTGGCTCAATTCAGACAGAGAGAGACAGACGAGCTATTGAATTAACAAAGACCACACTCCACAGACACACACCAAAAATACCACACACACACACACACACCAATAAGTAGGAAAAGCGTTTGCTGGCAAGTTAAATTGAGTGCGAGAATCTTTGCATGTGCATAAGCATGGAATACTGTTTGATTTTTTTTTAAACCTCTACAGAATGTTAGGCTTTTAAAAATTGAAGCTAATGTCCTTGTAAAAATTTCACACTTCCACTTTTCAAAATGCCAATATGGATAATAGAGAGGGACTCGCATCCTGGTGGAGAGCACAACAAAGGGAAAGTCGGGCTAGGCTCCAATGAAGATATGAAAGATCAAAACCATGGAGGAGGAATTAGAAAAAAGGAATAGGAATTGGCAAACGCCAACATCCAGCTGTGCCACAGTGAATCAAATTTTAAAGGTAATATGGACTGGAGCCAAATAGCCTGCAACTTACATGGGAAAATAATAAAAGGAAGATCGAGACGGAATCAAGAAGAGTCCACACAGAGCGGAAGTGATTATATCTATATATATATATTTTTCTTCTTTTATTTCAATATTTATACCCACTAAAAGTTGTAAATACAACTTTTGAATGAAAGGCACAGGAAAAATCAGACAATGCTGATATAATACTCAAAAGAAAAAAATTACAGTACAAAAGTGAACAGTTAGTTACGCACGTACAAATCCCTCCAGGTTCAATATCCTCCAGTCAGGGAAACAGAAATATATCTGACACAACAAAGAGAGGGGGGGGGGGGGGGCTAAAAACCAGAAATCCCATTCGCCAAACTTCTTTTATTGCTTTTCATGAGTGACAAGGGTCACGTCAGCTCCCCTGGTCTTGCAGAAGGCTATAAAGCAACTGCAGTGCTTTCTGCTTTCCCCGCAGATGGAGTTCTGCTTATTGGCCATGCTACACAACACTCCACTGGGCCTTTAGCGTCTGATTTACAATATCAAGACAGATGACCTACAAACATATGGAGCCAAAGATTTCCTTTTTTTTAAGGTTATTTGTACAATACATTACCAAATGAGCCTATATTTGTGATTATGCTTTAATTCGTTGGTCCACCGAGTGTAAAATCAATCTAAGTGGTGCAGAGTGTTTTAATATTCAACAGAAATTTCTGGGCTACATTTAAAAATGCAGGTCAGAAGCCAGTTTAGGATACCTTTATTCCCTTTTTTAACATTTACTTGATAGATCTTACTGCTCTCAACACTAGTGGGAGAAGTTTGACAATAGGATTCATTCATCAATTAGACATTTAAAGGGGATTTGGAGACCGCCACTATGCTGCTTTATCATGTTTCTAGTCCTTTCAAGAATCACTTCATTTCCCATTTTCATTTAAGTTTTTTTTTTGTTTTTTTTACCTTGTTGAAGAAAACATGCCTATGCCAATCAGTCTTCATGTGGCTTATGTGACATTAAGTATGCACAATCCTTGACTCGCATACCTCTGGGTTAGGTTCTTATTGAAAATAAAATAATAATAATTTTAAAAAAAAATCTGTATGCAGGCCTGCCAGCTCATGTAAGATTGTTTACACTTTATGGTTCCTTTGGACAGCTCTATTGGGGAACAACTGGAGGGAAAGGTGCTGTCACTCTGTACTGCTCAGGGTTCTTATTATAATATATAGCCTCTTTGGTATAGGCACATCTGCATCAAGGGACCACCACTGCCCAATTATTATTTTTTTTTCCTTTTCCTATGTGCAGCTCACTCTCTTTCCTATTAAAAAGAAAAGAAAAAAAAAACACCTAGAAAAAAAGTATGATTGCCACAATCTTGGAACATGGAAATCAAGTGATTGATTGGAGTAGCAGGAAATTAGGCTTATATAACCATCAAGGGTTTTCTTATTCTCCTGCATGAAAACCAAAACTCTAACCCTCAGTGTCTCCTCTCTCCCTGCTGTAGCTATGTCTTGCCTGCCTGCATGACAGCAGAGGATTCATGCATCTTTGCCTACACTGCAGCCAATCTACAAAGAAAAAAAAAAGCCATGGCACAGCAAAAATGTAAACGCACCAATCTACTTAACTTCAGCCCTGGAAAAAAACCCAAGAGATCCTGGGGAGAAAAAAATGAAAACGGTGTTAAGATGTAATGTTATGAAACACAACAGTTGTGACAGATTGAGAAGTGAACGGGAGGATGTGGATGTGATCAGGGCTGTGCGATGATGTTGCTGCTGCTGTTGCGTGGATGCTCTGGTTTGCGTTAGCCTGGGTCCAGTGAAGGATGAGTTAACCAGAGCCCTTTCTTGCCTCCCCACCCCCAAGGATGGCAGCCCACCCTGGGAGAAGAGAGGGTACCTTTATCCCCTCTCTATCGTGGTTGTAACCAGAATCTCTTAGCGCCACACTCCTCTTTCACACAGGAGCAAAGTCATGTAAAAGCCAGAGCTTTAACAAATCTGCTTTGAAGTTGGATTCTTACACTTCCTGATGCAAGACCTCCAACACCTTCCAGCTCCAGTGCACAAAGGGGACCGAATGACATCATGTACAAGAACCAGGATCTCAAGAGTCCGGAGATCAAGAGGACGAGATCCATTCTGTCAGTACGTTAGGCTAACGCCGACTCCATTCATTACCTGGCCGAAGCGGAGGAGGAAGAGGCAGCTAGCTGCGTGAGGTATTCGCGCAGTTCCTTGGCCGCCTGGAAGCGGCCATAGCGCTTTTTAGGTTTGGTGCACTCATCCAACAGGGCCTCAAGTTGTCCATCTTTGGCTATGTGGGCTGGGGGGTCATGGAGGAGGCCTCCAGTGGTGCCCCGCCACGTAGCGTACCGCGACAGCAGGTTCTGGCACACGGCATAGTAATTGTGGTCCACGGTGACCCTGGAGCAAAGGGAGTCCTTTGAGAAAGACAGGCAGGCCTCCCTGTCGCACTCCTCAAAACGGCTTTCATACCACACGTCATAGTTTTCTGGCTTGTCTGCGGGGAGACAGAGAGACAGTTTGAATGAACACACTGCAATAAAAACTGATCATAAAAAATAGTAATTATTAATAGAGTCGTAGGTGCACAACATTCATTTCAAATATATAAAAGCATTTATTGGGTCATAAGCTTTTTCTTACATGAGGTGAATATGTAATAAGATGGATATGTGTAGATCTTGCACACTTGCTTAAGAGGTCCAACCAGACTGCAGTTTATATTTTAGATTGTTTCTCTTCCTGTGTAGTAAGAACATTTTTCATATCTTCTCTTTTGAACAAGATAATTGAATATGAAGAATTGAATACGATGAATATGTGCAGCAGCTATACATGGGAAATTTGTAGCATAACTGATTTTAACCAACTGTTTGACTGTGTCTGATCATGAAGAATAACAAGTATGTCTCTTTTTTTCAAACGTTATAAATTATTACCCAAGAAATGAACTGGACCAGAAGTTGACAGGGCTGAGGTGCCACATTTTAAATCCCACATGAACTAACAGGAAATACTTTTTCAAAGCACACAGCCAAACAACTCATCAACCATTTCATTTGACAGAAATAAACCACTTTCCAGATTTATTGAGCAAATAAAGTTCTTTCTCCAGCTCATTTCACATTGCTTTTTCTCTTTAGAGGATTGCACTGGGAAAGGAGAGAGCCAAGAAAATAACCCGGAATGATGAGAGAGCTATTGGTTTGTGCATTAAAAAGCAGATCGATAACATCGTTGGGAGGGGGTCGGGGGCGGACCCAGAGGATGCAAACACATAATCAGTGTATCAGTGTTGTAATGCACTTCTCCTCTGGCTCATCAGTACAACTCAATCAAACACCCAACGCTGCCCTGTTAGCAAGGGGCCCCAGTGGCCCCCCGAAGAGGAGGGACACATCAACCTCAATCAGTGTGGGTGATGAAGATAGATCTGCCTGCGTATGCATGCCACGAGCGCGCACACACACATAAAGAGATGCGAGCGCACAGGCAGCAAGGTGAGGTGAAAGCAATTAATGTTTCAGAGCTGGCCATGCATCACGCCTCAGCACTGATTGACAGATGGCATCAGGAGAGTGTCCCAGTCTTACACACACACACCTCTTAAAATGAACAAGAAGGGAGGAGAAGGTTCATATTCAAGGACGAACATGAGCACAGCAACAAAACAAAAAAAGTAAAAACTAAGACTCAACTGAAGGCTAAAAGGATTTTTCAGTCTAGTTACTTGCTCCACAATCCACTCTGTTCCACTCTTACTGCAGGCCTGAGTCTAACAAAGCTAGAACATTTCCAAAGCAAACAACATCATTTCCAATTCAAATGAGTGGGGGAGCAGTGGACGAGGGTAGGCTGCTTAGCTGCTCTCATCTCCTGCATCTCTGCTATCTTCCATCTTAAGGAGCTCAGGTCGGACTTGTATACATTCACCTCACTCCCCTGCCTTCCCAGGGCTACGCTGAGAAGGGACACTGGGCCTGAAATGCTTGTTAGCGTAGCCTTACTAGTGGCATTCAGTACTAGCCGGTTTTTAACAATTCATGCCTCTGTTAGAGTGCATTATTGAATGTGTGCGAGTGTGTTTCAAGTGCCGTTGCAATTGTGTGTATTTGTGTAAGCCAGTGAGGGTCTGTGTCAGGGAGAGGAGAGAATGAGTGAGTGAAGTGTGTTACATTATACAGCATGCGTTTTTCAAAAACCACTGGGGGTGAAACCATCCTCAAACACCATCAACTCAATGATGGGGAATGGTTCCTTTCGCACCACTGGACTGAGCAAACGCACGGCACAACTTGAACATGGCATGCATTTCTATCTTTGCTTTGTGAAACCAATGCATCAATATGGATGCCACTAACGAGAGGGTGGGACTGTTCATTGCTTTCTGCATGTTTGATTTGCAAATCAATTGGCCTCAGTTTACACTGATGAGATTTGCACCGCACAATCTAACTCGCTTTCAATCTCAGGCTCTAATTTTGGCAGTTGTATTGTCTGCTTGCGGAGCCGTGCCTATTCCCTTCTGCTGTCGGACACATGACTGTGACCTCCTAATACTCATTACCGCCATCATCCTCTTTCTTGGTGCTGTGCTTCCCGTCGCTTGGCACACACGCACACAAAACTGATGCAACACGCTTAAACTCTGAAAGGCCATGGTAAGCAGCTTGAATTGTCAAGTTCTAAATGTGTCAGCCAGACAAAGGGAGTCTCAACCTGGATTGTGCTTCGGGGCTTGCAAAGGGTACTGTGACAGGGTAGAAAATTGCAGCTATTGGCAATAAGGTGAATATACACACTTTTGAGCATGGCACACATACAGTACTCTAACAAAAGTATAAACTCGAGGGGAAAAACTACAGGGCATATCGAAGTACATTGACATGGCATACATCTATTTGCTGTAGTCTGGTGTCAGATCTTGTGATTTGGCAAAGTGGCACTTTATCTCAGGACAAATTCATCACAGTACTTCCCCTCCAACTACATACCTATACAACACTCCCTTTCACACACACAGAAAACAGTTCATATCTGACACAGGGCACAATGGTGGGACCTCAACACCTAGCGACACAACAGTTTATCACTTTAATAGGATTTCTGCAGGAAGGGACAAATCTATGAGCCTGACTGGGTGGTCGTCCCTCTCTTTAAAGTAGCCCTAGAAAGGGGGACGGAGGGGTGGGAACCTGCCACACTGAGTGTGTGATATATAACTCTCTCTGTTATGAGGTTTATTCTGAGATGAAAAAAAAACAAAAAACTAGGGCAGCAGAGATGGCTTGTTATCCAGACGATCTTTGCTTTGATGGGGACGAGCGTGTCGAAGGCAGAAGGGGTGCTGGAGGAGTGTATTCTTAGAAAAGCGGAGGCTTCGCGCATGTGCAGATTTGCCCACAGCCGTCTGTCCCTCGAGACCTTTCCTTGAACCTCCGTCACTGTCTCATCAGCTACAGTTGGCAGTTACAGTTGTGATATAAAGTGTGGTGTTTTCTAGAGAATCTAAGCTGTGGTTAGTGTTTGAATCACACTCTGGCTTTTGAGGAGTTCTGTGATAAACAGTTAGAGGATGGAGTGGAGGAAACACCACTACAGGAGTAGATATACTATAAATAAAACTAATGGTTCTCATCACTTTATGCAATTTTAGAAGGCACCAATCTTACACAAGTATGAAAACACCCATGACAGCTCCATAATTTGAGTGTCAAGTAGTAGAAGTATTAATATAAATCCTGTTCTGTACAAATAAACAGTATTTTTCTTATTTAGCTTCAGGTAGTAATGCTTAAAGATGTGCATTTTTGTGAACAAAGAGGAATTTGACATGGCAACTTGGGGAATAAATTATACTAGGCATTCCTCACAGACATGCGGACATACACTCACATGCAGAGCACATGTGTACAGGTAATGATGGACGCTACCACTCACTCTGCTTGATCAGCCTTTTGTCTGCCACAAGAACATTCTCTGCATCAACAACGATGACTTTTCCATCGCGTGGGCCCACCGCAAAGTTATCGAAGCTGACATCGAGCAGATAGAGGGCAAACTCAAAGTCGTTGTTGGTGAGCTGCTCTGCGATGTCCATTAGCTGACGTGCCAAGTCTACCCTCTTCTCCCAGGGCGCGTTGTAGAAGCTCCACAGCTCCTCGCCCACGTAGTTGACAGCTACCACGCGCCCACACGCTCCCAGGTATTTGGCAAATGGCCACCCTTCATCTGATGGAAAGCTCTAGGAAAGAAAAATAGATGTAAACAGAAAACATTGATTTAAAAAAAAAAAAGAGATAAGAGAGGTGAGGCTGTTGTAAGGAAGAGTTGGCTCAAAGTAAGACAAAAAATAACCCCACTGGCTTTGAAAAGCAGAGGCTAACAAAAAAAATTGCAAGAACCTTCACATATTTGTTCAACTTGCACAAAAATCAGTTTCTTAGTAAAAGAAAAAAAAACAAAAAAACCCAGAGGGTAAACAAAAGTTGCCGTGTGCATACTTGGGTAATTTTTGATACACGCTTCTAAGCACAAAAGTTGAAAATCTGCCAAAGGATCATATGAAAGGGAGCCAGCACTGGGTATAATGGATTAAATTTAATAAAAGAAAAGAGCCAGTTTGTGTTAAAGCTATGAGCTGGTATATGCTCCTTGCAGAGAACTGATAGGAGGTGATTTTTGGTAGCAGCAGTTAGCAGAAACAGCCTTATGTGTTGTGAGGCCACAGTTGGGCGATTTAAACTGCTGCATGATTTCAGCTGCATCACTTGTAAAACAGATTAATTATAACAATAGTGCAGTAACACCATTAGCAGGAAGTGGTATTACTGCAGCACAATAGCCTGATCTTTCAGATTTACTTGAGTTTACTGAGGTCAAACAAAAACAAAATCATCTATCATCACTCAAAGTCAAGTGGTAACGTCTGCACCATGAATCTATCATTAAGACCTAGATAAGACAGTGCTGCTCAGCCAAAATTGCCCAGTGGTCACTCGTGGTATTACAGCAAAAAAATTCCCCTGCAGCCCAAAAAGGCTTTTCCTCATAGGCCACAATTATGAAGTAGATGTCTGTAAAAATTAACTGCAAGCAAGGTCAATTATGACTCTTTCTATTATTATAGATATAGATATTTGTAAAACTTTCCTCGAGCCGAGAAAAGCGATTTAGAAGTTTCTGATGTCATCACATGAATGTAAAGTCTATGGGTCATGGGGGAACTTGCGGATAGGGGACCAGCAGGAGAAACACTACTGTGCATATTCAGTGGGTTGCGTAACTAGGGAGTAAACCTGAAAGCTAGAAAACTTTTTTGGTGTATACACCAGATGAGCAATTCTTATTAGGTGCCATCTTTGCGCCTGGTTTCTATTCTTCTTATACATACAGTATATGGTCTGCACGGGTTAACTCACACACACAAACACACACATGCAGACCAAAAAGATGAACATGAACCAGCTGCATTTGGCAACCGTTCCAGGCTTCTAAGGCATTCTGTATGCCTCTTTACTGCTTTCATCTCTCTTCATGAGCTTTGGTGTCTCACGCTTTCCATAAATCACTTTCTTTTCTTCTCGTCTTTTTCATTGCCGCAGGCTATAACAACGGGTGGACAAATTAATGGAAAATAACAGAATGAAATCCCTTTTTTGCAGGCCAAACAACTTTTGCTAGAAGTGATAAGATCCCATCTTT
>JBBPCS010000002.1:5743484-5756643 GCA_037974645.1 Hollardia meadi
GTGTGTGTGTGTGTGTGTGTGTGTGTGTGTGTGTGTGTGTGTGTGTGTGTGTGTGTGTGTGTGTGTGTGTGTAGAGAGAGGGAGAAAGAGAGAAAGGATTATGGTAACACAAGCAGTCTGGCTCATTCAAATGGGGGAAAACACCACAAGGCTCTGGCTTGTACAACACACACTCACTCACACAAGCCCTCCGCTCCTCTCCTCCTCCTTCTCCCCTTTCCAACAAGGCCTCCATCCAGTGAGGGCAGCCAAAAGAGGGGAGTTGGGCCCAGATAACTCCCTGTCTTATCCTAACAGGATTCAGTCTGTACACAAAGGCCTATAAGAATAATGAAAGGGGGTTTGGGAGCACTTGAAGCAGGGTTAAGCGGCGTACACAGCCTCCTCTCTTATGTGCTAAGAGCGTCACAATCCCCCAGACCCAAAAACAAAGGTTCTAATCACAGACTAGCAACTTAAATACCATTTACCGGTGGACCTCAGCCACTGAACAGCCTCTCAGAAGGCTCTCACTTAAGCCGGAATAGCATGCAGTGTCCGTGATTAAATGAAAAGAAATAAATAAAACTTAAAACAAAACAGGCTTTGATCCTCTTTGTAAAGAGGCATGACCCAGAAAGCCAGATCATAAGACTGCAGTTTTTCTTGCATAGACAATATAAAGGCTCAAATTCTGTTTATCCTTTGCCAAAAAAATGACCATGTGGGAAATGTTTCTTTTATGTTTCCATTTTCTGTTTTGTTTTTTCTGACATTTACCTTTGTAACTGACTGGCACTTTTATCACTGACAAAATAGATCTTAGTATTATGCAATCCAAAACAACACTACAACAATCTACCGGTATATCTTCAGAAACAGTCCCAAAAAAGACAACCATTACCCTTCATAAAGACAAGAGTTATGCAGGGCTGTTTTATTGCAGTACATTTGTTTATAAAGGTGTTCCTGTTTTTGTTATGCACAATACTGTAAAAATAATTGCTTTTGTGTTACAGATAAGGCGGTGTATAAAAGTAATTTCTCTTTGTCTACGTTCTTATTGTTTAATTTTTTAACATGGCTTAATGCCAAATCATTGTCATTCTTTTCCCCAAATATACAGCCAGGATTAGCTCACTAATAGATGGTGTAGGCAGGTTGCACATCTGCTTATGACCTGATGCACTTACAAAAAATATTTCCTATTAAACATACAGTAAATCAAGGTTCAATAGGTCCCTCATTATGGTTAACCACCCTTGCTTCGCTTTGCACCAGGAAAAACCCAGAATTTATACCTTTACTTTGGCTTAGTTTCCCAAAGTGGATGAGCACTGTAATAGATTATGCAGAGCCTCATTAAATCAACAGCATACCAAAGAGGCATTGCCCCCATTTATAAAAAAAATTCAAAGAAGCTGACAGTGTGTTTGCTCAAAGCGCTGTGGATGTTTACTTTCACATTTGCGTCAAAATGCTGCTGTCAAAATTCTTTGGAGGAAGAGGAGATAAGGTCTTCCATCTAATCTCTCTCTTCAGCCTCTTCAATTTACTATCAGTGTCAGAACGTCTGCGTTCTGGCAAAAACAGACAGTGTTGCATGAGAGGCTCATGCCATCTGACGAGCTGTATCCCTGTGTCAGGTGAAGGCGAGGTGTTGAATAAGGAGGTGGATCTGCGGAAGGTGGGGAGGGACGGTAAAAGAAAAAGGGAGAGGGGTCGTCTAGGAGAGCACAGATTTGAGTCTAGAGGAGATGACTGAGTTAACCCCAAAGCCTTGTCACATCCTATTCTCGGCTTCACTGAGCAACACAGGGCTGAGGACCGAAAAAGAGTGTGAGCACAGTCACATGCTTCTGGCTAGCTCACCGAGCTTAATGATTTGGAAGGGAGGACTAGGCCAAATCGAACTAATTTAAAGTTGGGCCAGATGTAGTCCATCAAACACTACCATCGCCTGATGAATCAGTGAGTCATCTAGCCATGGGAGAGAAGCAAGGGATGGCAAATAAGGCTCTAGCCAGGGAAAGTGAAAATAATTCATTTCTTGCTCTTCATGCAAACTAAGTTATTGTCGAAAAGGAGGAAAAATTAAACAGCATCATGTAATTTTGTTAGTTGGCAAAGAGGCAACCCCTTCACATCAGATTTATCACAGTAACTGAGAAACCTTTCCAGCAGGGATCGACCAAAATTATATTTTTTTCAGGGTCGATACCAATCATTAATAACCAAGGAGACCGATAACCGATATTTGGAACCAATATACATTTGCAGTAAAAATAAAAATATTAGTGTCAAAGTTTAGAATAACCAGTGATGGAATGTACAGTTAATAACTACAGTTTACTCAAGTACGATACTTATGCACAATTTGAGGTACTTGTATTCTATTTTCTGATACTTGATACTTCTACTCCCCTACATTTTGGAGGCAAATATTGTAAATTTTACTCGACTACATTTACTAGTTACTTTGCAGATTCAGATCAGATTATTAATAAAAAATATAAATACTACAATTATATAATATATACTTTCAATTTATTTATCAGAATCGGACAAACAAAACACCAATATGGATACTAGGAAAAATGCTGAATATCGGAACTGATATTCTGATATGACAAGTTGCATCATGTGCCTCTCACTGCAAAAAGATTTTCTTGTTTGGCTGTCATCATTTTGTTTGCCAAAAATACATGTTTCCCAAAGCCAAATTATCTTCCACGACATGACAGAGGCGTGGGGGTGGTGTTTGTGTGTGTGCGCTTGTGTACCGCAAAGCACACAGAAAATGCATTGTTGGCCAGCCCCGAAACAACACAGCAGATTGTTTCCCACTGACAAAGAAGGTCTGGTTTCTCATAGTGAAACGGGGCCGATTTACTGCCTGTGGCTTCAAAAGACTGGAAACAGAAGCCATTCTAAGAGAGAGTGCAGCTCACTGAGCAGACAGCAGAAACGTTATTGGCATTATTCAACTGTATAAAGAAAAAAAAAATCCCAAAATTGGCAACCAACGAGGTTGAGTAGGGAATCATTTACACTAAATATAGCAAACTTAAATTATACACTGAGTGATACTGGCCTCTCCAACTTACTGAAGAGGTGTTTAAGTACAAGCAGGCAAAATGAACCATCACTCAAGGCCTGAAGAGAAGGCAGAATGATAAACATTCAAAATAAAGATCAGGTTTCATTGAATAACTGGTCATAAACTCAGCCAACATTCCTCTACCTTTTGTAAAAAACAAGTCCCCACTCAGTAGCACTAACCTCTGGCAAAAAAGGAGACCAAGGTGTTGTAGTGCTGCACGTCTCCTGTTCAATCTCTACAGACGCCATTAATTCTTTATGGTCTACTGCTGCCCAACCTTGTGTGTAGTGTCTCTCTGCAAGTTTTTTCCTTATCTTTTGAGTTCAGTGATGCTGACGAACACTTGAGGCACTCAGGATCTGTTAATCTCTTAGATGTCTGGCACATTTCTTTGTATATTATCCATCCACACAACAATTGCCCACCATCCGTTACCCTTGCCCGTTGCATACACAAACTATACAGCAGTTCTTCTAATGCCCGCGGGTCACAAGTTCAGGATGAGATTAACAATTCATGAGTCTCTGTAAACATGCTAAGAGAGCTGTGGACAACGATGATGCGTTGGTGTGTAATGTCTGTAGCTGTGTGCAAGATAAAGATGGGGGGTTCACCAAGCCTCTAAACTGGGGCATAATGGCATTAAAATCACTGATGGAATTATCTGGCCAGAGTTTGTGGAGCATGCACAAATGGACAGGAAAATACAGGGGAGGATGACACACATAGAAGACGTAGTAAAAAAAGAAAAGAGGAGGAAGGAAGTGGGAGGGCAAACGACCACACATGACTAATTACATTTTATAGATTGACTGGACTGAAGGGCTGATCTTTTTGTCCTCTGAAATGCCCGGAGGTGAGCGGCCCTATGTGTAGCAGAGGGGGTTGTAGGTCACTCAACTTGAATGTCTACATGGGCAAAGGCCATTGTTGTTCCCTCGCATCATGAGACATAATCAATGCCAGGTTGAAATTGAAATTGACTGGCTTCTTGTAAATCAGTGACACAAAGGATGCAGATTGTGCTTATATGATATACAGTATGGCAGATTTGACATGTGTGATGACAGAAAAGAAATGGGTCGTCATTTTACTCAAAAGCTAATGTCAAAGCAAGATAATTCCATTTAACAGGGAAGATATTTTATTTTGGAAGAATGTTCCAATTGTTTACTTACAAGCACATTTGCGGCAAAATCTTATTAGACTAACTGTATTAAAAATAATGCACTTATTCATCAGTCTTGTCAAATCTAAACATAATAGAGAAAAGGGCATGAATTTTTGCAACATTTGCTTGGGTTTATGTCAGTTCCTTCAAGTTGTAAATTTCTACTAAATCTGTTATTTGTATTGTAATGCTGAAATTAAAGCAGCAATTTAGGTCAAATTCTAAAAATTAAAACGTAATTTTAATTCATTTTAGAAGGCCGATGAAGGATCAAGAATATTTATGCTGATACCACTGAGCAGCTGCGTTAGAGATCCCACCACATGCTGTCTCCCACAAATGAGAATCCTGTGGACACAGACGTCTATTAAAATTAAAAACAACTTGGACCATTTACAGATGCATCCTTGAATAATTCAAAACTGCCCTACATATGGTGTTTAATATCCAGTATTGCCACCAGCCAAAATCTCTCATCTTTTGGGAGGCCACAGCTCTTAAACCCGTCTCTATTCTAAGCAGAGAAATATTCGTGCTCCAGATAGCGGACATGAAGCCTAGAGTTTAGGGAGGGTGTAATGGCTCGTCTCAGATCTATGGACGAGGAAGGAAAAGGCGGATTCTCACCCTGTAATTTACTGGGGGTTTGTGGGCCAACACCCTGGCTTGCTTCATACTAATGCTCTTATCCTCTTTGTAGCAAACGTAATCCAGAAATCGTGGCTTATCAACTACTCTGAAGAACACCTGGTGCAACAGATCAGCTCTTTATCAAGATGCAATATTTTGACTGTAATAACCAAACATCACTCAGCAAAAAAAAAAAAAAAAAAAAAAAAAGGAAAAAAGACTCAAATGGAATCACACTCACACGTTGCTTCTGTCCTGAAAATACACAACAGTGAAAAAAGTTTAAACAGACAGTACCTGCAGTACGAGCGGTTCCGGGTTGAATGCCAAGGTCATGAGCAGCTGCATTCTCTCAGTGTCCTTGAGGTTCTTTAGAAGGAAGCTGCCTGAGTCTTTGGTCTCAGCGTACCTGCGGACCACACGGTCCAGCAGCCTCTGAGAGGGGCAGTGCACCAGGTCTGACCAGCCCTCCACCACCTCTGGAGTGAGTAGACGAACGTCACCGTTGATCCTGGCAAATTCAGTTTTGTACATCGCCTGGATGAGGTCACAGCGCGGTCTGCCTGTGGCCCTCTTGCAGATTTTCTGGTCTATATCAGCCAGCTCCTGGTTGGAGCCAAGCCGTTTAAGCACCACGCGACGAGTGCCCTCCCTCGGTTCACCGTACTGGGCAAAGTAAACATTCTTGACATTGAAAACGTCTAAGAATCGTAGGCGACCCCATGTCTCAAAGGAAACCTGGCCGTTCATGAATTTGCGGCACCAACTGGTGCCAAAGCAGGCAGGACACTTGTTGAGGTTGATGAAGCGTCTGTCAGTGAGTTCATTCTTCTGGAAGGAGGCAAACAGGTTGTGGGTGTTCATCAACAAGATAACAAACAATCCCACAACCAGCAAGAGCTTCAGACAGCGGTACAGGCGGCCAAGTTTGAGAGGCAGGAAGCGCAGCATGATGGGGACAGAGCAGGGCAGGGGATTCTTTAGGGATGGAGAGGAAGAGAGGTATTGAGATGATCGTCTGGGAGCTAACCTCAATGCCTCTCCGTCATGGTGTACCGGAGTAGCTTCTAAAGCGGCAGGCAGGTGTGAGGTTGGCACAGCTGCCCCGTGCCAGTCTCTGGCAGAGGCCAGTGAGTCATGTTCTTGGTGTTCGTGAGCAACTTCGAGACAGCAGGCCTGAA
This sequence comes from Hollardia meadi, assembly GCA_037974645.1. Taxonomy (NCBI): domain Eukaryota; kingdom Metazoa; phylum Chordata; class Actinopteri; order Tetraodontiformes; family Triacanthodidae; genus Hollardia; species Hollardia meadi. The sequence continues at coordinate 5,749,549 of JBBPCS010000002.1, forward strand.
ATCAAGCAAGGAAAGAAAGAGAAGAACATTACATTAGGGCAAATGAAAAAGCATTTCATAACACCAAAACTGGCTCTTTTGGTCATAGATAACAAGTGAAAAGGGTTTATTTAATTTTTCTTCTGCTGGGCTTGCAGCTTGAACACCTAAGGCTTAACATATGATGCCTCCAATAAAACAAAGAAGCACTTTCTCTGGCATAAGAAATTGTCTCACAAATTTGAATTGCTTGGGTCATTTGAGAGATTTTATTACTTTTTGAGCAGAAATGAAATGGCCCACAGCCAATGCAATAAACCTGCCTGTGCCCGTTTGAGATTTTTCTCTTTGGGAAATAATTGCTTGCATACTCCCCTGATATAAGAAAGATAAATAAAAACGTATGGAAAAAGAGGAAAATAAAATGTCAGTGATCAAATTAAGAGCAAATGTACAACATTCTCTGAAAATGTAATTAAAATGTGCTGCACTCTGAGAAGACTCCTCAGAGGACCTCCCTCTGTACCTACAAAAGTATCCATCACTTTACCTCCGATGAACAGCAAAATGACACGGCATCTGCATACCTCAACAGTTACACTCAGAAACCTTGATTTTTCTTCTCCTTGCTTCAAATGGAGGACTTTCATTGCATTGTGAAGAGCGTCATGCTGTGCGTAGTTTAACCTTTGATCAGTTGCCTTGCTCCATTTTAATCGTGCTTTGAAGTTGTTCCTTTGAAAATGGCTGGTGTCACTAAAATAAGGTCTGTGGCTGAGGGGGTAAAAAGAATCTGTGAATACCTCAATTAGACATATCGACATCAGCCAAGAAGGGAATAGTAAGAACTAAGCAGGGAAGAAAGAGACAACAATCTGGGCTCACAGTACGAGAACAAAGCTCTCTGAAGCCTCAAGTTCCCCCAATGGTCTGTCCATGATAAAGTCATGCTAGACCCCCCAATAAGCTTTTTGCCAATGAATCTCGCAAGTCTTAGAAGTCCTTTAACAAAGACAGTGACTTAGGCCATGCAAATTAGCCACTCTCAATTAGAGCTCATTAGGACATGCCTATTAGGACAGCCGACTTGAGAGGGCATGGCTGACGAGCAGGCACACTAGTGTGATTAGTGTGTATGTCGATGGGTTCTTTGCGTTTTGCTTTCAGATCGAAGTGGCAGAGATCTGGAAAGACACGAGGGCTGGAGGCAACCAAGAGAGCAGCGGTTGTGAGAGATGTGCAGCTGTGGAGGGTCAGATAAGAAGCTGAATACGCCTGTTCTTACCTCACACCTCTGTTTGGAAATACCAGATCAGGCCAACATCTCTAATGTAAAAATCGACCATACCCAAACAGACAGCTACACAGATTTTTTTAAAGTAAAAGAAAAATATGATTCATGCATTTTTCTTCTGCTCTCTTACCACAAATCTAAAACCCTAGTATTCTGACTCAACCATGACCAGTGTGCCATGAATAAGATAGGGATAATGAGAGTGACAGACTTACTTTACATCATTTAAAAGGAATAAAACTTCAATAATTTAAAAACTCAATTAAACTGAGCTGAATAGCCACTGTAAATCTTTACGGTAATGTGTCACAATTTCCCAAGACATAGGACAGCATCTATTTATTTTATCATTATACTGAAGCACAATAAAAATGGTAATTGGAATTTCAGGCTCTACAAATGAATAATTAAGAAGACACCGTTTGAATATACTACTTCATACCCACGATAACCTGTAATATCTTAGAAGCAAAATTGTACAAAAAGAATTCATGCATTTTTTTTTTTTGAAAGAGCATTTAATTTGGCATGCTAAATAATGAAACTGTAGGTCCACATCGAGCTGACTTCAACAAAATGCCTCCAGTGTGATAAATGAACAATAACCTAATAATCTCCCAGCCGTACCCATTCAGAATGAGCTAAAAAGAACGGCAACACAATCATTTAATAGTATCTGGAAAGAAAATCATTCAAATCATGCAATATATTTTTATTAAATTGGGAAAGGAAGACATAATGGAATACAGGAAATTCTGAAAAAAAATCTGTATGGCTAACAATAACAATTCAAATAGGAGTCAATAGGATGTGTGCCTTGTGCCTTCTCATACTAGGCGTGAGGAGAAGCTGATTACTTGAGGGGAAAACTGAACATCCAGCTGCTATAAGATCTTGATTTAAGCATCATTTAGCATTTAATGAAGACAGTCACGGCACAGATGTAGCTGCCAGATCTTAGGAGCAGGTATTAAATTTAACTAGGGCCAGCAAATGGGTCAAAGAGGACAAAACACAACTTTAGCAAGGCTGAGGATGATCACCCCTTAACCCCTTACAGAAAATGACAGAGAGACAGGGCAAGCTGGAACAAGCCCTGGACACTGCCGAGTAATGAGATGTACATGCTGGCGGCTAACATGTGATGGATGCAGAGCTTCCTCCTCCTCTCCAGAGAGTGTCAGGCCTCAATTACCTATGGAGCATTACCTGGATTATGTCAATGACCGCACTAATTGCTCGAGTGAGAGAATAGGATACATGCTGAATTTCCTATCTGTTAATGAGAGAAAACCAAGATGCTTAAAAGAGTTGACACTGAAATTCACAAATCTGCCAATGATGGCTTATCCTTGATCCTGTACTTTTGTTTAGCACAAGCCAGGAGAGTATACGAATTGAAATGGCGATAGATTAGAATTTTATAGCCTGCTGCTGCTGCAGCCACACACAGCGTAATAGTGTGAATGAGACCCAAACATTCAGGTTCATTGGAAGGATGGCATGGTCTTTTAAGACGGGGATATTTTTCACTGGTAATTACCCCCACTAGACTGCTGCTTGTAAATTTTACATCTGCAAAAACATGTATTTAATTCCCTCACCATCTATTGCTGTAGAGTTATTTAACAGGACGGGCAGAGAGGAAGACTATATGGACTTCTATGGCAAGGTTGCCAATCAGGTTTTTGACAAGGGTAAGGTTCACTTACAGCTCTGAATTACTGCCAGATGCTTTGTATTCTAACAGATGTTACCCACCGGAATAGAAGGGCAGGGAAATTTAAAGCAGTGTTTTCTTTTGGAACAAACCTCATTGTGCCCACCGAAAACGTATGTTTTGTATTAGCCCCTTCCACCGATTCCTCCCCCACAGTGCCTCTGCTCCTGCTGCACTCTGTGAGGAGGGATGCACGACACCAAGAGGAAAACCCTGTTTCTAATAAGCACCAAATTACATCTCATCATACACAGCCGCTGCCAAAACTGGGGTAAGAAAAGTTTTTCCAGCGTGCTCAGTCTACAAAGTACTGCGGTGAGCGCTTCGAAAGAGAGGCAAAGAAAAGAGGGCAAATCAAAGGATGCCTGACTCCTCATGCATGGGAGATGAGTCTCGCATTCAAAATGTTCCAAGTTTGGCAGATGTTAAGAGCCACAAAATGGCTCATTACTGGGACAGAAAAGGCGCAAGATGAAGCAATAAGCCCCATGTTGGCTTAAAACAGAATGACAAAGGTTGAGACAGAGGAAGATGACATTGTAATATCCTAATATTTCAGCTTTTATTAAACTTAGATTTTGGCAGAATAATTCAGATAAGAAAGAGGAGGCTGAAAAAAAATTTCATTCTTGAATAATCTTTTCCACAGCTCACTGTGTAAAACTGGTTTCGGATAATGACATAATGTACGAGAACAAGGCTACTCTCAGGCTAACTTATTTCCTTCACTGCACCTGAGGCTAAGGCAGTGGAAGGGGAGTTGGAAATCGGAGAGACAAAAAGAGCAAGCAGAGATATAACCAATGTATAGCTAATGGACAGCGGGGTGAGAAAAACTTTAAGTTATTGCTCTTGTGGTAGAAATTAATGGAAAGAGATCACTTGAATATAGAGTAGCAGCCCTCCATTTCTGAATGAACGGACACAAACGCACACATGAACGTGTCTATCCCTGGAGACCACGGGCATTACCACCAAGCCCTACTCAAAGCTCGGGAAAAAGCCTCCTGTGACCCCCTCCTTCCATTGCAATGTGATGGTCTAGCTTGAGAGAGGAACTACTGTTGCCAAGGTTATCGACTGGGGGAGTCAATAATGTTTGATCACAAAAACATTCAGCCACAGCCAGATGGCCTTAGTACAGCAAACACGTAGACAGTGATGGATAGATACAAATGACAGTAACATTTGCATGCGTAATGGAAAATTGAGTCCTCGGAATATAAGCACCAATTAGCAGCATCCCACATGAAAATTAGTCCATTCATCTCTTGCCCAAACCAAATCCTAGAGGTTTTAATGAGAATATCAATGGTATCTGCTTTGCTCCAAACTGCCGAAGCTGTTCAGGACACACCCGAACAGTAAAGACTTGCTCTGGATTCAATAAATAACATTTGCTTTGTTTAATTTAAACAGCTGCACCTTTCACAAGCCAGCATCACTCTGTCCAAGTTTGAAAAGTTGTCATACATTTAAATCGCATGTTAATTGCACAACCAATATGTCATCTAAGTGAAGCCATACTTGAACGGATTGAAAAAAAAGCTTCAGTTTAAACTAACAGGAAATGTGTTTGGAGTGGGGGAAAAATAAAACTGATTGCCAGGCAGACATTTATTATTTCATCTAAGGTCATTCCTAATGTAGCTCCATCTGCTGTAGAAGTTGCTTTATCCGAGTATGATTTGTTGAGTTTTGAGGTCAAAAACAAAAATATACTGCTCCTGTGGGGGCTTTTAGGCCACAATTACAATATTCCCCTGCTGAGCACGGAGAAACATTCAAATCAACCACTAACAGAAGGTCTTAAGTGTATCAGTCTGGTTTCATTGTTCCCTTGTCGACTAACCTTGCAGAAAGGCTCCACAATTAGTCTCCTGTTATGAAAAAATTAATTCTAAGCAGCCCATTCTATTCATTAGACTGTAAAGAAAAATTCTTTAGGACTTATGATAAGCCTTTTCTGGCCCAAACTGCATGAACGTTGTGGCAATCTATTTTTCCCTTAAAGAAATCAAGGACAAACATTTGCAAGAACGTTGTGCAATCACAAAACTCTCATGGCCAAGTCAATTTAGTTATTATTGCAAATTACGCTTTTATTTTCAATGCTGGAGCCTCTCTGCATGATGGGAAACTGCTGTTTGCTCACGCCACCAAGGATGACAAATACATAGCAAATCAATCCAAATCACACTGGCCAAGTGGAAACCTGTTGAGGTGCTTGTTTTTGAATAGCCAAAAACTACAGTGCCAAGTAAATGGGAAGCAATGCAAAAACATATTACTTTTAATGAACAAATCTAAAATGTCAACGGTGCCTGAAGCAAATAAATACTGCTATAATTTAATGTTACACATTCAAATAGCCAATGCAATATATGTTTACAGTACATTTTCGCCTATCATATTATCCACAATCTGCCTGACTGTACAGGAGAGAACACATGGCAGTGTTGTGACTTATATTATCCTGTAGTTGACATTAAGTTGTGACAAGTAGGTACATGTGATGGACATGACTAATGTTCCCTGATTAAAGAAATAATAATTAATGAAAACGATAAGAAGATGCAACCCATTTTGAGACGCCAAAGATATTTCTGTTGAAACAGAAATGACAACACCACGAGCTCAATTCGTAGTAATTCTAAACTTCCGGTCATTGTATAGCGGATGCGGGCATCTGATAAGACAGTCCCCCCCCCCCCAAAAAAAACACCATAGTCTAATGTTTTATCTCATCATTTAATCATTTATGGCGCAGCAACAGTGACGCTTTAAGTGTCAAGTATCCTCTAGTACTGAAACACGCTTTTTTTGTGCCTTTATTCGCCAAATCAAGTCGAGGCTACGATAAACAGCGTTTAACGACTCCTTATATTGACGTTGTTCCGACCATCATTAAAGGCTTAGTTCAATGTGAACCGGGGCTGCAATGAGAAGGAGAAAACTGTTAAACAAACCTGTATGACTTTCCTCTCCGGGTCTGTAGTACTGAATTTCTTAGCGCTCAGTTGATATCATTCTTCAAAGTTGCGGCCACTTACGAGGCGAGCGACGGATACTTCAAACCACCGCCGACAGGATCTAAACCGTATACAGCTTCTTCAAAGCTCGACGGAGATCTCTATCATGCAAACTCACACGAGCTTCCCATTTCTAGCTCCCAGGTATCTAGCCAGCTAGCCTGCTAGCTGCTGAAATAAACAGTTGGGATGTCGAGTCTTAACTCTTCATATACCGGCCCTTTTTGGCTGGACGACGCGGTCCTCTTTACAAACGAAAACAGCGTCCGTGTTGTGCACCAACGTCCATATATGTCCGCTTATCATGAGTCCTACTGTGGTCACAGAATCGCCTCTTTTCTTCTTCTCTCTAGCAGCAGCTCACTCCTCTCCAACACCACAATGGGTTCTGTTTCGACTCTTTTCAACACCAGCCTTCTTACGCTTAACGACACCCGCTGTCCGTTTACGGCCGTGGTTGCTAAGCGATTGTTCTAACGTTGTCTTGTCAGGAACACCGCCCCCAGTACAAAGTTTGTCCAAATTTCTATTTTTTTGTCGGTATCCCCATCAGCCTAATATAATTCTTTTATGAAAAAAAAATCTAGAAACAGAAAAATGCAGAAAATTGTGAGCCTACATCACCGTCATATACAGTATGAAAAAAGTGCTTTAACAGACAACATAATCAGTTATAAGTTAGACTTGTCTATATACATCAGCTGTAGGGTTATATGTCGGACCAATGGGCCTAATTTAACCGTGTTGAGTTCAGTGTTTAATTTTGCAGCTGATAACTGCTAATTGACGCCCTTGACTGAATCACTGAGTGGTAAGGGACCCGAGAGTGGAAATTCAATGCATGCATTAGTTTGGATTCACCGCCATCTGCTGGAAAATGAGAGATTGACACACAACGAGTGCTGCATTTTATTGGCTTTGGGACCAAAAGACGTGACGACTAAATTTGGCTTTGTAAGAAAATAGAAATTCCATCTTGTTCGTCTAATCGTTATTCTATCGATTTTCTACCGATTCTACCATTTTACTCGTTCACCTTTACCACTCGTGAAAGAGAAACAAGAGATTTC
>JBBPCS010000002.1:5766801-5787805 GCA_037974645.1 Hollardia meadi
CCCCCACACGGCTACTCGGCACCCCCCCCCCCCCCCCCCCACACACACATACATACACACACACACACACAAACAACCTGACACCACTGTGGAGCAGAAAAGCAGCTCCAGCCGTTATAATTACCATCACTGTCTCGTGTTATGCCAGCCTCACACAGGAGGACACCATGCCGACAAGAAGACAACTTACTCCTGCAGGTCCCAAGAAAGTCATTATTCCCCCCTTTTCTACTTCTTCATACCACATCCACTTTTCTCACCCTCTCTCCCTAATTTGAGACATTTTTAAATAAATCCTGTTAGTTGGCAGAATGGTGTCCATTATTCCCACCTACCTGTAATGCGTATTGCTGATAACAGCACCAGAATGTAAGAATTGGCACCAAATAACATCAGTTTTCTCTTCTCGTTTTTTTTTTTGTTTTTTGTTTTTTGGTGCTCACGCCAGGGGATTGTGCACTTGTGTGCAACATCCAAATCCCACATTATTCATTTTAAGCTCTGAGGTACAAAGGTTGCTTTCGCCCTGAAATCACAGGATTGTTGAAGTATTGTTTCGTCTTTTTCCAAAGCACAAGGAGAGCAAAGTCTGAACACCTGCAGAAGGGCAATTATTAATCAGAGCTATTGTTTACAGCTACATGCAAGTCAGTGTGCTGTCAATTTTTCAGGGTTTATAATGAAGATGATACAGAATCAAGTGTATTACATGATCGACTGTCATACTGTGTGCTGAAATCTGCCCTGTAAAGAGAGGGTGTGTAACACATCATGGTTATTATCAAATGACTACCTACCATCACAGGTATTTGTTGATTTGAGGCCACAATACCTGCAGAGGACTTTTACCGCAACATCACGGCTTACGAAAAACAGCCCTTTCTACTCCTGCTCTCAATGGAAAATTAGAAATTTGCTTACCTGTGCTGTCTTTTACCAACACTTAAACACATGTATAAACCAGTTCTGTCCTTACCCCCTTTTTTTCAGTATTACTTTTTATTTCCATCAAGCATTTCCCTCTTGGAAAGTCTTTTTTTGTTGTTGCATATTTTATTGTGGGCTTTTATTACTTAAGACAGCAGCAGCCAAGAGCTGGTACATGTATATTAAATATGCTAACAACTTAGCAAACTGGAACAAAAATAGCACAAGCACCTAAAGCTTGAATGACTAATATCCAGCTCTGCAGAATTTTATGTTGAAAGAGCCACTGGCACATAATACCAGTAAGCCGGCAATGGCCTCATAAGAGGCCATAACTGCATAGATGTTTATTATTTCAACGTTACGTTAGGATTCAGTGCAGTGATGTCAGTCAAATCTGAAAATGGCTGTGTCATTGTTCTGGCTCTCGCTGCACTGTGCCTGGTGCCAGTGAAGCAGTCTTTGATGAATTTTAAATTTTTTAATACCCATAACTAACATACCGTACTTAGCTGTCATAATACAACTAACATGTTACACCTTGATCTTCTGAACTTTTTATGAGTTCTCTAAAATAGGTCAGTAACTGCACTGCAATTACTTATTTTGACACATCATTGCGAAATGTGCGGGATATGTTTTGGTTTTGCAAAAAACTTTTTAGGTACAACTTGCTATACCTTTACCTCTCCCTTGCTCACTGTCATTGAGACTTTCCCACCTTTCCCACTGTGCCTTAGCAAGGCCACAGATATCTAATGCCACTGTTGACACATTACGGCCCTCCACAGACCGACTCACTGCCACAGTGGTGTGGTGTATTTGCCGGGCTCTTTGGCAGCCCCCATCGCCAGCAGGTAAGACATCCATTGTGTCACTACATACTGTGCGCATCTTTAGAGAATAGAAAGAAATTGAAGTCGTCAATTATAATTTTCCACTTGCTGTTCAGGACGGCGATCAGCTGTGTCAGACTGCACTCGATGACTCCAACCTCGATTTGGAGAAAACAGAGACCCAGCTTGTATCTGTAGGAGGCGACTCTGGATCTGAACACCAGGAAGACCTGCTGGAGGGTGATCTGGGGCTTGGCACTGAAGCTCCAGGAGTCACTTCTAACCCTGGCTTTTCAGCCTCTGCTGCCCTGAGGCTAAGGCCTCTGCCTCCCACGGTGAATGGGGTCACTGGCCAGGGCATCTGAGATGGGAATCAGTTACAATAGCTCTGGAAAGGTCATGCACCCCCCTTGTGTTGACATGCATGCAGAGACACTCTCGCAGAGGGAGAAAAACCAATTACAAAGTCCATTGCTCGTTCCTTTTGCTCTGTTGATGATTTCCTTGGCTTGCGTTGCTCCAGTTTCAAGGAATTTATAAAAGCTAAAATAGAATAATCAGTCCTGTACAGTTTAAGTGCCTGATGTCTAAACACAACCAACAGGAGGCAGGAGTTGACCTACTGTTTGTGCGCACCGAGCACTTTTCACACGGCAAGCAATATTAAAATGCGACAGGTCTGGTCAAAACGCAACATGTGAAGTCACACAGCATTTGTTAGAGGAGCAGCTCCATGATAATTGGTTACATCACATCTTGGATTCAAGCTTTAGGAGGAATTGCTCTTGAGCATCTACTGTGACTTAAAATTATGGCATTTCCCATTATCAGCTGAAATTGTATTTTTGTGCCAACATTGCTTTGCACGTCCCCAACTCCTTATTAAAATTTTATTGCACTGTTTTCCTCTGCAATCCTCATTCAAAATGTATTCCGTTGAATTTGTTAACCCACCACCGTCTCCCTTCACATCTTGCTTATCATTTTTGCAGTGAGCTGAAAACAAATGCTTAAATATATTAACAGAGTTTGGAAAAGACACTTCTTTATAGATTGCACTTTCCGAGTGCTTCATTAATCTCAGGGCCCCGTCCCCCTTGTGTGGTGATGAGTACTGCACAAATTCAATGTGTGAAGGTTAGGCTTTGTGAATATGCAGACTGTTTTTCTCGTATTAATAAAGCCATTGTCCTTGAAGTGAGGGCTTTATTTATGTTGTGAATGCATGGGTGCATCTGTGGAATGCTCCCGTTTCTGGTCCCAGTTGCTGCAAAAAAATACAATGTAATCACCTGTTTGTGCCGATGTTTGAATTCAATTTTGTTTTGAGCAAAAGCGACTGACTGATAGTAGCAGCATCAGAAATCCTCCTCCATCTAATTCAGAGTACAATCGTACTACTTTGTTGAGAATTGCTGATATTTGGGGCTTTCATTCACACAATTGCTCACCGAAACATAACGCACTATAATGCATTTAGTTGGTGATGCTCAAAATATGAAAACATGATGGCAAGGTCTGTTTCCACATATGACTGTTTCTGCCGAACCAGAAACCTTATTTTCGATGCTTTCATTGAGACCTACTAATTGACGTACGCCCACCAGCTACAGCTTCCATCTCTGTGCAGGAGGAACAAACTGTTCATCATAAGGTCTTATAAGTTTTTTTTTTTTATGTAACCAATAATTTGAGGCACTCTGAGCACCACAAAGACAAATGTAACAGCTGTTTTAATGAGGAGAGCCATTAATCTCAGCAAGTCACAACAAATTCTGGATGGAGTAAGAGGAAAATCTGTTTTGTTTTGGTTTCCATGAGGTGTCCCTTCAATTTTTAGACTTTTAACTTTGTATTTTCTGAGATCTTTAAGGTTGTGTTGTCTCAAAATTTAGGTTTTGAAGTGACTACAATAATTACTTTTACCAACTAATGAATGCAGTATTTTTGACATTCACGAATCAGATGTCTATGACACTTAAAGGTACCCTGAGGAGTTTTTGACCACTAGTAAGATTACAGAGCAATGTTTTCAAGCATGTGCACATGCATGTGGATGACAATATTTTAAACTTTCCCACTAATCTACAGGTAGTGCGAAAAGCACCAAGAAACATCAATGCACAAGCAAAAGCAGGGAAGAAGAAGACCGCCAGGAAGTAAACAATGAGGTAAACAAATTTGCTTTGCAGTTGTTTCATGAGGAAAGGGAATGGATTCGAACACAATGAGTTTTAGTGAGGAATGCCGAATTTAAATAGACGCGTTTAAAACTCCACAGTGCACCTTTAAGTTGTGTAGCAAATGGCAACACACGTGACATTATTCCAGCACAATGGTCCTCAAATGGTGCATAATGCACTGATAAAATGTATTGAATCATTTCAAAAATATCAAGAACAAAATTACAAAATCTAAATGTAATTAAATAAGTTTTTTGTTACAATATTAAGTCCATTGCCTCACCGTATAACATTTTAAATGCATTTTCAAGGGAACATTGCCTCATGCACCAGACTTTGAGAACCACTGGTCTAGTGCTTTCATTTTATTTTTTTATCATGACTTGTACATGACATGTACAGCAGTGCGGGTTGTTCAACACAGATGCATAAACTCTCTTATTAACTGTGAACTTTACTCAATGCAATATTCCCAGATCATGTGTTTTTTATAAGAGCAAGCAATTGTAAACATTTGAAATGATAGAACAGACTCTTACACTGACACTGAGAGAGAGAGACTTTCCAGCTCAGGAGCCATGACATTGTCCAGAGAGCATGATATCCTATGAGGATTTGGTGACAAAAATCAAGTCTTTTTTTTTTTAAATCTAGAAATAGCACTACTGCTACTTCTGATGTAGCCTACTCATCACACCTCTACCTATGGCACATCAAAAAACCAATTCATTGATTGTCTCTGACCAGATCGTACAAATAAACATTAGCAATGAGAATTCTTTTGAAATCAGTTGTTCCTTTTTTTTGTTTTTCTTCCATTCCACTATTTTCACTTTTACAGACAGTATGGAGACTGGAGGGGGAAAAAAAACAGATTTCTTGTAAGGTTTTGAACATTCAAAAATAACTCCAAAACATCCACTTTGTAGTGTCATCATAACAAGATACATGAATTATACAGTTGTTGTTTTTTTCATTGTTGCAGCTTCACTAATTAAGTCCTTCTTCATAGGTCTTGCATTGTCAAACACATCCAATATTCGAGTACAAAAGGAGTGGTCCCTCGAAATACCACTGCAATTCAACTGAGGGAAACATGATACATTCCAAATGTGGCCAGTGGAGCTCCTCGAACATTGATTTAAAGTAAAGCTTTAATTCCACAATAAGAGGAAACGGCACTCAATGCAAAATGAACATTAAATTAGAAGGTCTTTGGTGGTGAGGACATTTTCACAGTTTGGAGTGTGTCAGTAGTGATTTACTCAAGTCCTTGGCCTCCCCGGCTGTTCTGACTCTTTCGTACCCTAGAACAGACATGGCGTGGTGGCAGTAGTCCTCCACTTGTTTGATCTGCTGAATGCTGAGCACTGTTCTCCATGCACTAGCAGCTTGTGTGGCATTCCTGGATGAGACTATGAATGGCTTAGAGGACGAGCTGGAGCCGCTGGTCATGTTCAGTGCAAATGACTCGATGTCGTGGTTGGTGGTGAGGTTGGCAAAGCGGTAGATGTTCCGCAAGGTCTTAACCGGGTTCTCGACCAGGTCCTCGTACCGCACTGCCATGTACTTCCCCTTCAGCCACCTGGGTGGGTTTAAGGCAGTCCTCAAAGTCCTGGAGGTGCGGTCGCAGATCACCTCCATGGCTCCGATGGAGTGGTAGTCTGAGCCGTCCTTCTTGTTGGCTTTGTGACCGGGATCCACAAAAGGTATCCGGCGAAGTTTAGGATCCCTGCTACGGACCACCTGTAAATTCTCCCTGATCAGGCCATGTCTGGATTTAATCCTGGAGTTGGCCACTGCCCGGGGGTCTCTGACCAAGTGTATCACCTTCAAATCCAAGGATGGATCCTCCATGAGTGGGGCTAAAACGTTAACGTCCAAAATGCGCACCCCTTTAATGACTATGGTGCTATATTTGAGGCACTCCTCCTCCAACAGTCTAAGGCTTTGAGGGGGGCACTTTTTACACACCTTATCATCCACCATCCCCACCACTTCTTTCCTGTAGGCTGAACAGAGGGGATAGGAGCACACCACTTTATTGAGGGTGGCCCCAAATAGTCCCAGGGAGGTAAAATTCTTGCCCCCGGGGCTGTTGTAAAGTTGGAAAACGGACAGATCACAGCGGTACAAGGAGCTAAGCATGTCCCTGGCAGCCCCTTGTAAAGACACTGCATCACCTGGGTACAGTTTCTGCCAGATATGCCACATTGGCTCATACAAGAAGAACACTTCAGGATTTTGGTTAAAAAGCTCTCCGAAAAAGGACGAGCCTGACCTCCAGGTGGTCAGAACATAGATGAGCTGCCTCTTTTTAGCCAGAGAGGGCCTGTACAGGAAGCGAATGTCAGATCTGCTCTGGTAAGTGGTGCTCCTCATCTGATGGTTACACTGCTGTGGCTCTTTGGTCCATTTATAATTAGCCAAGTTAAGCATAGTGAGGACCAGCAGCAAGAAATAGGCCATAAATAAGACAATCCTCTTCCTGCGGAGGACTTTCATCACGATACCAGGCTGTGCTATTATCTTGGTATGATTCCTGTAGGTCTTAAGCTTCCTCCCAAAGCCAGCATCCTTCTCCCAAGGCGCTGTCAACTTCAGTGGTTGATGATATTGTTTGCCTCTCATCTGTACCCTCAAGAGTGGCTCCCACCACTTGACAAAGCTCTTTACATTGACTGTGCACCAACACGCTCTGGAGAATGTACAGCCTACACTGGGAACTGCTACCCCAGTTGAACACCAGCTTGTTAGGTTATATAGTCGCCACCAATTCGAAGTCCACAACGCGAAATCCCGTTTTCACTGCACTGCGCAATGTTCTTCGTAGGAACGACGCGTGAGAGGAGCGTTTAAGTTGTCCATCGCGAGCGCTGCAGTGATTCTGTGGGTGGCCCGTGTTCAAAACAAAAAGGAAGGAGCCTTCATCATTGCAACAGACGCCCTGTTTGTCCACGTTCAGTGGAGGCATCCCTGCGCAGTTTTAATCTCATGCATCCTTATAACGTCAAATTCAGCCCGGTAAGATTCAGGCGCCGCGGACAACAAAAGCGTCACGAGTCGGCGCGCCCGGTCGGAGCTCATATCATTCCTCATCAGCCATAACGGAGGAGTGAATGGCCAGTATCCACAGTAACGGCGTTTTGGTGGAAGATTCCCCCCCCGTTCTTCCTGCTCTCTGCTCTTGCCACTAATACAAACTGGAGGGATTCAATCAGAATAGGAGGGGAAAGACCCCGCCCACAGAGGGGCTTTATTGGCCCGCGTTGTGGCGTGCGTCAGCGCGCTGCGCCATTGGACGTCCTACACGTCCGTCTCATTGCAGGCTCGATTCTGGCTCCCACAGATCGCAGCAATGGTAGCCTGTGGGAAATGATGCTGTTGTTATGTTTCAGAGGTCCACATCACTATCTGCGTCCTTGTAACCATGCTCCACCCTTCTTTTTTTAAGACATACAGCTGCACACTATCGGCCACCAGCTGCAAGTGCTTTGCAGGAATTCCGTGGTTCTCTTTTTAAACGCCACATCTCATCCATTCCCACTGAATTTACAAATGTTTTTCATTCAAACTCATCCGTTTTTTAAGTTTCTATCAAGAGTGCTCTCTTCAACATTTCTATTTCGGCCTATATGTTCTCTGCATAGTGCATGACTACAGAGAATAATCAATATTTCAGATTAAATGTGTTTGTTTTTCCCACTACAGCCTCAAGAGGGTAGCCCAGATCTATAAAATACCCAGAAGGGGAAAAAAAAAAAAATCCTAATTAAAAGTAAAGTACCATACACAAAATATGTCCCTCTTAGAGTACTACAGGGACATTGTGATTAAAAAATAAAATAAAATAATGGAAAATAAATTAGGCCTATAGCAGCAAGTCTAAAGGAATATTGCTGTACATTGGCTGTACTGGAAGCAGACAGCAACAGTGACTGATGCTCCTCTCAAGTGGAATCAGCTGAAATCTGACAGCTGTTCCCAAGGAACTGACAAGTCCTGGGAAGCTGTAAGGCCATGTGTTCAAACAGAGGAAACCACATGCTCTGCAGATTGAAAATCATCGTTCCTAAGAGGCTTCCCAGTTTGGGATTACACCCCCGCACAACTGAACGGCACAAAAGACTCAGTGAAAGGGGGGTGGGCCCTGTGACCCCTGAAGAGAAATACCTAGGCAATGTTATATACATGGGATTTTGTGATTTTATGGTAATGTTTGTTGATTTTATTGTACTTATTGTATTTATCCTGTACCACCCAAATCTTCTTTTACTATTTAGCATTAATAAGTCTGTTTTTATATGGTTTTAAGCAGTATACAACAGTATAGCCCTGTTGTTTTTCTACAGAAACACATTACAGATCAAGTATGCTGTGTGTATTATGTGCTTTTGAAAACAAAAGCTTAGATATAGCCTGGATTATAGGACTATACAGTCAATCATCAGTCTTAATGCTCTGTAAAGAATACAGTGTTTGCTGATGTTTTTATCCCATAGCTACTAATATTTGTATACTCATCCAATGCGGTTGTTTAAATCACAAAACCTTTGTGTAGACTGCCCTCTGCTGGAGCATAATGGTCCCAGTCAAGACAAAGAAACATACTTCTCTCTATTTTGCCCTAAAGATTATTCACATAATAGATTTATTTTATAATACCAAATAATTTACACATAAGTGATCTATTTTTTCAACTTTGAACCTATTGAGCAACTGACAAAAGTGTTAACTGGGCAGTAAACAGAAATACAAATAAAGCACTGATTTTAATATCTTCCTTTCCTTATCTTCCTCAGTTTGGGATCACGTCACGCAGTGTGATTCTTGTGTCTAGCACCAAATAACATTGATGCTAACACCCACATTGTGAATCATATGGGTTTTGTTTTTTTTCTTTTTAATTTAGTTCAGTTGATTAACTGAAGGCCGTTCTGGGAAGCTGTATTGTTGGATGAGAGCACAGCTCCAGGATCCCTGTCTCCACTTCCAAGTGTAATTTTCAGAAATGGAGTGGCTAGAGAGAAGTTTAATTATTTATTATTATTATTTAAATAATAAATTATTTAAATAATACAGTACAGAACATTGCTTTTATTACAATGCAAAATAATTTCTCCCTTTCAGTACATGCATGTAATCACACTCTATGGTAGCCTATATGTAGGATTTGGTATAGCAACAACTAAATATGTAATTGGAAAGCTTATTAGACTTCGATTACATTTTTAACAAGCATTTCAGACTACATTACCAGACTTCTTTCTAATTGCTTGAGCATCTGTTTGATTCAAACAATTCACATTTCCTCAGAAAATAATTTTGAACTCGTTAACAGTGGGAAAAGCACCGATGTAAATAATGAAATGAAAGAAGGATTCTGTTTCATGGTCTTGGTATTGTGCGTGCTGGCCCACACCGTCGTGGCTTATTGGGACAGCTGAATGGAATGGAGCCACTGATGCACCTGTGCTTTTACTATGACAAGTCAATATGTCTGCTCTGAAAAAAGGGTCTTTTAAACTGATTTCTTGCAATTTTCCTTTTTGAATTTGGATTACTTCATTCCCTCTCAGTGCCAAAGGTATACCTACAGTATGGTTCTATATTTCATATTGTAATTATTTACATAAATGTTTACCTGTCTTTGTTAAACGTTACAGACTGATTGTGATCCCAGATATCAGCTCTCCCTCTCTTTCCATTATCTTGTGCAGTAAAATTTCAGCCATGCGCGTCCAAGCACATCAATTACATGGACATGCTTCCATTACTGCAGGAGGTGTCCACTAAAGCGAAGGACACACCACAGTGGTTTCTTTTCTGTGTCGCATTATGAACACACACCTTGAAGAAATATGTAGGCTATCTTTTACATATATGCTCGTCCGGACACAGCTTCTCTCTGCATCTACACACACACACGCCGAACAAAGCTGCACTGAATTGCTCTCCTACGTAATCGTGAAGCACGGCGGCTTTGCGCCTGCGAAAGGAAGGAGCAGGTGGAAGGAGGAAACATGCGCAGTGGGCGCCTCGTCAGCAGCATCAGGACCAAAAAGATCCCCAGGAGGCTGCGATGCGAGAAGATGGTGCGTGAAAACTCGCCGAGGGAGACGATCGCGTCGTTTTGTCGGTCTGCAGGCGCCACTTGCTGTTAGAAAGGCCAGCTATTATGTAGCTACACACTCGGAGTTTGATGTCTTTTAGTGGGAAAAACAAGACCAAAGGAGGTCAATATTTAGACAACAGTTGCGCGCAGAAATGCGACGGCAATAACAACACTTACTGAAATTAGCTCAGTCTCATGACGACGCTTTAAACCTCCGCTGCGCTGCGACACACAGCCTAACAACAACACCAATAAAAAACAAAAAGGACTCCTTCAATGTCACCCGATACGACGGGCTTTCTTGTGTAATGGTCGCCGCTTTCTAGTGGGATGCACATCAGTGTTTGGCCGTACTCGCTCTCCGTCGTAATGGCAGCTCTGTACCAGGGCACGGACGCCTCCTCCCCAGATAAATTTCTGGCCTTGAAAGACGTGAGAGAGGTGAAAGAGGAAACCACGCTGGATGAGAAGCTCTTCTTGCTGGCATGCGAGAAAGGTTTGTTGTTATTGTTGTTTTTTTTGCCTCCTCCAAAGTAAACCCAACATCATGTTCATTGTTTTTGTTTTTACACTCAATATGTGGCTCATCAAGCCCAGAAAAGCTCATTTGAATGTTGGAATCAAAGATTTAAGATTTTATTGAATCATATCAGATATCAGGCACTGCAGGCAAAATACACCATGACTAACAGCTTGATAGTTGTCCAGCAGGGATCATTGCAGCAAGCAGAATGTACCGTCATACCACATTATTTCCAGTGAATACCTCTCACAGCTGCCTACGTGTTGGCTACTGAGGAAATTAGCCCACGGGAGTTAAAAGTTGAACGTCTGCCTCTTCTTAAAAAATGTCTCTCCCTGGTCTTTGCACAGCTCCTAACAAGGGCAATGCAAACAAACTGAAGGGAAAAGATGCAGTCAGTGCGAGTGCAAAATAGAAAAGAGGCATCTCGTCAGATGGGAGGAGAATGTTTCATTGATAAGGACATTGCACAGGCCGAGGTTGTGTACAGGCCATTAACTGTGACCATATAAAGTCTCTAAACATGGCTCGGCAACAAAAAAAAAAGTCCTTTGAGGGAGATGTTATTGTTATGCACGCCTGAGGTAAGAGGACTGCTGGATCTGAGCCTGCCCAGTGTTTGCCTCATGTCCGAAGCTGTGTGTGTCTGTTTGGAGCCATCCGCAGATAAGTTGCTTTTATAGATCTGACTTTGCAAGAATTTCCTAAAGCAGATGCTGCTTTGTCTTCGACGCGCTTCCCAGGTGACTACTACATGGTGAAGAAACTGCTCGAGGAGAACCGACACGGCGAGCTCAACATCAACTGCGTAGACGTGCTGGGCCGAGATGCCGTCACCATCACCATCGAGAATGAGAATCTAGACATCCTGCAGCTTCTCCTGGAACATGGCTGCCAGGTAGTAAACACACTCTAGACAAAAGATGCAAGTTCACCGTTGCTGTGTGCTGTCTTTTATTTTGGCATGTGATCTGCTATCTGAGAGCTTCAAAAATGTTGTTTCTGTGCAGGCGACAGATGCCTTGTTGGTGGCCATAGACTCTGAGGTGGTGGGAGCTGTGGACATCCTCCTCAACCACCGGCCGAGACGATCTTCCAAGCCCTCCATCGCTGTCAGTCTCCTCTCTTTACAGCTTATGAGTCCTCTCTCAAGACAAACACTGTAGATGCAAAGAACATTTCTTGTATTTTATACATTTCTTTAGAAACTGATGCAGAGGATTCAGAACCCAGAGTATTCTACCACCATGGACGTGGCACCAGTCATCCTGGCAGCCCATAGGAACAACTACGAGATCCTGACTATGCTGCTGAAACAGGACATATCACTCCCCCGGCCCCATGCTGTAGGCTGCGAGTGCACTCTCTGCAATGCTAAAAACAAGAAGGACAGCTTACGCCACTCCAGGTACAGTACATGCCACCTCAGTGATCTAAAACACAGAAAATGTAATGGCATACCCATCGTTGGCTCTTTCTAGATGGCTGATTTAAGCTACCTTTGATCTAAACCAGAAGACTAGTGTTGCACTAAATTACTGCAACTTGGAGTGGTCGACACTACTTCTGTCTTCCAGATGATAATAATGATGATGATGCTCTGGTATGTGAGAGCTTAAAAGCAGCTATGAATCAATCGGTGTGTCAAGGGAAGTGTTCAGGAAAGGTTGAACATTGCGGCACCCTGTTTTGATGATAGCACCAGCTTGAAAATGTCATCTTAAGCATCTGGAAAGAAATGATTTAGTATCATATGTATTTTTGACAGCTCCACAACTGCATACAGTACTCTCTTAGTCCCGCAGAAGACTCTGAATGTTCTCTATTGCCAAACTCTACTTATCTAGATACAAGTTACACTGAAATATAAAATCACTACAAACTCTAATTAAAGGGAAAGCTGGGGAAAACAGCAGCATTTCCTGCAGAAGGTAGTGATTCTTGCTGTCTGATACTATCTTAGATTTGCAGATGAGATTTTGCTGATCTCCTCTGCAGGGCATTTTCATTCTCTCTGCAGGGCAGTGTAGCCTCCCACACAGTAAGGTAAAATGAATCAGTCTGCAGTTTTGCTGGCAAACAACACAAGAGGTCAAAGCAGGTACAAATGAAACAGCTACAGTTTGGATGTTTCTTTTTCTGTTTTGCTTTTTCTATCTGTGCAGCTCTTTTTCACGCTGTTTCTTCCATCACTTGGCCGCATTGGTCTTTCCATATCAGGTTCCGCCTGGACATCTACCGCTGCCTAGCCAGCCCCTCTCTGATCATGCTGACCGAGGAAGACCCCATTCTCAGAGCCTTCGAGCTGAGCACAGACCTCAAGGAGCTCAGCCTGGTTGAGGTGGAGTTCAGGTACGATTTGACGTTTAAGCGCCTCTCTTTGCACATGAAGACAGAGAAACATATGTACTCACACGCACACAGCGATATTGTTAACTGCTTCCTGTTAGAGCCTGGAACAGATAGGACCCATAATCTTTCATGTGGTCTGATTTGATCTATTTTCCTCACTTTTTCAGGAACGACTATGAGGAGCTGGCAAAGCAGTGTAAGATGTTTGCCAAGGACTTGCTGGCGCAGGCTCGAAACTCTCGAGAGCTAGAAGTGATTCTCAACCACACATCCAGCGAGGATCACCTTGACAAGAGAGGCTTACTGGAGGAGCGCATGAACCTCAGTCGACTCAAGCTTGCCATCAAGTACAACCAAAAAGAGGTTAGGCGGGCAACTAACCATTTAATTCAATAACTATCCACAGATTAGAGAAACTAATAATACTATCTGTTATTAATGACCTTGTTTACTGTGTTATATGCGGGACTCATCTGCTCCAGCACACCATGTGCTTGTGAAATATGAGTTTGGCAGTATTAAGTACTTCCTCCAGGCAACGGCAGTCAAAGACAAACTAAAGCTTGGTGGGCAATTTACAGCTGGGATGGCTCAGTGTGAAAAGTTTTACTCATATATCACAGTAGAGCTCGTGGCATACCATTGTTTCTTACTGTAGAAATAACACCTCTTAAGACTGAGAAATGCTCCCTCGTTCCTTCGTTTCACCACTGCAAAGTAGGTAATGAGGTCATGTTTTTGTGTCAGCTTTTTTGTCTGGCCCAGTTTTCATGAAACTCGGTGAAAGGGTATAGCATGGGCCAAGGAAGAACCCTTTAAATTTTGGATCCAAATCATGGGACAGATCATTTAAATTATTTTTCGTTAACATTGCGAGAAAGGGCATTTGCCCCTAGCAGAATAAACGCTATACATCTTCAAATCCAAAGTACATTACAATTGTAACATCGCCCCTATTGTAATAGCAACACTTTTTTCTTAAACTAAGATGTAGCTAATAACTCCACCAAAGATATTATATTAAACAGTCCGAACGTTACCCTTCAGGGGAACCAGTAATAATACTGACCGTGAAGTTGGCGCTTGCAGATTTGCATATGATAGAAGAATGGACTATTGGCTTTGGTGGAGGTCTGCGCTGTCCAAGTGCCCTTCTAGTTTAGGGTTTGTGATGTTTTTTATTGCAGAGAGGACATTTATAGCTCCCTCAATTAAAGGCCCCGTTTCCTTGTCTTTCCAGTTTGTGGCTCAGTCCAACTGTCAGCAGTTCCTCAACACCGTCTGGTTTGGAGAGACGGCCAGCTACCGGCGCAAGCACACCTGTCTGAAGATGGCCACGGTGCTGAGTGTGGCCATGCTTTGGCCACTGCTTTCTGTCTGCTACCTTCTGGTGCCACGCTCCCGTGTGGGCCAGATCATCCACACGCCCTTCGTCAAATTCATCATCCACAGCGCCTCCTACTTCACATTCCTGCTGCTGCTCAATCTGTACTCTCTGGTCTACAATGAGGGCAAGAAAAACACCATGGGCCCTGCGCTGGAGATGATAGATTACCTGCTCATCCTCTGGATCATAGGTCAGCTTTTTTCCTCCACCTCAACTTGGCTTTCACGCAGTAAATAATGTATGCGTGCTATGTTCAGAGGGGTATCATGTATGTTGCAATCATAGTGTATATTTCAGAGCTTAGAGGGCTGATTTCTATAATTGAAAAATCATTCATCTCCTAATGGACACAATAGAACTAAGAATAGAATAAGAATTCAATAATACAAACCAGAATTTAATAGAAAAACATTGCATAGTGGAGTGAAAATGAGAGATTCCCGTTATGGTCTGGCTGAAGTCCAGTATCCTGTATCCTTAATCCTATCAGGCATAACATGACAAACAGCTCTTTACATACTAAATGACAGAAAGCTTGGCTTGACTGGATTAAATCTGTCAGTTCTGCTTCTAATTGAGCTCTATAGAAAGAACCCGCATTTTCTTGTCCCCCCCCCCCCCTCCTCCGTGGCCCATCTGAGTGCTGGACTCAGCCCACATACATGCGAACACACATATGCACAAGGACATGTGCGCAAGCCTTATAGGCTCAGATGAGGCTGGATAGTGACAGTCAGAAATTGAGCATGTCTCTCTCTCTCTAGAGATTGGGCCTCTCTACCTTCCTCTTCTGCCAAGTAACCATTAGCATGAGCATTCAATCGCTTTAATGGCCCTGCCTTCTCAGCAGAGATATTTGTCACATGGTTGCAGCATCTTACCCCTCTCCACCAGACACAAAGCCTCGAAACCACAGCTCATTGGTCTAGGTTTCATCGCCGGGTTGATGAATCATCCCAATAATTGCACCTGACAGGTTGTAAAAGGACGTAGAAGCAAGTGATGTCTATTATTCAATGTTATGTAGATGGTTGTGGGGTAATTTGCAATTTTATTTGGTGTATTGCAGAGTGAGATCTGTAGTTGAGTCATTAGACAGAAGTGTAATGGGTTCTTCTATAGGCCGAGATAGCCCACTAGAGGGGGAAAGATTCCTGAAGTACTGCAAAGAGCAACATCAAAGATCGATTTTAATAACTCAAGCACTTCTTTTCTTCGCGGATGCCTCATTGCAAAACAGCTTCAGTGCAAGATGTGATGCAGTGGTGCAGATTTCAAACTTCAGGGTCTCTGCAAGACCAGCTGAATAACATGTAATATCAGGATGTGTGCAAGGGAGCTCATGTCAGCACTCAGGCGTCAAATGGAGGCATTTCAGTCCTTTTGCTTTCCATTGTTCTCTCCCATGCTAGCCCCCCCCCCCCCCAACCCAACCCCCTCTCTCCATCCCGCTACCATTCCCCTGAGTCAGATGCCTCTGGTTAATGGGGAAATCAGATAATGAGACTGTGAGTGTGTCTGTACGCAGGCTACATGCATACAGTATGTGTGCATCTGTGTGTATGTGTCAGTGTGTGTCTCCGTGCATCTCTCCACTGGTGAAAGAAATACTCAGATCTTTTACTTAAGTGAAAGTAGCAGTAACACAGTGCAGAAATACTGGGTTACAAGTAGGGAAGTCCTGATTTTAAAT
This sequence comes from Hollardia meadi, assembly GCA_037974645.1. Taxonomy (NCBI): domain Eukaryota; kingdom Metazoa; phylum Chordata; class Actinopteri; order Tetraodontiformes; family Triacanthodidae; genus Hollardia; species Hollardia meadi. The sequence continues at coordinate 5,782,818 of JBBPCS010000002.1, forward strand.
TTTGCCAGAAGTACAAACATTTTTAGCATCATAATATACTTTACGAACAAAAGGTCAAAGTCTTCATTATGCAGAATGGCTCATTTTAGAATATTATTATTATTAAATTCTGATTATTAATGCATTCATGTAAACCTCAATATTGCAGCTGGTAAATGTGGCGCAAATTTTAATCTATTTATATATATTATATATATATATATTACTTTATATACTGCTGGGTAGCTTGTGCATTTCCCTCTGGTGATCAATAAAATCGTATTCAATAATACAATTAATTTGTTGATTATATTTTCTTTTATCAATCTGAATCTGGAAAGTGACTATTAACTAGTCTCAACTAAATGTAGGGGCGTAAAAAGCATAATTAAACTCTGGAAATACTCAAGTAAAGAACAAATACCTCAAAACAGTACTTGTGTAAATGTACTTACTGTCCTCCACTGCATTTCTCACTGCCTATACGACTGTTAGCACTTTGATTTCTGCATTGGAAATCAAATTCAATCATTCCATAATAAAATCCAACATTCTACTAACCAGACAAAATGAATGGAATTTATTCAACAGTTCTTGTCTAAAACATTTTCTGTGATTTCTGTTGAAACCATGGACACCAATGACAGATCAAGCACTTACAGCTGGAGTCAAGCTGTCAGTCTTCATTTTATAATCCCTACTGTATGTTTAGAATTTATGGCATTCCACTTGGTCACAAAAAGACACAGACACAGATCTTTATTAAATTCCACACACCTCCCTAAATCCCAAAGATGACACATTTTCAACGCATTAATCTTCAATTGTCTCATGCGTTCCAATTTCCCTTAGTCTTCCTCTGTGAAATGTCTTACGGCTGGATCTGGAAGTGATTTTAAAATGTTGGGGATGATAGCAAAATTCCTTTTTTCCCAGTGGTGTGTGTATATGTGTGTGTGGTAATGGTGAATTCCTGCTCTCCTGCAGGGATGGTGTGGTCAGATGTGAAGCGTCTGTGGTACGAGGGGCTGGAAGACTTTCTGGAGGAGTCGAGGAACCAGCTGAGCTTCGTTATGAATTCCCTTTACCTCGCCACCTTTGCCCTCAAGATAGTTGCTCATAGCAAGGTACAAACATTACACACACCCTCGCTGCATATTCTTTGACAGTGTTGGCTTGAAAGTTTGAAAGATTGCTAATTAGGATACTGGAGGAAAGTTAATTCATTTCAAATTATATAAATTTTCTGGGTTATAGGTGTCCAATCATTTAGTAATGGGCCCAATATGCCCACACAGGTGTTTTCAGTTGTGCAACTCAAGGTGTAATTTTTTAGATTGACTGATCTGGCAGTCTGTGCACACCCACACAGTCTTGGGGAAGAGGTCTATAACCAGGCAAAATAACTGAAATCATCTGTGTGGGTGGACCGTAACTATGTAGCTCCATTGAATAAGCAACCGTATATTACTGACAAAAACAGTTATCTCATTTCATTAAAAGCACAAGACACTGTGATTTGAACATTTTGTGTTATATCATAGTTAAAAGTGTAGCTGACATTTTTGTAATTGCACTTATTAGCTGTCTTGCCCAGAGTTAAATGTTTACATGAGAAGAGGGACATCAGTCTCATTTGTGTCTGTTAAATATAAAGCTAGCAGCGGGCTAGCTTAGCTTAGAATTAAGACTGAAAACAGGCTGACACAGCTGCCTGGCTCTGTCCGAAGGTAAACAAAAATCCACACTAATTAATCATATCTCATTTTGTTTAACCTGTAAATGCAAAAACAACAAGTTGTGGCTTTACTGTGCTTTGCTCTTTCTTTAGAAGCTAAGCTAGCTGGCTGCTAAGCTCAGATAACTGTCTGCTGGCTGTATCCTTACATTTACTGGACAGATACGTGGAATCTTCTCATCTCACTCTCTGCGAGAAAGTGAAGTGTATTCCTCAAAATGTCAAACTATTGCTTTGATTACAAATACTTTTACACCGCTTGTCAAAATGATTCATTCTATATAAATCTTGATGTATGTATGTATGTCGAGTACATCTGATTAAGCTAGTCTGGTTTGGGTAGAGCAGGAAGACGTGTAAGTATGCATTGCAAGGGGAGGATTTAGAACCAGTTTAAATCTGATTTATAAAACTGGGAACATCGTAGTATGAGCTAGTTCTATCAATGAAGAAAGTGCGCATATTGTGAGATTCTTTAATAATGTGTTTGCTTGTTCTACAGTTCAAGAATGTGGAGGACACAGAGAGGAAGAACTGGGATGCCTTCCATCCCATCTTGGTGGCTGAAGGCCTGTTTGCCTTCGCCAATGTTCTAAGCTACTTGCGACTCTTCTTCATGTACACCACCAGCTCCATACTGGGGCCGCTACAGGTAGGAAAGCAGCGGTGACACGCACCAAAAGTAGTTTCGAGCTCCGGATTATAAAACCTCTTCTCTTTGTGTCATTCTCTCTAACCCCACACACACACACACCACCCACTCTCTTCCTCTCTCGGTGAAGTGTGAACACTCAAGGACGAGCCCACTCTGAACATCACACCAGCTGTGCTCGGCAGTATCATAACAATCATCATAAGCATCAAATATAAGCAAACATAAATAAAACCGAACGCAAAGCTTTGCTGCTTATGCATCATACACTCCATACACGCACAGCACATTTTCATTTGATCCTACTTTGATTTCTATCACAATCTGGCACATACAGCAAGTCTTAATCCATTGCCAACAAAAGTAGAAAGTATAGTCCTTACATAGTTTATAGTCAATGGCATTTGAAAACTAAATATTTCTCTTTCTCAATTTCAATGTAACTCACTTATTTGGAGGTCGTCTGGGCTGAGAGAACAGCTTTTAAAAATCTTTTCAATGCTAAGTAGATTACATTTGAAAAATGCATGGGTATTAGTGTTATTTTCTAAATCCTGGAAAAGCTGCATTGGATCAGCTTGATCAACCCTCCCAGTCTTAGCTGGCAGTGTCATCCAGAATTAGCAGACATGATGCTTTTTCAGAATCTTTTCGCTTGTTTTCTCAAGAGGTTATGGAAATGTTGAGCAATGCACTTCTTCTGATCTGCTTTATATCTCTTATGCAACACAACATAAATAAAAAAAATCAAATATTTAGTTTGACCAAAAATGTGCTTTTGTTGTCCCTCAGACTGCCTCATTTGGAAAATTTCTCAGTATTTGTTCACAACCCCGCGGTAGCATAATAACATTTAAACTTACTTTTCTCGTTTGATACCTTTCTCAGTCTTAACTACAAGACATTTTTATGCCATTTATTAAACATAGCTGTTATTGATTCATTGAGATTTTGTTTTTCCAGTGGAAAATCGATATTAACCATCTATCTGTTCAAGAAGTAAAACTGTGTTAGCAACAGCCTAACGCTGCGTCGATATCATCTCTTTATGCCGAGGAATTTCAAGTGGACAGTCAAAAACTTAATAGATAAGCATCTTTTGTAACTTGATCAAAATATGCTGTTATGTCATTATATTTCCAGCTTCCCGGACAAGGTAAAAAAATCTGGTTTGCATATTTTCTACTCAAGCTCTCCAACAATCTCCGTGCCATAGGTGGCCCTTTTTATCGCATTATGATGTTGTGTATCGTCTGGCCATCTGGCAGAGAGAGAGACTGAAAAGCCAGCAAACGTCTGACTTTCTGCTGGTAGAATTTCAATTCCTCCCCCCCTCACCCAAGTGTAACTTTATTACATAAAGGTATGCGGTGAGGTCAGTCTGTTGGTAGGGATGCCTTCCCGTCATTAAGCTGAGGTTCGGTTTGCGGTGGACTTATAAAACACTAAGGGTGCCCTGTAGATTGTTATTGAGCACCTTTCAGCTACAATCTCCCCCATCTTTCTGCCTCTCTCTCTCTCTCTCTGTCTCTCTCACTTTGTGACATCGCTGCCTGGCTTGGCTGGATGGAAAAATGATTGGCTTTGGAAATAGATGTGGCTGTGTGTCCGTGGCCGCGCTCACACTCACATGGCAGACACACCTCCTTACTAATGCACACGCGCCCACACATTTCCACACTCATCTGTAATATGTGAGCACGCGACTCAGCTGCACTCAGACGAGCTCCTGCTCGTCAGCCAGGCAGTAATATGTGGGCTGTGGTAATGCTAGTTTCTTTGATTCCGTCCTTCCTGAAGAGACTCACATTTCTGCCGGGTAGTGCGGCGGTTCCAGGAACTGGAAAACACAACAATTTGCCCTCTGCTTAATTTAATTGGAAGTCAAGCCAGTTTATTTAGAGAACAATCATTTAACAACAAATTAGTTATTAAAAAAGTATAGTCTTCTTTGATATCCATTAGTGCACTCTTTTATATCAATTTTTGTTAGAATAGTAAAAGTACATATACTTATATAAATTCTTTGTGTGTATGTCAATGCATTTGAGGCCCCTTCCAGTCAAGGTTAAGAGCTCCTGACCTCCTGCATTCCTGCTCTGTTTGTACAGTAACTACATTAGGCTACCTGTCAGGCCGACCAAGCAGGGAACACCCTCAGCTCCTAAATCAGTCACATATAAAGTGGCAGAGGAATACACCGGGGGGGGGATTTAGACGTGACAAGAGAATGAATCAACCTAATAGACTAGCCCTTCACCTCAAGCAAGCTGGCTAGGTTGCAGTACAAACACCCCAGTCGCCATTCACCTTGAGGTGCAGGGAGAGTGGTCATCTCTCACAGTGGACACTGTGTTTGTGTTTGTGTTTTGCAAGGGCGAGTGTGTTCTGACCCGGTTTGAGCATCTCTAGTAAACAGATAAGCCACTCAGGTTTATAAATAGTCAGTTTCCAATGGTCTGAGAAGACTTTATCTGTCTTCACTCCCTCTTTTTGGTTTATTCCATGTTTGTCTCTCCTCCTTAAAGAAGGTTGAGAGAACTACAGCTGACAGAATATATTGCCTTTTCCACTTTCTTAGGCAATCACTGCAAGAACATGGGGGGGGGGGGGGGGGGT
>JBBPCS010000002.1:5787905-5822050 GCA_037974645.1 Hollardia meadi
CCCCCCCCCCCCCCCCCCCCCCCTACCGACATGTGGTAGAAAGTTTGCTTACATGGGATAAAAGAGTACCAAAACATCACACTCATGCAGCAATATAGTTACCTTGCTAGAGTTTTAAAGATTTAGAAGTAAACGCTGGTGTAAAGGTCTTGTAAAGAAACCTAAATATATATATATATATATATTGTTCACCACTAGGCTATGTGGACATATCCTTGCTATTAACTTGACTAAAACAATAGCCTATTGTTGCAACTTGTCTTATATTAAGTCAATTAGTGTCATAGTAAATATTCAAGGATTAAACATTATAGTGAGCAGAAATAAAAATGTCCATCCTGAAATTCAATCACTGCTAGGCTACACTGATTTTTCCTTGCTATTGCTATTAGCTATCTAATAGGCTGCTATACTAGCTAGCAACAACTATGATTACACATACTGTAGGCCTATTAAGACAACACTGGTGCAATATTTCTTTACTAATATTAACTTGGTGCTATAGTAGATATTTAAGCGTTATAATGTCACAGTCAGTTTCCTTCCTGAGACTTCTATATCATCTCAGAAAAAGCACAGTTGTAAAAAATAACACTGATAATGTTGTGCTATTATATAGCACAGCTTACTGGCATGCTTTAATTGAATCTTATAATTGTGAATTCTGTTTGATTTATGTGCTTCCTGCTGCAATTTAAAAACATAAAACGTCTGCTGGGAAAATGGTCTAATTTGTGCCTGGAATAATGCTAATGCTAGCTCTGAAAAGTTTAAAACAGTGGCCTAAAAGAAAACCTAGTTCATTAAATCTAGCTGGATCAACACTGCAGACCACGTCACCGAGACATGAAGCTGAATTTGATTTGCATCCTAAAAAGATATAAGCAAAGATAATGTTCTACCTTTACCACTTTAACTTTATGAGAACTTAATAACATTCTACAAGGATCAGACAAACTTCCTGTCTGGTGTTTGATCTGACCCCCTCTTTGTGGTTAATGAGGATTACTGGGATTGCTAGCAGGAATCTGACAATAATAAAATGACTCATGTCTACTTGATTATCAAATCAAGCAGCACAGGATTAACAAACATTAATCTTTCCCCTAGATCTCCATGGGTCAGATGCTGCAGGAGTTTGGAAAGTTTTTGGGCCTCTTCCTGCTGGTGTTATTCTCTTTCACCATTGGACTCACTCAGCTTTATGGAAAGGACCAGAAAGACCCAGACAAGAATCCACCCAACGACTGCGAGGGCATATTCTGCCAGCAACAGAGCAATGATGCATTCCACACGTACGTATGGGCCAACCTTAACCTGTCACTTTGGAGAGCAATGAAAACAATGATGAATGTTCAGAATGCCTGTTGGGGGGGATACAAGAGATTATATATGCAACTGTAAAAATGCAGCTGAGAAAGTCCTAGAAGTTGTTCTGCTAGCTGCTTTTTGGGTTAAATTTTGAAGTGCATCCGATATTAAAGGCCCACTGACATATACAAGCTTCTTCATTTTCACAGGTTTATGGGGACCTGCTATGCCTTATTCTGGTACATCTTCTCCCTGGCGCATGTTGCACTCTTTGTCACTCGCATCAGCTACACTGAGGAGCTGCGCTCTTTTGTGGGTGCCATGATCATTGGTACCTACAACATTGTGGTGGTTATTGTGCTGACCAAGCTGCTGGTGGCCATGCTCCATAAAAGCTTCAGACAAATTGCTGTAAGTATAAACAACTTTTGGCACAGAGTGACTTTGTTTCTCAGCACCAGTCAAGGGTAATTTGAGTTCAACTTGGAACCAAAAGTTGCAACTGTTTTCATTTCCTGTTAAAATTAGATTTTATTTATTTTTTTAAAGATTTCTGTAATTCACCGTGAAATGTTACACAGATGTTAAATTGTTTGTTTGTTTTTACTTTGGAATCCTGCATCAACTTTTCTCTTTCCTTTAAACAAACGTTTGATCTTGATTATGCAGAGACAACTCATTGTTCTTGTTCAAGATTTCTCTCTTAATGGAGAACAGTGTGTGAAAGTTAATTCCTGCCTTCTCAAAGTTCTCGTATGGCTTTTGGGCTTCTGTAGAATCATGAGGACAAGGAGTGGAAGTTTGCTCGGGCCAAACTGTGGCTAAGCTACTTTGACGACAAGTGTACCATGCCTCCACCATTCAATATCCTCCCCTCCCCAAAGACCGTCTGCTACCTGGTGACCAGCATGAGCAAGTGGATCTGTTCGCACACCTCGAAGGGCAAGGTTAAAAGACAGAACAGTCTCAAGGTAAGAAAAATCGCTTAATCTGTCTGACATTAAATTGTGTTAGGATGATAACTGGCAGTGCATGTTTGTGCGCTGATGTTGATTATTTTCTGGAAGACCTTCAAAGTTTTGCCATCAATTTGAAATTCCTTCACTCTCTTTTCCACCCAGGAGTGGAAGAATCTGAAGCAGAAGCGTGACGAGAACTACCAGAAGATCATGTGTTGTCTGGTTCACCGCTATTTGACCTCCACACGACAGAAGATGCAGAGCACAGACCAGGCCACGGTGGAAAATCTGAATGACCTGCGGCAAGACCTCTCCAAGTTCCGCAACGAGATGAGGGACCTGCTCGGCTTCCGGACCTCCAAATATGCCATGTTCTATCCAAGGAGCTAAAAAAGAGACTAGATATCTCTTCCCCTTTTCCCTTTTCTCCTGACAAAACCTCTGCTTCTTGTTTGCCCGGGATGCCGTGTGACCCCAAGCATGTGATAAACTCTGCTACTTTGAGTCACAGAGGCATATTTTAAACCTGGAACTTAACTAGAAACATATATATTCTCCACCAAAGCCTCCAGACTCAGGCCCCCTAAGTATTATTCAACTATTCTACCTTTTTTGTAAATAAGGAAAGCCATTGTTTTCAACAGAAAGATAAATAAAGATTTATGGAAACATTTGACCCTCTGGGACTTTAATGGCATAAAGGGTTGATCAAATGCTGCTTTTGAAATTTGAAGTTACTTGTTGTTTTCTCTCCTTGAAGACTCTTTATCACTCAGGTCTGAAAGCCATAAAACTATCAAGCCTTTAGCCAACTGCTCAGCTCTTCAGTCCATGTGAGAGTCACATTACACACACCTGATCCAGTCTCTTGCTTATTAGAGCATAGTTGCCTTGACTCGACAGACCAATTCAAATATTATTTGGCATTATTTGGGTTCCCACTCAATGCTCTTGTACGAAGACAGACAAAGAAATGGAAAGTTTTAAAGGAGTTTTATTCAGGCAGATGAACACAAAATATAAATAATATTCACAGACTCTTTCATTTGAAAATACTTTTCATTTCATACCTCTGCCTTTAAAAGCAATGTAGGTAAATGATGAGTGCTGATGGTGGTGCTTTGCATCTGTAAACAAACTAAGAGAAGAGCTTTAGCTTTAGATCTTTTTTTTTCTTTTTTTTACATAAAACCAGCATGAAAAAAATCTTTTAAAAAGAATCATGTATATATTAAATATTGCACTTTTTATCACCACTTAACAACCTTCTAATCTCGCCCATTGAAATTGAACACAGAAAATTAACAGTAAGTTATTAACCCCCTCATTAAAACTACAACATTCAGCTGTGACAAATCCCCTATGGATATTAAGCAGGCTTGTGAAATTTAAGGCTATTCTGCCAGGCAGATATATTTATTTAATGCATACTAAAATAATAAATCCCACTGTTTATTCACTTTGCCCTCAACAGCCTCAAAGGGAAACAAATGAAAATTAGAATCTGGAAAAAAAAAAAAATCAAATTAATAGTGCAATCACAGGATGTCAGAACAGATGTGCACAATGAAAATTTTAAACAATCCGATTAACATTTGTCATTAAACACGTCTCTGTGAATTGCTATACTCCCTATTCTGGGCTGGAGAGGAGAATGGGCAGAGAATAAAGATGGAATTTTGTTGCTGATTAATCTGAGGTTGCGAAACAGACTAAGCGACTGGTCTTGACAGAGTATTTAATGTCTTCTTGTTTATCCAAAAAACATGCAACCCACCGCAAAAATGAATAAACACAAAAATCTAAGTTTCCTCTAACTGAGAGTATCATGTCAATTTTTGTTTTGTGCTAGCATCTCTGCATCCAGATTGGCTTTGTGTTTTGTGCTTGTGTTGTTGAGATGGAGATCATTTTTTTGCTTGATTGTTTCCACCAACAGCTCAGGCAATGCTCCCTCAGGCACACCTGTCTCCAGCGGAGATCCTCAGAGCTACTGGAACTCAGCACCGCTTGTTTTTCAGAACGTTGAGTCCTTTCTGGTTCTTTGTCTTAAACGCCATGACAAAGTGGTGAGGGGCGATTTTCCCCCGGCCGTCCTCATCCACCTGGCCCATGAAGATGTAGTTCAAGCCTGGTAAGGTCACACAAAAAAAACCTGAATGCAGTGGCGGAACGGCAGAGACATTCAGGGAGGCCAAACATCAGAATCTCCACACGGCAGGTCTGTACAATATGTTTATATGCATAGCCTACATATAAACATATTTATTGTTTGCTTGGACAGTGAGTTCTGCCGCTCACCTCACATTTTGGGGCGAGCTCTATCAACTGAGCGTGATGGCACAGCAAAGGAGGCAAACTCAGAGCCACAGGTTATTGAAAACAGTCAACAAGGAACTGCATACTCATTATTTAGATAATTATCTTTTTTTGTTGTTGTACAGTGATTTCATACATCAAAAAAAAAAAACAACCCTCAAGGACATTGAGCCAATTTAATTTCACCAGTGAACTCACCTCTTCTGATAAAGGGACACTTCTTGCACAGGATAATGATCTTGGTGCTCATGGTCTTTCCTGCCTGCTGGATGGCGAGACTGCCTTCTTTATACACATTTATAATGGAGACAGTGGCGTACATACTTCCTCCTCTCATCACCGCAGTAATGACAGTCCCCGTTATCACTGTCATAGACGCACACATACACACAGGTCATTCAAAACATAGAATTCAATTGTTCAATTCAATGTTAATTTATTTATTGAGATATTTTTTTTTAAAAACATCTCAAATGTGGACCTCATAGTGGTGGTGGAGTTAGTAGTCATAGTCGGGTTTATCTTCTGGGACCATGAATGCAACAATTAACAATAGTAGAAACAGTTAAGATATTTCACTAAAAGCTAAAAGCCAAAAAATGTCACCTTGCTGGTGGGTTTAGAGAAAATATAATTGAATCACCAAGAATATCTGTACAGAATCTCATGCTAATCCAACTAATAGCTGTTGAGATATTTGAGTTTGGACGGAGGTGAAGTGAAGTTTGGACCAAAGTGGTGGTCTGACAGTGCCACCCCCTACAGCCATGCTGCTAGTATGGCTAAAAAAAACATTTTTAACACATAAAAAAGGAGCCTGAAATTTAACATGGAGGTAATTGTCTTTTTTTTTTTACTGTCATCATTAATAATCTAAGAAAACTGTGAACAATGTGTGCAACTACTTTAATGCAGCAGCTTTTCCTTTCAGGCTTTCAACACTCCCCTTTTGACCTTTTTTTTATCCATCCACAAACTAATAGCTCAGAAAACACATCAAGGATATAATTTACTGTAATTTTAAGACTTTCAAAGATAAGCAAAGCAATTCCAGCATATGGCACTGACTGTGACGAGGCCAAGTTAAAGGTGTGACATAGTAATAGAAAGAAGAGATACTAATCGGTGATTTTATTAAGTACGTAAAATAGGAGATTAGAACAGGAGATCTGAAATTTCATGAGAAATCAGCTAACACATTAATTTACCAGAATAAAAAAATGCTTACTATTATATCTCCTAGTTGTTTTTTTGGTTGTGCTAAAAAAAAACGGGACAAGTCTGTAGGGTTTCAGTCATTTCCTGTTTAGTCTGACCACGTCTCCAAAGGGACAAAAAAATACTATTTTGTTGTTTGGATTTGCTCCCCATGAGGACAGCTGAGGGATAGTGGAGCCAGTGTAGCGAGAGGGAATCACGTCTCCCTCAGCATGAACAGGATTCTTTACACTGATGGTACCAATATGTCTGGACATACTGCCTGTTTCATTTCCTGACAGGGATGAGAACAGCCAGAGAACTGCTCGTTTCAGTAATGTATCTAATGCTACTGTTAAACAGGGATGTAAGCCAGTGAACTGCTTTTGACAATTCAAAGTCCATATATCACATCATTGGACTAAACAATACAACAAGTTAGGACTCTAAGTGCTGATTAGACAACCTATTTTCAGTCTACGGTCTCGCCGCTTCATTAAAATGTGATGCAACATTTTGGCCGCCACATCACACAAGTCTTTTTCCACATGCACCACCACGTCGCTTGCCTTTCCTCGCTTCCTGATGCAAATCCAAGCAAACTCTTTGAAATGCCCAAGTCTAACACATGCGGCAAACATCTCCGAGAGGAAAACATCACAGTAGCAGGAGAGCAGCAAACGGAGGCTGAATCAACACGTTCATTTTTTCAACCGTTTACCTACAGTCACAGGCCGAGTGTGTGTGTTTACACTGGAGGTAACTGTGTCCTACTGTATACACTACTTCACTTCCTGCCAAGCTATCAAGGAAGTCTTTGAGATGAGCAAAGATAATAACATGACCAGGACTGGAAACTGCTTGTTAGGGGAGATTTGGCTGCTGATGATAATGAGGGCTGTGCTGATCGTAAGTTTTCGAAGAATCTGCACTGTGTAGGTTTTGAACTTTTAGCATTAGTACGTAACAGTAGGTAAGTTCAATAATGAGCAGCAAGCGCAAAGCTGGAACATATCTGTGACTTTATCTTATGTGCTTTGCATAAATCGCAAAAAGCACGAATGTTCTTACCGAAATTGCTGGAGCAGTAATTGCTCTCAAGTGTTCCTCGTCTTTTACATTTCTGCTGGCAGAGCGCTACAGAGTACTTCAGAGCTGCAGAGACAGACACACACGCACACACAAAAAGCAAAATCTGTAATTGAAACTGCCAGTGATGCAAGACAGTAAGTTATGATTGCATCTGTTTCTACTGTGGTATATTTACGGAATATTCTCAGGAACACAATAGTCCCTTCAAATGAATATCCTCAGAGACAATGTGAGACAGTTTATTATAGCGATGTAATGTGACAAGGGAACATCTGTTTTTAGAGTTAGAGATAGTAAAGAGTCAATATGGGAAAGCGCCAAGAAAATACAAGGCGACTGTCTAAATATTATTCTTACTGGTGAGGGAAAAGTCAGGAAAGATAAGCCAACCAGAAAGCATTGGGACAGTACGACATCATAGATGGGAGACGCCAAATAACCTGGCTTGACTAAGGAATCAAAAAACAACAGTGGGTGTGGGAAGTTTGAGTATGAAAATGAGCTGCGTTTGTGGATGCAGAAAACATGCCCACACTGTATATGAACTTGTGGTATGCAGGGAAAATGTGAGTATAAGATGCTGTTTTAGCAAATGTTGTGTTTAAACTTGTGGCTCCAGCTTTGACAAGACCTACAGTCTCCACTCCTGGATGTTCTGTTCGTTCATTGTAGAGAGAAGGATGCATCACAACTGCATGTCAAATTGTGGAAATCCAAAATTAAGTCTTGTTTGACGCATCACTTTAACCTATTTTATGTGGGGTATTTCTAATTACTTATCCACATGTACTGCAAATTAGAAATCAGCAGAATTCTTAACCACGAGAAGTGTAAATTTGACTCTTGAAGGACTTCTTACTTTCGCAGTACACTTCCCTTAGTTGTCTTGTTGCCCACATCTGCTATCAGAAGCAGATTCCAAATGTCCCTTGTGTTTAGAGTGAAAGATAAACCCCACATGTTAGAAAGAGAATCCAGTAGTACAAAGCCAATACGTCTCATAGCTACATCAACAAATACAGCTGTCAGACGACTTCTAGAGGTTTTAATTGGATAAAAGTTGCTACCTACGTATGGGCCTGGTGGTGACTGGCTGTGTGGTAGTGGTGGGTGGTAACGTGGTGGTGGGGAATTTCTTTGGCCTGAACTTGTAGTGTCCAATGAAGCCGTCTGCGGTCAGACTGAGATCTGACAGGAACTGGATTAGGAGCTGGTTTCCCTCTGAGAACACCGGCCTGCAAAGAAACCCAGCCAAGAAGTGTAAACCGAGAGGAATTCATAGGACGCACGTCTTGGCGAAAACAAAATCATCGTCATGACAGAATCACCTACGCTGGGGGGCTGTCTCCACAGTATTTGCCAATCCTCTTGGCGTCGTTGATTTCTGCACCGTTGAAAATGGAGACGTGGTCGTAGCGGCAGTAGTTATCTCTTTCCACATCAAACTTCTCAAACTTTACTTCAATGATCTGTAGCGGGAGACAAGTCGCAAAGAATGTTTGATCAAAGGGCAACGTATCATTCGTGGGATGATGTAGTCTTTTTCCACTCCCATTACACACTGAGCCGCCTTAAAAGAGTGCTCCTGAAATTTAGCACTCCTATAAGAACTTCAGTGTCTTGATGGACAGTTTAAAAAAAAGATTAAAATAATTGCAGTACTCTTCCCTTAGTTGTTCTTATTCCTTGTCAAAAACCTGGCAGCCACACTACCCACAATGCAACTCCGCCAAGGATCTGGTAAAAGATTTGTTTTGTTTTTTTTCATTTTCAAACTTTTAGTCTTAAGACCTAACCAACGCTGCCTCAAGTGACATCATTTGAGGCATTTGAGCATCAATGATCGACTGTCGGCACGTGCATGATGGTGTCTATGTTTAATCTAATAACAGGTTAGTTTCTCGAGAGGCCATTTTCCCTAAATCTGTATCCCTTTAACAGTCATTCCCTTTTAGAACCTTACATACAACACCTTCTTTTACTAAGACAATTTAAGATTCATTTATTTTGAACATTCTGACCTGGTTCTTCGGTGCCACGATATGCCAAGAACAGGTGACACCGGCCGGGTAGTCCTTCTCGGGCCAGTTGGGCGTTTTGAAAGTCCCTGAGGGCTTGTCCAATCTGCCTCCACAGTACTGGTCCCCTGTTGAGTAAAGATTTAATTCATATCTTGTATAGTCATCAGAAATCTTTGTAACATACACAGACAGATTTCCAACGTGTCTAAAATAAGTGCTATTCAGTACAGTGACAAAAATAGACACTTAACAAATGTCATGCTGTACAGTTTTGACTACACTCACAGACAGTAAGGCCACAGTCTGCTACCATCCCTTGTGTAAGAGCTATAGGCAGGTTGGTTATTAGCCATTGTCTGTTACAGCTGTCAACTCCTTTGGGTTACAGAGAACCAGCCATTAAAATTCCACCCAAACAGTAAATGAGACTTCGCAACCCCGCTGATAGGAAGAGGCTCGTTCAACTTTAAGTGACACTTCTGGCCTGTGCCTTCTGCTGAAGTGCTCCAGAAAAATGTCAGCGAGAAATTCCACATCGTGCTGTGAGAAGTGTTGAGATATTCCTCCCTTTTTGTTCACATGCTGGAAACCTTAAACCCATAGCCCTGTCTCTGACAAATGAAACCTCCCCAAAGGTTGCTATTTTTTACTGACCAGGTGATAAAACTATACTTTTTTGTTTTTCCATGTGTCTGTGTGCCTTGAAAAGAATTTACAGAATTATCCAAATGCTGAACTCTACTTAAGGTAATATTTTTGTCTCTCAGTGGCACCATGCACTGACCTCACCGAAGCGATTTGTGTTAAACAGCCTTGTTAATTTGCTTTTTAAAGACTGACCCTCTGCCAAAGCGGATACGTTCCCAGACCAGTATCAGATTCCTTCATGGGGTGAAGTCATGGCTGAGACACAGTCCTGCGTGGCTCTGTATTACGTGCTTGGGTAGCAGCAAGATAATTTCTACACAGCTGCTGCTAGCCTTACAACCTTTGCACCTTTGTACGGGATATTAACAGAATGCCAAAGCTATTCTTCTACCCATGTTTGCCTACCTCTCTCATGTGGGTGGGCAGCAGAGAAAACAGCCAGGAAGCCACTCCCAGCAGTGTTGGCATCAGATACCATCTGCAGGAGCATTTTGTTGCCAGTGGAAACCAAGGCTCCTGGCTTGAAGGTCCCACAGAAGCGACCAAGTCTTTGCCCATTGACATGGCCACTGTAAACATCCACATAGTCATAGCGGCACAGGTTGTCGCTCTCCAAGTCAATAAAACGGAATGACAGGACCACCACCTTTCCCTCAGGGACCTGGGTGGAAATTAAAGGTCAATTCCGCATAATTATCATTATCACAAAGCAATAAAGTGTCAGACCTCCTATGGCTTGTTACTCCAGTGATGTCCAGTAAAACAAAGTTCTCCACATGTGACTGAAGATACTAACAACATATTTTACAACAGTAAGCCTGACTTCTGTAAAGCAGGTAAAATGCAACATGGTCCAGCCACAGGCTATTATCAGCTTGACTGTTTAAATGTGTAATGTAATGGAGCCAGTCAGCAAAAACTGCCTTGAGCTGGCTGCAGTGGTTAAGTATTTTTAGAGGCAAAATTAGCAGCTTGGGTTAGTGAAAGAGTAACATAGTGTTTTGTTTTTTTTATCATTATAGGAAAGCAAAACATGTGAATAAGAAATTGGACTCACTGTGATCCTCCACACACATTTGGTGTTTGGAGGGTAAACTCCTGGGTACCCCTGGCTCCCGATCACTCCAGATTCTCCAGTAATATTTCCACCGCATGTGAAGGTTGGTCTAGAGGGGAAGAGAGAATGTTTTCTATTTCCCAAATATCAAATGATGATAATGACGGGTTAAAAACAATAAACACGTTAACGTTAACAACAGCCTGCGGTTGATTTAACACATGATTTCATTTAATGCGCCACATGTCCTGTCTGGAAGCAAGAGCCAAGACTGCAGAATATTCCTCAATCTAAATAAACTCCAGCTTAGTGGCGCTGCTTCTCCACAGCCTACATTGGCACATTGCTCACTCAGAAAGCTTTCAAATCAATGGAGGAAAAAAAATGTAAATAAATGTGTACCTCCGCTGAGACTGCGCACAGACATCTGTCAAGAACAGCAGACTCCATGCGCAAAAAATACCGCACGTTCTCCACATTGTTTGGTCAACGGAGCGGGCGCTTCGCCTGTTTTCGCCCCGTGGCATGAATGACATTGTGTTCAGCAGCTGGAACGGTGGGGAAAAGTACCCAGGAGTTCCTGCGGGGAGTTTCTGCAACTGCAAGCCGGGGCAGATGAATATAGCGTTTGTTCTGCGTGGTAGGAGGGACGCAGCACAGGCTGCTGGCTTTTTTTAAGGACAAAAAAACGATTAAAGAAGCGGTAAAGAGCGTGAGGTAACTCGCATTAGTTTCATATGGCATTTGGCATGAAAAGCGGTGAGAAGCAGGTGGCATAGATAAACTTGACCCAAGTCATGCATGAATGCTTTGGCATTCAATCAAGATCCTGCATACACTTGGCAGAGACTACTCAAAATACCCTAAATCACAAGATCACACAACTCAGTGCCCACAATGTGGTATGCACAATACTATCGAGATGTGAAGTGAAGGAAGACATACCAGGAATATAAATTCTCACAAGCTGAAATATCGTTAAAATCGGTGTTCGCCGTGGGCTGTGAGAATTATATGCACAGGTTAACAGATATTATACTACTGCTAGTGGAAGAAAGAGAGCGATGGAGAGCGAGAGCACCACCTGCTGGACAAAATATGAGCAACCACTATTGGTTTTAGGGGCGTAAAAGTAGCCAGAGCAGGCAGTGCAGTTGCAGTGGGGCCCGAAGAGAAAACGGGCCATCCAACTATGTGTTGGATATACGTATTGGCCCATTGTAAATACCTTATGCCTCTGATCGTTTTTTTCTCTTAGCTTAGCTACATCATTCCCCGCTAAATACTGGAAAAAATGCATTAAGCTATCTATGCAGATATTCAATACATTTTAACCTATAAGTCTTAAGTCTCTAATAAAACAATAAAACCCCTATAAATCAAGATCTTTTCTCTCACAATTATTGCAATTTTCATATAGTTGCGGTTTCTATTTGCATGTCAACAAACCCACCAAAGAATGGCAGAGAAAACAAGTTTAGCCATCATTGATTTCAGTGATTGACTGTGTCGCCTGAGTTTCACATTTACCGCTATCTTGTACTCGATGATCGATTTTATTTTAGTTCCACAAAAGATGGCGGACCGAACTCCTGGTGGCTCTCAAAAAGCTAGCGCTAAGGTAAATTTGCCGTATGTTCTTACATCGGCTAGGTTTTAACTGTTGAAACGAAAACAATGTAAATGGTAGTATGTCTGAATAGCCTTTACTATTTAAGTATTTGTGGCCTGCAAGAGAAAAGAGTTAACGTACCGTGTGCGCAACGGTGTTAACTATCAACGCGCTAAAGCAAACCGTCGGCTCTCCGACCACACTGGCTAATTTAACAAAGCTAAGCTAACGATTTAGCTACCGCAACCAGGAATAGTCTGGGCAGTTGACCCAGAAAGGAATATTGTTCGAACAGCTAATTGGCTGATATCGACAAAGTCGATCTTCATAATCTTCATAACAAAATTTCCATTACATATGTGTAAATTTAGAAATGGTAAATTAGTTATTTGGGAACATTGGCCTAACAATATATCAGGCTTAGCTCCTAGCTAGCTTAATGCATTCAGTCGGTGGTGCTGCAGCAGCGGATACCAGTTTGCTAGGCCTCTGGCTAGTTTGCTCAGTTGTAGCTACTTCCTGGTGTCCCGCTGCAAATAATTACGTTAAAATATGCAGTAAATGCATCTTAGAATATGTCCATCGAAGATTTGGGCAATGATCGCAAACTACAAGTGGACACAACGCACTTTACAGTGTAGTGTGAGTTGCGTGGTGTTAGGGTGAACCTCCGCTTTACTTAGTTGTCAACATAACTCACGCTTTAGCAGTCATCTGGGTAATATTAACAATTAATGGATCATTAGTGATTTGTGTGATGGCCTGAATGCACCCAAATTTAGAGTTGCATTACGTGACCATGAAATGCCTGTTGAAAGCCAACTGTGCGTTGTTTACATCTAACTTGCAGACGCTGCTTGAGAGCAAACTTAAGTCTTTTAGCATAGGCAAAATGGCAGTGGCAAAGAGGACCTTAAGCAAGAGGGAGCAAGATGAAATAAAGAAAAAAGTAAGTATATGATTCCTTTTTGAGAATACTGTTTGTATTGTCTGTGATAACTGGGTACAGTTTTTCTAAAAAATACTTGTCTGGATTTGATGTATTTATTTATGTTGACACTGGTTTCTCTGTACAGGAGGATGAGCGGGCAGCAGCAGAGATTTATGAGGAGTTTCTTGCGGCTTTTGAAGGAGGAGAGGGCAAAGTCAAGGCCTTTGTCCGTGGTGGTATTGCAAATGCAACAAAAGGTACAACATTTCTATGATTTACATAATGTTGGATTGCATGTTACAGTTACTGTACAGTACTGTCACAGTTCTCACCATGCTCCATCCATGACTTTGAAAAAGTGAAATGCTAAAGTAATCGTAGTGGAATTTAGAACAAACACACACTTTCTTCTTTCAGAGGAGGCAGCTTCTGATGAGAAGAAAGGAAAGTTGTACAAGCCCAAGTCACGCTTTGAGACCCAAACAAAAAGCTTCTTGCCTTTGGAAACACCACCTCAGTTTTTAGCAATAGACAAAAGACATGTAAGTACTACCACAGTCGACAAGTAGCCTCTTTTCTTGCTGTAGTAAATAATACTTTGTTTTTACTGTGCTGATAATATTGATGTATCTGCATTTCAGTCTTTGAAGAAAAGTAATGAAAAGGAAAAGAAGAAGAGCAACTTGGAGCTCTTCAAGGAAGAACTTAAACAGTAAGTTTCAACACATAAATGACATTTCAGTCCTTCAGCATTGTGTAAACTGGTATTTCCCAGTGGTTATGATGTGGAATGGTATTGTTCTAAAAGTACAAAACTTGGAATAATTTGAACAAGTTGTACTTAATTGTACTATATGGTGTTTTCTACAGAATACAGGAGGAAAGGGATGAAAGACACAGATTGAAAGGTCGCGTTAGTCGTTTCGAACCACTATCGGGCACGGACGGAAGACGCTCATGTAAGTGTTCTTAAGCTGCATGACTGTGTACCATGTACTTACTTGGCCTGAAATGGCCTGTCCTGCACGCCTTATTCCAGTCCCCCACACCCTTTATCCACTTCTGCCCTGAAACAAAATTTATACTGCTTTTCTGCTTCTTTTAGCGGATGGTTCTTCAAGGAGAAACCGTCCGTCCAGTGGTAATTTTGACTCAATATAGTGGCTGTGAATATCTTCATCTTGCTAAGAAAATATGTTGTTCTGTCAGACAGCAGTAGGAAATTCTTCTCTCTTTTCTGTCTCCACAGTTTTGGATGATTGTGCACCAGGTTCCCATGATGTTGGAGACCCATCCACGACTAACTTGTATCTCGGGAACATCAATCCACAGGTGAATTTTAAGCACTGACCGGCAAAGCTTTGCTATGAAACTGAGGGCTTGATTTGAGCCTGTTGCTTTGCTATGGGCTGACTATAAATTCCAAAGAGAAATGTGCTGCATATGCCCTGAATGTCAAGTGGTTTTACAAAGAATTTATTTTTTCCATGTGTGCTATTTTTTTATTTTATAGATGAATGAGGAGATGCTGTGTCAAGAGTTTGGCCGCTATGGCCCGCTGGCCAGTGTGAAAATCATGTGGCCAAGGACAGACGAGGAGAGGGCTCGGGAGAGGAACTGTGGCTTTGTGGCTTTCATGAACAGGAGGGATGCTGAGCGAGCACTCAAGAACCTAAATGGTACAAAGCTGTATTTCTTTATATTAAATGCATTTATGTACTTGTGTTCTTTTCAGTCATTCTAAATATGTATTTTATTGCCCCCATTAAAGGAAAGATGATAATGAACTTTGAGATGAAATTAGGATGGGGCAAAGGTGTGCCCATTCCACCCCACCCCATCTACATCCCTCCTTCCATGATGGAGCACACACTTCCACCGCCTCCCTCTGGCCTACCCTTCAACGCACAGCCCCGGGAGAGGCTAAAGAACCCCACTGCTCCCCTGCTTCCTCCACCTAAAAACAAGGAGGAGTTTGAGAAGGTAACTCAGCATGTCAGCCTAGGATTTTATCATGGGTTATGGCAGTGTTTTGTTAATGCAGCTGGTAAGATGTTAGCTTTTATAATGAGCAGTCAGGTTTTAATCAAATTTTCTGTAAGTGATAGTTTTTGTCTTGTTGACTAGTATATGAGTGTGGGAAAAATGAAATGTTAGTGTTACAGAGAGGTGTTTGTGGTTAATGAGTACAGTCTCAAGGGTGTTTGGCCTTAAGTAAAACTGACAGCAGTAAAGGAAAGTTGTTGTCTATTTGCACTTTTGAAATGCATTTTTTATATATTTTCACCTGTTGCTTTTTAACAATACTCACATTCTATGTTTATTATCTGATGTGACTTCATATACAGACTCTGTCGCAAGCCATAGTCAAAGTGGTTATCCCAACAGAAAGGTACATGTTTTTCTTTTTTAAAATTGGTGTACAAACTTAGAAAAAACATCCCATAATGAAGCTAAACGTTTGATCAGTTGATCACTGCATGCTACAGGGGGCTGGTCAGTAGGGGTGAGCAATGGTTGAGGCTATTGGACAGTGTCATCATATTAGTAGATAGAATATACTGACTTGATAAGTTTGTTTGGTACCTTGCACTTTCACACTCTTACCATCACGCATGTGTCCTTTAAATATGTAGCAAAAACATAATTCTAGAGTTTATTTAATGTGCTGTTTAGAGCCAAACATAATGAATTTAGTCCATCACAGTTCCACTCCATACATCAACATTTAATTGTGTTGGGGGTTTTTCAGCTTAAGTGACATGTTACTCTGCCACATACAGTCTGCTGATTCTAGATCTGTAGTTGTGAATTTCTGCTCTCTGACCATTGCTCACGCAGACCGTCTACCCCCTTGGCCTCTGTCACTCTATTGGGGAGCTCAGTAAATCTGGCCCCTGCCAACAAATCCAAACCTACTAGTATTAGTCTCTATATGACCTTTGACATTGGCCTTGGTGAGCAGCACAAGTTGAACTGTCTGCAGCAGCGAGGGACCTGAAAAGCCTCATGGGATGGATTGGGAAAGTATACTGAATTTTACCCTGCCATTGGTACGATCGGCTCCAATACAAGTAAATGTGATCTGTGTTGTCAAATGAAAGACATCCTTTGTCTTGTTGGCCACTTTAGGGTAATTGTATGCAGCCTGCACCATGTATTTCCCCAAAACTGTCACAAAAAACTTAAATGATGCCATTTGCACTGTATTAAGTCATTACCAACTCCAACACAGCAGATAACATGTTTAGCCTATTTAGGCCAACAATCCTATACTGCTTTGATGTCACTTCAAATTAGTCAGGAGATGATTGGGAATTGAAAGGCACTGTATTGACAGACTTTACAGTTAAAGGTCCAGTGTGTAGGATTTAGGGGCAGAAATGAAATATAATATTTATGTTTTCATTAATGTGATAATCATCTGAAACTAAGAATCGTTGCGTTAACCTTAAAATAAGCTTTTTATATCTACAGAGGGCGCGTGTCCTCTTCCACCACATTGCATTGCCATATTTCTACTGTAGCCCAGAACGGACAGACACTAGCTCTAGAGAGGGCTTTTCGAATTTGCAGAGTCCACCGTAGGGGAGGTGAGATGAGGGGTGTAATCTGCAACCACACCGCTAGATGCAACTAAATCCTACACACTGGGCCTTTAATGCAGTGTCTTTGTCAATGACTCCCCTACTTTCCCAACTTGTTCAGCTATACCTTTGTGAAATTTGAATCTAGGAAGATTTCAAAGAGTGGGTCCAGGAGTGCAACGTGATTTAAAACCGGTTGCATTGCAGTTGGGGGTGGGCAATCTGGCCAAAAAAAACAATATCACTATCTAATTGCAATTACGATTCACTATCTAAATTGCATTCTTTTTTTCAATTTTGGAATGCCCTGTAGACTATAGCCAGACTTGAAATAACTAAATAATAATGAAGTTCTCCATCTGCATCATTAAAACATAATATTGCATTAAAGATAGTTCTGTTTTGGCACAAGCCCTTCCATCGGCCACACCCATGTTATAACTCATGTTGCATTATTTATAATACATCATTGAAGTAGTACATCACATGAAGTAATTCGTCCAACCAGCATAGCCAACTAGTTGGCTACATCACTCTATTGGTATGTTCACGTGCGCATCTGCTAGTCATTGAGGTTAAGTGACGTTTGGAGATGAATTAAGAGGACATTAAATACCGCAGGCGCTACGATTCCCCTGAAAAGAAGATTGTGGACGCCTTGAAGATGGATCACAATCTAAAATTGTTAGATAGCCCACCCTTAACTGTAGCCTTAAAGAGCACAGTCATGAACTAGTAATAATTTATGCACAATTTAAAAATGTTTTAATTTTAAAATTTAGTTACTAATTGACATAAGTTTTACTGCAACATTAATTGTCATTTTAAAAGCTTTTATTTTTGGGAGCATTTATGCATTGATGTTATACATTGGCTCAGAGGCGTATAGTCAGTTACATTTAATTTATGCCTGGTTATGTGACACTTTCTGACAATTGTCTCAATTAAGATGTCTCACCTCATCCTTCACAGTAAATTAGTCATAAATATTTGTCATTCTTGTTTGAGTCATGTAAGTGACACCTTCTGCCGGATACCTTTTTATAGCAACCATTACCATGGCTGTGCACTACTCAGTTACAGCCTATTGTGCATAACTGCTGCAGTTCTGCCCTGTAACATGTTTTGTAAAAACAATGCATTCTGTCAAGGGACAACTGTTGTGAGTGCCAAACTACCAAGCATAAATTAAACTAAGACAGGCTTTTTGTAGTGGTCAAGGGTCTGGCCAGTCTGAATCTGTTTGCTTTAACTGTGTTTTTCTTGTAGGAATTTGCTCTCTCTCATCCACCGAATGATCGAGTTTGTGGTGCGTGAAGGCCCAATGTTTGAAGCCATGATCATGAACAGAGAAATCAACAATCCCATGTACAGGTCGGTGCAACTGAACATCAGTGATGTATATACCTTTTATCATTTTATGAGTTGATTTTTTGTTTTTTTGGTAGTTATGATGCATATGCTCATACTTTTGATTTGATTTTTTCTTCCAGGTTTCTATTTGAGAACCAGAGTCCAGCGCATGTATACTACCGATGGAAGCTGTACTCCATACTACAGGTTTAATTTCTGTCTTTAAAAATTCCTTAAATTCCAAATCAGCACACAATTTGTGGTATCCAGCCCACATTGAACAAAACATAATATTCTGGATTCACAGTCCAGCAAGTTTTGTCATGATATCAACTGTAAATTATTACTTGCTCAGGGTGAAGCACCAGCCAAATGGCGAACGGACGACTTTAGGATGTTTAAGAATGGCTCTTTGTGGCGTCCGCCTCCTCTTAATCCATATCTCCATGGCCCTTATGATGATGGTGATGAAGAGGAGGAAGATGAGGAGGGCAGCAAGAAAGGCTGCTTGAAAGAAGAGTAAGACCGTTTCCTTTGGAATTTGGGCATAGATTCAGTTAAAACCTTTGTCTTAAATTCTATGTTATGACTCATTAAACTGTTAAAATGCTCTGCTGTTGGTGAACCTGCAGTTCAATAGATTACACTTATTTGCCCTTCATCTCTGCAGAGAGCGGGACAAACTAGAGGAGATGCTGCGTGGTTTGACTCCCAGGAGGGGAGACATAGCTGAAGCCATGTTGTTTTGTCTCAGCCACGCTGAAGCTGCTGAAGAGATTGTGGAATGCATCACAGAGTCTCTTTCCATCCTCAAGACCCCTCTTCCCAAGAAGGCAAGATGTCACACAAAACCTCTTCAAGGAAAAAGCATGAATATCAAATTCTGTGGTAAACATTCTGGTAGAAGATTCATATTATCTCTTTCATTTCAGATTGCACGGTTATATCTAGTTTCTGATGTGCTGTACAACTCTTCTGCCAAAGTATCTAATGCGTCTTACTACAGAAAATAGTAAGTTTTCTAATTTACCCTCTTGGACTGCATTAAACGGCACTGTCAATTTAAGATACCTATACCCAAATAACTACTTCTGTTTCAATTTGACATTAATGCTCATAAACTTTTAACAGTTTTGAGGCAAAGCTCTGCCAGATTTTCTCAGACCTCAACGCGACATACAAAGCGATACAGGGCCACCTTCAGAGCGAGAACTTTAAGGTACCAAACATCCAAATCCAGCTCAGTAAATGAAACCCTCGGAATAATTCACAATCAGTTTGTCGCCTACAGTATATCACTCAGCCATCCTTGTCTTGTTATCTTTGTGTCAGCAACGAGTGATGTCATGTTTCCGGGCATGGGAGGAGTGGGCAGTTTACCCAGACCCCTTCCTTATCAAGCTGCAGAATATCTTCCTGGGTCTAGTTAATCTGTCTGCAGAAAAAGAAACCTCTGCCATTGTGGAGGTAAATGATTTAACGGTACTGGACCACTAGTAATATCCTCAAAATTCCTTATTAATAACTTTGCATCCAAAACCTGTGTCTTTTTAACTAATTTTTTTGTGCCTGTTTCTTTGGCCCAGCCTGAGCCAGCAGAGGACATCGATGGAGCTCCAATTGGAGAGTATGTCGATGGCTCTCTGCTAGAGGATGTGGATGGGGTGCCGATTGATGCAGGGCCCATTGACGGGGCTCCGATTGATGGAGCCCCCCTGGATGACCTTGATGGTGTTCCTATTAAGCCCATGGAGGAAGACATAGATGGAATACCTTGTGAGTGATGCAGAAATAGGATGTTGTATGAGGTGTTAATGAAGATCAGATCAGAGTCCAAATATTCTACTGTATGCAGCACTTAATGCTGACTCAATTTCTTGTTATTTACTTTGTTTTTATAGTGGATCAGTCCAAGGAGGCAACTTTCAAGGTAGCACCCTCGAAATGGGAAGCAGTGGACGAATCAGAGTTAGAATCTCAAGGTGAGACCGACAGTATAACTGGCATCAGACTACGACCTTTTAATATATGATAAGCTCTGGCTTCAATACAATTATCCTTATGACATCAGTTCTGTTGTATGCATTCTTAGTTTCACTTATGCTGTCTTTTTTTTTATTCTTAGCTGTGACAACTTCAAAATGGGAGATATTTGAGCAGCCAGAAGAAACTAAAAAGTAAGTTTTGTGTGTACTGTGCTTATAATTTGTCAGTAAATACATTGGTGCCCCTTTTAAACTTTTTTTTAATAAACTTTTAAACTCTGAAGGGATGATGAGGACAGTGATGATGATGACAGGAGCCCTCGCTCAGAAGACAATCAAAGCTACTTTAACCCCATCAGAGATGACTCGGATATTAAAGCCAAGATGTCTGAAATGAATGAGGAGAAACGCACCAAGCTCAGAGAGATAGAGGTACTTTATCACATACCACAGATACCAACATACACCACCATTTGTTTTGTATTCAAATTTGACCGTTTTCCTTTTATTGCTCTCCCAGGTGAAGGTCATGAAGTTCCAGGATGAGCTGGAGTCTGGGAAACGACCCAAAAAGCATGGGCAGAGTATTCAGGAACAGGTTGAGCATTACAGGGACAAACTACTACAAAAGGTATCGAGTTCGGTTCTGCAGCGTTTTCTAAAGATGATGTCAAATACAGGAATTGAAATTCAAAATTGGGGTCATTTATTATGTTGCCTTACTGTAGGAAAAAGAAAAGGAGAAACTTGAACGTGAGAAAGAGAGGGAGAAGAAAGAAAAGGAGAAAGCTGAGGCACGGTTGAAAGACTTGAAGAAGGATAAAGAAAAGGAGGACACGCCAACCAGAAAGGACAGGTGAGATAACTGGTTAGCACGCTGCAGTATCGGTCCAGTATTTTGAAGTGTACTACATAAAACATGGGATTTGTTTAATTTCCTATCTGACAGATATTTGTCCCCTCCGGTTGATAGGAAGCGGCGTCACAGCGGGTCAGCCAGCCCCACGCGTAGCAGTAGCAGAAGAGGCCGGTCATCATCACCCCGTTCAGAGAGATCAGAGCGCTCCGACCGCTCATACTCTAAAGACACATCTTCCCGCTCCTCCCATAAAGACTCCCCGCGGTCCAGCAACAAAAAGTCCTCCAAGAGGTATGACTGTCTGTCCTGTGCTTGTCCTAATATTGTCATTAGAGCCAGGTTTTTTGATAAGCCTTATGTTACACTTTTTTCTTTTCTTTATTTCTTATCCTAATTGCAGTAGAATTAATTTAAATGTCATGTTTGTCCCATCAGATCTCCCTCACCGCGCACACCCAAGCGATCCAGGAGGTCGCGCTCAAGGACGCCCAAGAAATCAGCGAAGAAGTCCCGTTCCAAATCAAGGTCGCCTCACCGGTCTCACAAAAAATCAAAGAAGAGCAAACACTGACACGTCTTTTTCTTCAAACCAGCCTATTCTCCTCCCTCCCTGTTCTTCCCTTTTCTGCGCCGTGTTGTATAAAAGATTGACTGACTGCTCTGGCAGCTGAAAATCTCTGCCCAAATGTTAAAATATAGACGGTGAAGACTGGAGGGTGTTGCATGGATGGCCATCTGGTGTATCAAATGGATGGGGCCATTGCTGTTTTATATTGTATAAAAAAATAATGTGCTTGTGTGTCCTGATTCCCCATCATCTCCCAATGGAATTCATCCATGTGATAGACCACACCTGTACAGAGTGTGATGACTATAGTCATATTCATGCTGTCATTTTCTTTTTGTAGTTCACATTAAAATGAATTCCTAATAAACAAGTGTCATTTTTTTTTTTTAAATCGGACATAAAATTTTTTTATTAAAAAACCCCCAAAACATTTTACTAACATTTAGTGTATTTTTGGTAGCAAAATTACTTACAATTTCCTCTAAAGCTAATTTTAAAAAAAGTTTTTTACCAACACTTCATGGAAATTGCAAAATCTGTGTTTGTTAAAGCATATTACTGGTTAGTGAAGCTGTAGTGGCCATGTGATGTTCATTGCTTTACAGCTTGGCCTGTGCCTTTAGTTGATCCCTTAATTCCAGGCGAGCAATGGAAGAGAGGTGCACCTCATCTGGCCCATCAGCAATGCGTAGAGTCCTCGCATACGAATACCTGAGGAATAAAGTGGTAATACTGGCATCAGTGAGGAGATGGATTTAATGCTCATTCTTGTGTGTGTGGAGGGGCAGGGCTTACATTTGTGCTAGTGGGACATCTCCAGACACACCTGCACCTCCATATACCTGTATAGCACAGTCTACCACCTTACAGGCCATCCTAGCTGCTGCCACTTTGATCATAGCAATCTAGGAAACGGTAACAGAGGGAGACCAAATCCATAGCACATTAATTCTAAGCATGTTAGTGTATGTAGTGTGTACACATGGAAAATTTAAGTGTACTGTTGATGTACTCTATTTTCCCATGATCCAAAAAAAACAAAACAAAAAAAATTTGTTCTGGAGATATACATTTCAGTGTGTTGACTTCTTGTAAACTAATTGCAAAAACAGTAAACTATAAAGATTAGTAGTATAAACTCACAACAGTTAGTATGTAGTCTAGAACTAGGACGCAACATGTTACTATGTCCAAAACAGTTTCACCTGTTTGCGAGCAGCTTGGCTGCCCAGTGTGTCCAGGGCATGAGCAGCATGTAGAGTCAGCAGTCGGGTCTGTTCTATCATGAGACGGCTCTCTGCGATCCAGTGAGCAACGACTTCCTACACACACAATGTACATGACATAAGAAGGGGAGCATGTTTACTCAAGCTGTATTGAAAACTGTCCACTAGGTGTCAACAGTAGGTAACATGCTACAGAACTAACCCTCTTGGGTCAATGGTCTCTTACATGTTGGTACAATTTCTTTCCAAATGTCTGTCTGGAGGCAGCCCTCTGGCAGAGCAGCTCCAGTGCCAACTCTGCCAGACCAACAGCCCTCATAGAGTGGTGGAGCCTGCCTGGCCCCAGACGACCCTGGGCGATCTCAAATCCACGTCCTTCTCCTGGAGACAAATGCAACGTGGGACAGAAACCAGGGACATAACAGAAAGAGTTACCATAAATTCTCACAGGAGGGAAATTATATCTCTGGCCTAGTGACCTCATGCACATAATTGTCAAACCAGTCTAACTTTATTGTCCAAACACAATAAAGGGATGATAACGAATAATATACTTTTATGTCTTTATAGGTGTAGCGTGATTCTTAAGAGGACATAGTTACTAGTACATAGAAACTGGAACACCCATTTATACAATCTCTTACCCAGAATAATGTTGGAGGCAGGGACACGCACATTTTCAAAGTGCACTTCAAAGTGGCCACCATGGATGGCATCTGAGCTCAGAAACAAGGGGAAAAAATGTTTCATTTGGTCAGGAAAGCTCAGTCATGTTTGTAATCAAAAAAGAAATTAATATTGTGGGATAACAGGAAAATATCAATGGCACATCAAAGTGCGCTGACAGACACGATCCTACCATCCTGTCCAAACACGGTGAGCGGTCGGACAAGCTTTACACTTGGTGTGTCCATTGGGACGAGGATCATACTGTGCTGGCCATGCCTAAGAAACAAGTTTGGAACCAAAACTTTAAATGAATGATACGTTTTACTTTGACCCCAATGTTACTGTTTTCTTTAAGTCTATAATTCCACAGTAACCATTTTGATTGGTTTTTTTTTCATGCTGCTCGAAATGTAACACATTTTAAATCAACCATTGCGTGTGAGGTTGTGCAGCCCTGATTTATGTTACTTTCTTTATAAACAAGGTTGGGTGTGTGCCTTGTTACACTGCTGACAAAACAAGGAGAGTGTATTACATATCATGGGTGTGGTTGTTTCTAGACTTTTTTTTTTCCCATGAACAACTTAAATGCTGATGAACGCTGGACTTGAAAATCACTGCCACAAGATTTAACTGACAAGTGTCAGCAAGATAAAACCTTACATTTTTCTGCCAAGTCAGGTAACCAAAGTCCATTTCAATTCTAATAGTGGCACAGAGGAAGGGTGATAAGAAAAATAGTTTCTGTAAGTGTAAAGGTACATTAAAATATAAAACCCAAAGAGTAACTTCATTGGTAGACCTGGAATATCACTAACAAAAAAATCCTGGAATAATAATAATAATTTTAAAAAAATGCCATCAGAAGCCTGAACTCTCTCTTGCCCACTCACCAGAGGAGGAAACAAACATGCCAATATTCTGTACCATATAACTGTTAACATACTACTGACCTGCTTTTAACATCAGGAGAAATGCTCCTGCACATCACAATGGCCACTTTGCACTGGGAATTGCCAGCACCTGCGGAGAACAGTCAAAAAAAATGCTGCAGCTCATTCGAATTCATGCTTTGTTGCCGTCCAGTAATACAACAAACAACTTTTTACAGTACAGTATCCTTAACTATTCCACAACCCGAAAAAAACCCCAACTATATCGCCGAATGGGAAGTGCCAAACGTTGATGTAGCCAGTAACAGATTGATGGCACGAAAGTGGCCAGTTGAGACAGCAACGGGTTGATTTACATTTCCTGCGTTGAATTCTTTCACATAGAGTTTGTCATTAAGCAGATCTAGGAGGAACCATAGTGTGTCTTTGCTGGATAAAATGCTTCCTTTACAGCTGCAAAAACATAAATATTTCACAAAACACCCACTAGAGGGCAACACCATATACATTAGATATACATTTTAACAAGATATCACCCCAACTAGATACAGTGGAAATAAAGGGATGATGTGAAATGTTTGATAACCACATGGCTGAAGTGCACAAGTGATACTGACTAAATGCAGAATACTTTAAAAACTGCGATTCATTTTCAGTTTTCCATTTGGCCTCAGATCCCTAAGGCACAGACAGAGTAACCAATGTCTGCTTTCCTGTTTATATTTCTGTCCAAGTGGGAAAACTGTCCCCTAAGGACAGGGCATATGGACACCAGACATCAACAGACAGGACATTCATAGTCTTTAAATGTTCAGTGCATGTCAACACTTTATCACAATCTGGCCGATGTTTACAGTTTCAACTCCCTCTCTGATTTCAGACATTTAAACATACAGTAAATGATAATGCAAAAAGTGGCACCCCGACTCCACCCAAACACATCTATCCTAGGAAAGCCTGTTTGGCTCAGGGCCAGATGGGTTTTTCTTTGAACTCTTACATAAGTCTCATCATCTGTGATATAAGGTGAGCCCTGCTGTCACATGACAGCCATGCCTATACAAGTCCTATCACCACTGGAATGAAAATAAACCTTCCCAGCCCAGAAATACGTCTTCCTGAGAACATGGTTTCCAAACTATTTTTTTGTTGTTGATTTTTGGGAGGAAAAAAAATAAATCTTTCAAGTCAGTTTTCCATACTTCAAAAACAAAGATTTTTTTTCTTTTTTTAAAGGCCTGACTCAAAAGAATTTATGGAAGCATGCTTTTCTTTATTTCATGTTCCCAAGTCTTTATTTATGTAAAGATAAATTTATTTATTTTTTTTAAGAGAAAAAGTGTACCATTTCTGAGGAAGCTCAAATTAGTAAACACTATTAATAACAAAAAAACAAAACAAAACAAAAACAAAACAAAAATGCTCATAAATTTCAAGTTAAAAATGTCTAATATTCAACTGTTTAGCCCACTGAATTCTTGCCAATGTGAGTGAGGTTGGTTAACAATGTACACAACAAACAAACAAACAATGGCTGCATTCCAGGAAACCACAATAAAGAATAAGCCTTGTGAATGGGACAAAGTTAATTCATACAGGATGTTTTTTGTATCCTTTTTTGTATCCTTTCATTTGTTGCTCAGACATAAACAAAGGACAGCTAACCAGGCACTCCCTCTGTGACATCAGGAGTGAGAGATTAAGTTTGAAAAACTGCTTCTCTTTTTATACTGTACTGTGCAAAGTATGGTACAAAGACAGTAAAGACTTGAGGAATGTTTAGTCATACATTTGTCCTGGAAAATAACACACTCCTAAAGACACACAAACACATGCACGCACATGCGTGGAGAGCTACGTGGTGGATAGAGTGTCAGCGGTGAGGGGAGTGGGGCGGGCTGAGGTGAAGAGATGACTCACTACAGTCCTTGTGGTGCATACAACTCTTCGCAGGATACACACCAACTGTTTGTGTGCGATTAACAAAAGGATTCATATCATTGACTTTACAAATCCCACAAAAGGAATAGATACAAGGTAAGAAATGTTTTTCAACTTTAACTATCACTTTACTCAATTTTTTAAAAAACTATTTCACCAACTATAAAGCAAGTCAAACTATCAAAAGACTGTAATGAATCTTGGAATGTGTTGTTCTTATATAGTCGTTACCATATTATGTGCCGAAAGATGGAGTATTGTTGGGATCTTATGTTTTTTGTACATGTAATGCTATTTTCTATGTTTGTATTGATAAATTGAAGTCAATAAACTTATTTCTAACACCATGATATGAACTGAAAAGTATTGCGCCTTGTTTTTCCAATAATCAAAGGTTCCTTTTATGATATTTGCATGACATTTTATGACATCAGTATAACCATAGTGAGATAATGATAACAAGCTAAACTTAACTTGTTGCATTCCGTTTGTGTTTGTCTCCTCAGTGTTACTTCTTGAACACTTTCTCACAGATACATACGACTTTTAGTCAGTTTATCATTATTATTATTTTTGTGAGAACCGTTAGTGTAGTTCACACCAGTGTCACTAGGATAAACAGGACTGTCTCAGTGACTTTACTTTAATCATTATATCTATTTTTTTTGCTGAAAATTAATTTAATGCACATTGTGTGACCGAAATGTAAACAAAAAGGTCATGACATGTTTATATATATATATATATATAAAAAAAATTTAAACTATTGAAGTTTTCTGATGCTGTTAAAAGTCTGTTTACATCAGTGATGTTTGTACAAACAGCAATAACACAAGCCTGTATTTTAATTATGTTAACACTTGTTATTATGTTACTTACAAAATAAATAATATATTTATATGCAACTATTATTACTACTATCCAAATAGTAGTGAAGACTAAATGTAAGACTAAAAATAACCAAAATAAAAACACTGAAACTTTAATCAACCCATTATGTGAACCTGACATGTGAAGTGCAGCTGTTGAGCATGAGAATACTTGACAAATTTCTGTTCAAATGAACATCTGTTTCAATAACCTGCTCTTCCCATTCGGGAGATAATGACTCATTACATAAAAAACTTGGACACTTTTCATAAAATGACTGTTGTCTTCGGCGAGTTTGCCAATATGATGCTAAGATGCAAAATATTCTGCTCCTAAACCATGAATTATAGCCTCCATTGTGTAATTTGTTTTGCTGATGGAGTTTCCTGAATACCAATTATTAGAAAATTGGACAAAATGTGAAAATATATATTACTGTGTGAACTCCCAACTTAAATGTCCAACTCAGTTTGATCATAATGTTCCGCAAGAGATGTTGATCACAGCCAATGAGAGTCACCATGTACACCCACATATTCACAATACTGTGTTTACTAGTTCTCAGTAGACAGGACAGCTCCATCTGGGGAACAACTGGGGAATCTGGATGAAAGCCTCACTTCAATGGGATTGTCTTGTTGCACCCTGTATATAGTAAAAGCAACATCCTGCCTTGGAATCTGGCAAGAGACCTCGGTTACACATTTGTGTCATCCTCAACTCTACCTCAAAATATTTCCTGTCATCAGTGACTATGACTGTCTCCTACAGGCAAAGGGAGATTATCATTAAAAGATAGAAAATAAATTGGAAGTTTAATATGTAGATGAATGTGTTCGCAGATATGGTTTACAACCTGTGAACATGCAGCTTGTACTGTACTGAAAAAATGACAGCTTTATGATGAATACTGATCTTTTCCATTATTGTTGAGTAGTAAAAGAGTAGTAAACCAAATGCTGCCAGTATAAAGTCTGTATAGATCACCTCATATCCAACAGAATACAAACTTACTCAATTCAAGAGCTAATTAGCTGCTTTGATAGACTTTTGTCTGCTTTTTTCCCCTCAGACTTACTCTATGCTCACAGGAGTTATTCAAGCCCAAACATAGACAGACAGGGCTTAAACTATTAGGGAATCCATGCAAGAGAAATTCCTCTGATGCAGAACACAGACAGAACTCCCCTTTCCTGTTTTCCTGTTGCTCTTGTTCCATTACACAACACACTAATTACACTTGATTATATAGACCATATATCATGCATGTGCAATTAAAAAGGGTAAACTGATTTTTCTTCCTTGTATAAATAATGCTTCCTTAAATTTTACTCTGCGTTTTTTTTGTTTTTTTTGTCACTAGAGAAAAAAATGGAAGACTTCTATTATCATGACGATGAGGACTCCAGCTTAAATGACAGTTACGATTACAATTACGAGCACACCGTTTGTGACAAGGAGGCCGTGCGCTCTTTTGCTGGTGTCTTCCTCCCGATCATCTATGCCCTGACTCTGGTGGTGGGCCTGGCTGGGAATGCCCTGGTAGTGGTGGTCTACACGTCAAAGTTGCGACTACGAACCCTGACAGACATGTGCATCCTTAACCTCGCCATTTCGGACCTGCTACTTCTCTTCACCCTGCCTTTCTGGGCAGCTGATGCTGTCCATGGCTGGAAGTTGGGTTCGGCAGCCTGCAAGCTCACCTCCTTCCTCTACAGTACCAACTTCAGCTGTGGTATGCTGCTGCTGGCGTGTATCAGCGTGGATCGCTACTGTGCTGTAGCCCGCAATCCAACCAGCAGGCCTGAAACAAGTCCCCGGGTGAGGAGACAGTGGTTTCTGGTGTGTGTGGTGTTGTGGGCTGTAGCCAGCTTTCTTGGCCTTCCAGAACTTATCTTCTCCACAGTGAAGCACTCCCATCACAGGATGGCCTGTACAGCCGTCTATCCTCCCAGTATGGCCCTACCTGCAAAGGCTGCCCTGGAGCTGCTGGAGGTGACCCTTAGATTCTTGCTACCTTTCTTGGTCATGGTGGTGTGCTACTGCTGCTTAGGGCGGGTGCTGAGCCGGGCAGCTGGGGTGAGGAGAGACCGAAAGTGGCGTGCCCTGCGGGTCCTGCTGGCAGTGGTGGCTGTATTCCTACTCACCCAGCTACCGTACAATGTGGTCAAGCTGTGCCGAACGATGGACGTCATCTACATCCTTGTGACCGACTGTGATGTCAGCAAGGGCCTTGATCAAGCTCTCCAAGTGACAGAGGGCCTGGCACTGACCCACGCCTGTATTAACCCTGTCCTCTATGCTTTCATCGGGTCCTCCTTCAGGGGACACGTCCTCAAGGCTGCCAAGCACTTTGGGCAGCGACTTGGGAGACACCCAAGACACATCAATGAGGAGCCGGCAGTGGAAATTGCACTCAAGACTCGCACTCAAACGCAATCTCAGTCTGGTTCAGAAGACCAAGACACCAGCACATTTACTATTTAAAACTCAAAACTTGTTTCTATGTTCCTGTAAGCACCTATAGAAAATTGTATTTCAATGTATATATTTTTATTACTATAAAGAATAAAGAGTATTATTTTACTACCAAACATGATAGACACCAATAACCATTAACTAAGCATAGTATTGTGTATATAGTACGTATTTTGTTAAATAAAAGAACTTTTTTTTGTGACACACATCTACCAACATCTGTTGAAATTAAATGCAGCAGCAACTTAAGATGTGCAGAGCTTTTCTTTTTTTTTTATTCCTCACAATGAATCCAATTTAACCTTACAGTCTGCGCCACCTTTCATGAGATTATCTGCATCCTCTGGTTTCTTTGGGTTAGGATGACAGATGGCTTGATTGCACATTAGGTGACACATTGTGTAGAAAAACGTTTGGTACACAAAGAACAAGTAAACAGCAGGAAGGACCCCTCCGTGCCATCAAACTGGGAAACAGCAGAGCAGCATGTTCCTTGGGGGAAGTTTAAGCGTGACTGGCATTTTTATTTACTCAGCTTTTTTTATTTCACTAGCATGAGCTTGAAAGAGCAAATGGTTTGCAGTAGAGTGCAATCCTAGTTCTATGTAATGACTTAGCATTTTAGTGGTAAATAAATGCTCTCTCAAGGCTGCTAAAACTGGTCTTTTCCCCAAACACATTCACCACATATAGCATGAAATCTAGTCTCAGACCATTGGATAGCCACGGTCCAAGAGTAAGTGGTGCTTTATTCAAGCCTGTTTACACTACTGTAGCTATGACAGAAAGGAGTCAGCTTCATTTGGCAAAACCTCCTGACCAGATCCAAAGACAGCTCATAAAGATCTAAAAACTTAAACAAATTTAAATGTTTATCATTCTTTCCATCTGCAGTCCCCGTTAGTCATCCTCTTTCCACTGTAATGGCTTATAGTTTTGATGTGTGCTGGAGTCAATACACAAACTAGGTATGTCTGGCTAGAGAGACAAAAGTTTAGGCTAATGACTGGGACTCAAGAAAATACATGTATTAAAACTTAAAAAGGTAAACAAGGAAGTTTGCATTTCTGTGTGACCCCACCTAGTTAGGTATTAATAAGCCATTGTTACACTCTGCCTTTACAATCTGCTTTTCATTTGAACTCTGAGTGAGATGTACATCAGGCATTTCTCAAACAGTACATGATCAAGATCAAGACGATTCCATTCCACTAGCAACTACTGATAATGTTAAACATGCAAATATCTGTCTGTGCTTGTGTGAGTATGTGTGCAAATGCAAATGCCTATGGCTTCAAGATGAAAGATTGCAGGTCTGGGAATAATTTTAGTACATTATCATCATGCCCATGGGACAGTCTTGTATAGCCTCCACCCTACAGTGCTGCCCTGACAACATCTATAGACCCTCCCATCCAGTGACTCAACTTTAGAGAAAAGGGGAAAGCAAAGAAGAAAACAGCATCACTCTGTAGTGCCTTGGTAACATTTTTCAACTGTAAATGGATAGGACCATATTTCCACTAAGTTTGATTTACCGTGGATTATTCTATTCTATTCTAAAGATTTATGACAACCTAATGTAGGAACTGCTATTTAATTATCATAATGAAATATACTGTACATAATGAAATACAGCATTAAAGCCAAAGATGTGAAATCTTTACTCTCTGGCCTCTATGGGAAAAGCTGTTGTATGAATACATATAGGGGACAGGGCCAGTGTACTGGGAAACACCCATAATGGCAGTTATATAAATGCCAGACCTGGCAGTTATAAGTGGTATTTGATACTTGGAAAAATGAGATACAATAACGGAACATCTGTCCTTCAATGTAATTTCAATTAACGCAACATCATCTGGTTTTACTTCCACTTTTGTTACACATATAAGTTGGACCAAGTGTCTCTGGACAATATGACTCAATGCAGAGGCACAAAACCCTCCAATTTCCACTCTTAAAATAATACTGTTTGCTACTAAAGCAGCCATAGGTCACAGTCGGGAAATGGCCATCAACACATCAGCCTTCTTTTCCCAACAGAGAGATGTATTCATGCTGGAAAGGTACATATTTTTTCTACCGATAGAAATTTCACTTACAAGGAAAAGAGAGGTGGGTATGTGACAGAATAATTTGAAAGTGGAAATTCTGCTCATTATTAGTAAACCATAGTGCTTCGAATTTTCAACAAGAAGGAATTCCGTGCAGATTTAAAAACAAAAAAAAACTACAAAAACAAGCCCACTGTTTTCCTTTAAGCAGGGAGTCAAAACCTCGACCACATCTGTGTCAGAGGAAACATCTGGAATATCCTTCACTTCATAGTGAATAAGGAGGTGCATGCAGACATCTAAAAACACTAATTTGACTTTTGGATATTTAGATGATAACCATCCATTAAGTCCCAAATCCCAAATAACTTGATGATATTGGTGACTTCATTTACAGAGTACTCCTCTATATTAAATGATGTTGTTTAGTAATTTTAACAAGATAATGTGAACCAAACTAATTTACAGAGCCAGTTAGAATCACCTTGATTCCCTTACAGTGACTGGTTAATTTAAAGTAGGCAAGTATGAACTAAGTGCCGTGGTTTGAATCCTCGAGCTTTTACTGGTCCAACTTACTGGAAAACCAAAGCCGCTCTGCAAGATATTTTGCAGAATTGAATGGATCCAGGA
The DNA here is from genome assembly GCA_037974645.1 of Hollardia meadi. Taxonomy (NCBI): domain Eukaryota; kingdom Metazoa; phylum Chordata; class Actinopteri; order Tetraodontiformes; family Triacanthodidae; genus Hollardia; species Hollardia meadi. The sequence goes on from JBBPCS010000002.1 coordinate 5,820,172, forward strand.
ACTCTAAGTCATTTAAAAGCTGTCCACAAGTCATGTGTGCTTTTTTGCTGTCCATATGTTGGCAATTTGTCTAAGCATTTATCTTTGAAGTGCTTTGTTACAGCAACATCTTGATTACCTATAAAATCCATCTCTTTCTGAGAAAAGCCCTTGAGTACATAATGGATTTACCTTTTTAAAAAACATTCTTTGGTTTAAAGGGACTTGCCTCACATAATGATTCAAAGTAAATTAATCAAGGCAGACATAAAACAACTTGTTGTTTATTGAGCCTAAAGCTCTCTAATGGCATTTTCAGTCCTAAATGAAACATAAAACTACTCAGTGTTGTTGGTGGGATAAGACGTATGTTTTTTTCTTAAATAACTAATAGAGAAAAGGACATACCACTGCTCCACCATTTCTTGCCATTTATGACGTAGCTGTCTTCATCCATGTGAAGAGTGCACTCCATGTTTGTCGCATCACTGGAGGCCACATCAGGCTCTGGGAAAGGGACCACAGGTCAGCGTAAAACTCACGACATACAAATTTTACACAAAAGATTTTTCCCAAAAAAAATCTAAATGTAAAAGCAGATGACTCTTAACAAAGTCAGAAGTAGCAATTATTCTCAGCACAAGATGGTGCAAAAGACATCCTCCAAAACACTACTAATCCCCGGCTGTTTACGAAAAACTATGGGGAGGTTCACAACCACTGTAGTCACCTCTGGCAATAGTATGCTGCCGTCTCCAGGCAGTGTGGAAAGCAAAGGGGAGAAAACAGGGAGAAATTACTCATAGTTGTCTAGTGTTTGCTGTTGGCATGCAGAATTTCCAAACAAGCCTTTCACAGAGTCTGTAGCTGTCATGCCATGTGTACGCTGGCTTATTTAAGACCATAACATCACCGGAATGTTTGGCAGAAAAACAAAACTAATATTTTGAGGACGGAACTTTAGCAGTACCTTGTAACTACGCAGATCATTTGTTCTAAAAAGGTACTTTTAAATTACATCCCTTACACTTTTATCGCTCATATCTCAACTGACCATAGACAATATGGTACATTTTCTTTCTTCAGTCTTTTGTAAAGCACAGTGACCTGTGACATGAAGCCCATGCTCAAACTATTTCAGTGATGCAGGAGGACATGGTCATGGAAATACCTGTCATACAGAAGCAGGAGCGGATGTCTCCTCTGAGCAGAGGCTCCAGCCATTTCTTCTTCTGCTCCTCACTGCCAAACATGTGGAGCACCTCCATATTTCCTGTGTCTGTGGAGAAACAACACATCACACACCATCTTCCAGAATACCATGAGCTAAATATGGAATATAATATGCTCTCCAGGATTTTAATTGTACTTTTCTACCTCGTCCGACAAACAAATACTTTACAAGGTCAATAGGAGGGATTTTACTGTTTTAAACCCAGTGACTAAACTCAAAAATGCACGGTTGTTATGATACACATAAGGCTGAAAAGTTGACATTTAGTAAAGGATTTTACTTGACCAAGGAGGAAAGAATCTAATCTATGTTCTATAGAGATAATTGCAGGGCCATGATATTAGTATAATCATGAGACTGATAAAATGGACCCATTGTCCATGGCCTCATTATCTCAAATCTGACACATCATGTAGGATGTTTTACCAGGAGCCTGGCAGTTGAAGACTTCAGGGGCAAAGAGGCAGCGCCCAGTCTCCTCTGCAATGTAGGCATAGTCCAACTGACTGAGACCACTGACTGCAGGCAGGAAGAGGTTCCACAGCCCTGCCTCCCTGGCTTTCACCTGGACCCATAGATACATGTTATAACGCAGTGTGTGTGTGTGTGTGTGTGTGTGTGTGTGTGTGTGTGTGTGTGTGTGTGTGTGTGTGTGTGTGTGTGTGT
>JBBPCS010000002.1:5835130-5845226 GCA_037974645.1 Hollardia meadi
CATTTTTAATGTAATATAATCTGCTGTTTGTTTTAAGTTTCTTGTTTGTTCTTTTATGTAAAACTTTTTATGCTGCCATCTTGGCAAGGACTCCCTTGTAAAAGAGATTTTGAATTTCAATGGGAATATTTCCTGGTAAAATAAAGGTAAAATGAAAATAAATAAAGTGCAATGCAGCAGAACATTCATACTAAGTGAAAGTACTTTGAATAATAAAGGCTATTTATCAAAAAGCACAATGCATATTCTCATGACTTTAAATTTCATACAATTTATAGATTCACTTTCACTCCATTTTGAAAGTCATTATGGTGAACATGGTTAAACACATTTTTTATCTAACCTTGGATACCCTGTATCCTGTTTTGCCTTGTTTATTTAATCTATAGCACACACACAAACCTTGACTTTTGCAGCCTTGTCTGCAGCATTGACCCTTTCTAGCAGTTGCCTGGTGGGTCCAGTCAAATTGTGATCTTCGTCAGTCCTGAGGTAGAGCACCAGTGGATGGCCATCTGGATTCTTCACAAAAGCCTCCTCACAATCCTCCACCACAGAGCTACACCCATGCATGAATATCATGAGAAGTTGTTCATTTATTTATGGATTTAAAAAAATAGTGTACAATCTTAACTACATGGCTATATCTTACTTAGGTTAGGTATAGGACTTACTATACCTACTGACTGTAGATTTTAGAAGAAGCACGCACACAGAGCTCCTTTCAATCTCCTGTTTGCGCTCCAAAGCATATGAGGCAGCATTCTCCTCTGGGAAGCAGACATTCAGGTAGAAATGGCCGAGACCCTCACACATTCTCCGTAACGCAGGAGAGTGTTTCTGGAAGGAAAACATGAAGAATGAACAATTCAGACTAGCCTGATGTTAGATTAAAGCTAAAGTAACACTAAATGTAGTCTTCTGCTGTCTGTCAATAGAGACACATTGATTATTTTGTTTATTTCAATGAAGACCAATAAGCACCATCAGCCAGACAAACACTTCTTGACAAGAGCAAGAATCTCAGTAATTCTGATAAATAAAGTAATTTATTAACACAAGTTTAACTATTCTAATGTCTTACCACTGTGTTACTTCTGGCCATGTCCAGGAAACTGCCCCATAAAGATGATGAATATAATAATGCCACAATATCCCAAGAAAACAGAATACTTTATATATTTTATAAATATTTACAGTTTGTGGACCAACCTTAATAAAGATGTCTAGCTCAGCTTTGGTCTCCTGGGTAAAGATTAGGTAGCAGCGCACTGTGTTACTCCATAAGGCCTGGGGCACATGAGGGGACACCTGAAGCAGACTGGCCACTGCAGCATCCCAGTCATCTGACACAAACACACACAAACGGTCAATTTCTATAAAAGTATAATCATTTTTCCAAAGTCATTGTAGCCACTATGTTCTTCTGCCTCGCCTACAACCCATATCATGGTGCCTCCCGTCTTTCTACAGACTTATTGAAGTTTACTTACCTCTGCTCACATTTGCAAAGGGTCCCTCTACATCTATCAAACTGTGTGCAAACTCTGGTCCCCTGAAGGTTTGTTGCAACTGCATCATACTACCCATAGACGGCTCACTTCCCAGTACACCACCAGACCAATATTCACACTGTGTCCCTGCAGCTAAAGACAAATCAGTGAATAAATAATATGTCATTGAAGATTTCATCATACAAAACAAGCCCTTAGATTTAGCATTCAAATTAATTGATAGAGAATTAATAATTAATTGCCATGCAAATGAATACTGAAAGCGTGGATCAATGAATAAAACTAAGAAAAGAAAAGCTTCAACGCTGTGGATTTCTGGGATTTACCAGTGACAGTGGTTTGATTGTCATCGGAGTCAGAATCATTTGGGTCATAGACCTGGATCCCCTGAGCCTGCAACTGTTGCATTTTAGCCTCCAAGTCCCTCTTGGCCCGCAGGAGGTCCTGAATCTCCTTTTCTTTTGTCTCTCGGAAAATCTGGTGGTCATTCAGCCAGTTGATTAGGGCTGCAATCATGATTACTGGAGACAAAAGCTACAATATAGCAAATGTGGTGTGGTTTACCTTAAACTGTCGTTTTACTTTGTCCCTGTCATGTTCAAAGGTGGCAGCCCTCTCCATAGCCTGGTACTTAGCCTCAAGAGCACTCTCTTTTTCTCTGAGGATCTTCTGGTAGGTCTTCTGCAGAGCCTGTTGTCACATTGAATGATGGACAGCATTCTAAAAAGTGCTAAAACATCCACAAACTTTAAATGGTGTAACCAATAAACATGTCATGTAAGATGGTAGTCTCTGAATCTTCGTATCCGGGGAATTAAATACCTGTAGCTCAGCTCTCAGCCTCTTGTTCTCCTCGTCCAGTTTGGCTTCCTTCTTTTGCATGGATGAGATCTCGTTATTCTTGCTGACACGGAAGATTTCATACTCTTTACGGAGTCTTTCATACTCAGCAGCATACTCTAGATCCACAGAACCTGTGGATTTGAAACTGGCCCCAATCACCCGAGGTCCTCTGCGAAAGGAGCTGCGCAGGAGTCGGGCTTTGGGTTTAACTTCCACTGGGATCTCACAAGCTTCCCCGCCGTCACCCCCGTATCCATCCTCAATCACCTCTCCTGGGCTGACCAAAGAGGATGCGGTGCCCATGGTGGCAGCCGACGCTAAAAAAGAAAAAAAAAAAGAAAAAGGGTATCAGCCTTTTCGATTGACCATAGCTGCTCCTGCGTGATGACAGACAGGACAGAGATGCATTGTGGCAACTACTAGAGAGTTTCCATCTACCTAGGCTTTGAAAGATGATTGTTATTGGGATTTCTGCGCCCTATTTCGGTGTCTCTGTAATGTATCACAAACGCAAAACAACTAACGTTAGTCAATGTATAGTAACAGCCACAAAGCTAACTTACTTCTACAAAAAACTATCTTAACTTTGAGGAGTATCCCACCTACTAAAAGGTGACTTAGCGCTAACAGGTTTGCAGTCGCGAGCTAATTATCCCCATAACGATAACGATAAAGACAGTTGTACTTGGTTAGCTAACGTAACTTTACAGAAATAGCTGTTCAACACACTTACCGTGATATTTACTAGTGTATAAAGACACCACAGCAACTTCCGTACATATTTTAGTTTCGACAGAATATTGAAAAAACCCAGCGTTTTGGTTAAAACATGTGAAGCTAGCAGAAAAACAACACTTACAGTCCGTTCCCTTCACAGCTTCTTCCTGGCTGCCTTGGTAACAAGTCGATAATACGGGTGCTCGCACAAGTCAAACTGGGTAAAAGTCAAATTTTCGTCAAAGTTGGCCCACGAAGAGTGCACAGACCGAGAGCCCACCTGGAAAGTATTGTATCAAAAGACACATACATGACAATTATTATGCTATAGTAACTATAGCAATAGTTCTTGCGAGACAAATATTAGAAATTGTAATATAAGTAATATAATATAGTAATATATTTTTACATCAATTTAATGAAGTCAATTCTGTTATGCAACACTTTCTATAACACATGGCAGCAAACAAAACAAAAACGTCTCTTGCAAAAAAGCCCAAAACATTGACTTTAAGAATTTTAATTAGCCTACATCTAAAATTTCCATCCAAGTTGTTTATTTATTTATTTATTAATCACAATGGAAAATGTACAATGCAAAGAATCACATTTATTGCAAAGTTTTCTATCATGAGTTAAGGTGAATGAACTAACTTCAAAAACCTTCTGTTTGTTCACTTACATATTAAAGTTAAGGGGAACTTCTACATAAGCATAATGTTATGTGTTTGTTATTCAAGTATTATAGCCTACATAAAAGTAACTCGTTTCAAGTTAGTTATTCTGTCTCCTGTAATAAATCACGTTCAAGTTGTTTAATTTATACACACTGACTCAACATGATAGAAAAACACTGCATTAAATGTAACCCTTTACTTTGAACTTAGGTGATAAAATTAAATGGAAATTTTACGTGCACTTAAAATATTTTATTGCAATGTTTCGGGCTTAATTATTTTTTGAATGAATGGTTTAGTTGTTGGGGGTTTTTTTGGACTTCCTCAAAATATTTAGTGATCTAAGTGGAGAAAGTGATGTCAGTGTTGTGAAAGAAATTTTGTCAGCCATCCTCTTACTATTGGACGGTTGTCAAATGTACTATGTAAATGTATTCGTGTATTGATACTACTTGCGAACTCTCACCTGCATTTCAAGGGCATCAGTTCTGTCTCTAGACAGAGAGCCATTTGTCGAGGCTAGGGCCTCTGTAGCCTTGAGTACAGCAGAATGTAGTCACAACAAGATAAGCTGAACCGTCTAAACTGTAAACAAGCACTGAATGGACCAAAGGTAATTAAATAGAGCATAACTAATAGAAACATGTATTTAATGATAGAAACATGTATTAAATGAGCCGAAAGTGGCCAAATATATTTAAATGAAGGAAAGTGTTTGCACATCTTTCATGCAACATCTGAACAAGAAATTCATTTTCGACCCAGTTACACAAACAAAAAAGGTTTTTGTCCTTAAAATCTGACAGAGCAACCAGAGGGTATTAAAGTTCTTCAAACAACAGATCTATATTGAACAGCACTGCCCACCCCAGTGCTCAGTGTACAAGACTTAAGAGGATGCCTGGTAAATAGGAGGAATCTCTGTGCGGCACATTTGATTACCCTCCATCTTAAAGATCACATTAATATGTTACAGCAAGGTTGAATGCATTTATGTATGAACACATCTCTAGCAATTATACAAAAAGAGGACAATTAAAATTGCTTAAAATATTTATTGTCTTAATGATATTTGTTACCTATTGATCACGTTGCCTCTTTTTGCACAACTGAAGCAATTTTTCCCTGTATGCACGGTTCAGGAAGAAATACATCACAGGATCCAATACAGCGCTAACACAGGTCAGTGCAGATGTGATCCGATTGGCTCTTCCCAGTGACTCGCGGCTTGCAGCAGTCATATGGCCATGACTGTGGCTTTCGATGTAGATTACCCTGCTCACATGATAGGGCACAAATGCAAACAGGAAGTTCATCATGATGACGATGATCATTCTTTTAGCATTGCCTTTCACTGACCGTTGCTTGACTGTCCTTAGTTTCCACAAAATCAGTATGTACGAGACCACTATGATGATGAGGGGGATAATGAATGCCACAACAGTGGAAACCAAAGCTGTGGATGATGTCTTTTCTAAGTAAAGTTTGTGGCAGATGCCAGTTGAGTTGATGGTCACATTCTTTTCAGAGAAAAGTGTAGGAGTCATACACACAATAACTGTCACCCAAAGTATGCCTACAACTACCTTTGCATACATAGCCTTCCTAACTAACTGTGATTTAATGGGTAGAACCACAGCAAGGAATCTGTTCAGGCTGATGAAACTCATTAAGTACAGGCTGCAGTACATGTTTAGGTAAAAGAGGAAGCCTGCTAGTTGACAGACTATATGTCCAAAAGGCCAGTGACTGTCAGACAAGTGGTAAACTATACGCATGGGTAAAATGAGGATGTAAAAGATGTCTGCAAACGACAGGTGACTCAGAAAGACCTCAGATGGAGACGTGCTGTCCTGGTGAAAGAACGTCCAGAGTGCCAAGGTGTTCCCAGGCACCGCGATGATAAAAATCAGAATATAAAATATAGAAAACATAATGTTCTCTTGGTGGGAGTCACTGCCATAGAAGCCCTGTATTTCCTCTTCAGACATGTTCATTGTTGTTGTGGAGAGGATCAGCCTGGTGCAGCATAGACACAAATAGTTATTATGATTGATAGCCCAGAGATGACACATGACCAGGCCTAATGTTAAATTACTTTTTAGTGATTCACCAAGTCATACATTGTTATCATAATTAAACTAAGAGCGCAACAAGTGACTGTGACAAAAAGATGACATGATGTGAGAAACCCACACACCGACATCATGTGTAAAGTTTTTAGAAACAGGAACTGTCTGTGCAAGACGCTAGTGTATCCAGTATTGCAGGAGATTTTACTCAGCTATCACTACAAATTAGCTACTTTCAAGATATAAAAAAAAAGATTTGTGTATCATATAGTTTAAGAATTAAACATTATTAGTCATACAACCCCAATTCCAAAGAAAATGGGACGCTGTGTAAAACATAAATAAAACATATGATCATTTTTTAATCCTTTTTGACATACTGAAATAAAAACAGTGCAAAGACAATATGTCTAATGATTTACCTCATCAACTTCATTAGATTTTGTAAATATGCCTAGCAATATGACGCCAGCAACATGTTCCACAAAAGTTGGGACAGGGGCAACAACAGTCAGGAAAGTTGGAATGCTCCAAACAGGGGTTTTTGGAGCATTCCACAGGTAACCAGGGTAACTGTTCACAGGTGATAGTATAAGTGGGTATGAAAGGGGCACCCAAAGAAGGCTCCACCACCAAGGAAGGAAAAAAAATTTGAAAAAAAAAACACAATTGTATAAAGGATATTATGACATGGGCTCGGGAACACTTTGCAAAACCGTTGTCGTTAATCACGGTTTGTTTGCAAATGATTCCTTTCTGTTTTTATTTACATTTTTAACTTTTAAAAATCAGGGTTGTCCAGCACAGTTCACATGACTGTAAATTACATTTAGGATGTTGATGGCTTTAAAATTTGATTTCAAATAAGAGATACAGGGTTGTCAAAAGATGACTTTAAGTATTGTTACAGTTAGTAAAATAAATCCATTTGTTAGGTTAAAACTTGTGTGGTGCTACAGGATTACACACCACTAATCTTTGCACTTTACTATCTAATCCAACGCAAGATCATCATGTAATGTAATGTAATCCATTCCAAGATTGTAAGAGAAAATTTCGAGAATATACCCTTACATTTGGTACTTTGCCAATAATTAATATTATTCATATTCATTTTCTTACCTGTAATCGTAGAGATATAGAATGCAGAATTCTACTTTATAATTAGTTACTATCTGTGGCAGAACAAGAGACAGTGAAGTGGAAATGAGAACTGCGCACTCTGGTGTGTCTCCACTTTCATCATATTTATACACACACTCATGTACAGACACACGTCACATTAAGTAGACTCATTTTAACAGGAATTAAAGAGGAAGCCAGAAACAAAATAAAAACACTGAAGCTCAATGCGTTACAAGCATGCAAGTCTTTATTTCTGCTACTGCAACACAGCTTTGTCTTTACCACATTGTTCATTTATAGCATGATTTAAAGCTTTACAAAAATGAGAGAAAACCAGATATTTACAAAATCTATTTGTGCAAACATACTTCTTCTTTTACACCACTCTCCTAAAGTATTTGAAAGGCATGCATACAAATAAACTTTGGTATGTTAAAAAAAAACTACTTACTTTCTTAGTAGAAGCATCTATGTACACATGGTGAAGCGATTCATCACTTTGTTTTTAGTACAGTTTATATTTAGACAACAACACATGTTAACTTAACAAACCAAGACCAGCAGTACAAACACTGAGGTCTACACTTAAGCCACCACACATGAAAATTCCCCAAAATCCTGTGACTGGGTTAAGCCTGAAGTTAGTCATTGTACAACAACTTTGGCAAATAGGCACACTAAAATGAAAACTTGTATGATATCAATTCCACATAGCTGTAAAATAAAATGGCAGTTCTTTTGGGTGACAAAATACTCACAGAAAACAGAAGTTAACAATGAATAAACTTTAAAATGTCTGTATACATTACGTATACATCGATAAAAGGCTTTTACAAGGGCTGTGTTGAATGTCTGGCAACATAAGAAATATAGAAGATTAAATATACTATGGTTATTCAATCTCTGGTTTGAAAAATAAAACAACATTTTTACATGGTACTTTGTGATTGTACATCAACTCTATATTCCCTATTCATAGCTACAGCAAGAAAAATAGATTTTCAACATCGTGAGAGCCTTCCACTTCAACTACAAAGTGGTAAAACTAAATATTTTTTAGTTCCATTATAAAATATTTTGTCAGAACATCTGGTACAGAACATCTGGTACACCTTCAAGAAAAAATCTGAATCCAAGTATTATTTTTTTTCAGAAATGGAAAATGCAACTTACAGGATAAAACCATTGGTGTGAGAATGCCGGTGTCAAATAAAACATGAATTGTGGGAGTGAATCACTTGAATACTTTTACAAAAACTTTCAAAAACAGAACAAAAAACATCAAATTCAAACTAAAATAACACATGACCAGGTCTACCTGCTATGCGGTAAAGCCAGAAGGGGCGATAATGGGGCTAGGTAGTGTCCTTAGCTGTTGTGGCTGTTGGGATGCAGGATTTGCCGCTGCTGCCGTTGTGGGACCTGTAGCTGGTGAAGCTTGGGGTGTGTATGGTGCGGATGCTCTTTCCACCTTGGCCCAAAGGTGTGGGCGACAGAGGGGAGGGGGAGGAGGAGGAGGATGAGGAGGAGGAGGAGAATGAAGAGGAGGAGTGCACTCGACCATTCTGAGTCTGTGAGGAAAACGAGAGAGCTTTACCGGTGTGCTGTGAGGGTGTAGGGAGTTTGAGGGATCCGTTAGACAGGGAGGGGATGTGGGAGGAGGGTAGGGAACTGGAACGAGAACTGTGAGAGGACAAGGTGGAGGACTTTGTCACAGAGGAAGAGGAGGAAGAAGAGGAGGAGGGATTAATGGGATTAGTAGCATCTGAGTTTTGTGCAGACTGGGAGCTGCTTTTAGTAGAGCTAGGATAAAAAGCAGGGATTTTAGAAATGGGTATAGTAGGGGAAGTAGTTTTATGATCCCCTCCCACTCTTTTAGCACTTCCGTTAGCCTGCGAACAGAGATGCCAAAACAGATACTGGTTGTCAAAAAAGAAATCAAAAAATACATAAAAGGTAAGACGTGGTTAAAGAAACTACAAAAAAACGACAAGTTATACACAGAAACACACTATGACTACACAAACATTAATATTTCTTGTGAGACACAACTAAAAGACTAAAAAACATGTATAGAGAAGCTCTGTTTTTACAAGGTTACGTGAAAGATGAGACACATGAGACATGTTACCAAGAAACAGAACACTGCAAAGGTTAGACGATGGCAGACAGGAGGGGCATCTCTGCAGACCGCCTGTGTTAGGGGGATTGTTAGGCTTCGTAAAGCGGCTGTGGTGGAAAATTCATAAGGCAGAGATGCGAGACTGGAGAGAATTAGATTACAGGGTTAGGAGTTTGAAGAGTGAGAGCAGACAGGGGAAATGCGGGCCAGTGTTCCACTGAAACTGACGGTGCAAGAAGGTGAGTTGTGGCGTGGTCTTGAGGGCCAGAAAATGTATCATTGTGAAGTTAAGAAGCTATGCAGCAATGCTGGGTTTGAGCAGAGGTGCATTGTGAGAAGGAAGGTGCATAGCCGAAATGCCAGTTAGGTTTGTATTTTAACATAAGCATCCTGGGATTTGGCAACACTGTTTAGGAACTCAGCTGTGATGGGAACTGGAGATGTGATGACAACTCAGATGATGACAGGGTAGGATTCCAACTTTTCTTTGCCATTTTTCCATTTTTTTGGTAAGTCACCAACACAGAGAAAACCATGAGCAGTGTGGACATGCAAAAGCATACAGTACAGTGATGTTATGGGGTAACAGTCAAGAGTCAAACATGCCTTCTTTGTCAGAGCGGACTCGAGAGAAACATTAACAGATCCATAGTCGTCACCAACGTGACTTTATTTTTTTTCAAAACACTTTAAATCTCACAGCATTGGTCATCTTTTCCCCCCCTATTACATGCCTCATATTTTCGATTTCTATATGTTTGCTTCCTGTAGTCTCTGGTAAGGCCCTACAGTAAAACTACCTGTCGGAACTGCCTCTGAGCGTCCTGCAGTTTTTGCTGTTTTCCTGCTTTGTCAGTAGTACCCGGCGACTGCCTGGACTTCGCAGACAAAGGGATGGGCATCCGACTAGTAGGGGAAGCAACACTGGTGTTCTGCAAGGGGATCCAAACGAAAAACAAAAGAAGAAATAAAACAAAAGAAAGAAAAAAACACACACCATATAGGAAGTATGAAAAATCAAGGCAC
>JBBPCS010000002.1:5845326-5869996 GCA_037974645.1 Hollardia meadi
CGAAAAACAAAAGAAGAAATAAAACAAAAGAAAGAAAAAAACACACACCATATAGGAAGTATGAAAAATCAAGGCACCTCATTTAACACCTCAACTATCAACACCAGTGAAAGATCATGCACCCAGTGAGAACATAAACCTTAAAGTCAATACACAGTAGTACATGCAATCAAGAATAAGGAAGGGCTTAATCATCACGAGAGTGTCTTTGATGATGAGTTTGCCCCTTGCTGAAAACCTCAAAGTTTTAGCAATGAACTGAAAGAGGAAGCTGAGAACCCAACAAAATGCCACCCCCAATCATGTCACCATGATTTCACAGAGGGAGAAAGCCACGGGGGGCATTTCCAACGTTTCCAAGCACCTGTGGAGTGGATTAATTATTTGGTAATTTCAGTGGTTAGGGTTGGAGTGAAGGTAGGTTGTAAACTGGAAAAGAAGGACCCAAAGCCTCCCGGAGCAACAAGAGCTAGAGAGAGACCTGTTGTACAGTGCTGGGGGCACTGGGGATAGTGGTGGTGGTGGTAGTAGTAGGGATGGCTACAGGGCGAGGAAGGAGCTGAGGTTTAGTCTTCTTCTGCAATGAATTTTTGCTGGGTACCTTAGGGCCTGACATTCTGGACTTAGGGAGAGAGGAAGACCTCTTCACCCCCACTCCTTCTGAGCTTTTCCCATTCCCTGCTTTAGATTCCTCCATGGAGACTGGCTCAATGGGGGAGTGTGGTCCCATCTCACTGATAGTGGTCTCCAGCTGCTTGATGGTCTGCTCCAGGCTGTCCAGTGTCTTGTAGGTGTTCTTCCGGATCTCATTCGTCCTGCCAAGGGAGTCAGAGTTCTGTCTAGTCAGTGCAGTTGAGGATGTCACCTTGGGAGTGTCTGCTACGGATTTTGAGCACGCAATCTCGAATCTCTTTGCTTCCTTGTGCTGTCTGATAGTACCGTCGCCTTCCTCCTCATCTTCATACACAACCACCTGTAAAGTCTTCTTGCCTGACTTGGTGCCAGTGCGAATCGCATGAGTCAGTGCCGCCAGCTGTTTCTTAGGGAACTTAAACTTGAACTTCTTCTTATTATCCTGCTTAGTGTCACCATTTGACTCTAAATTCACTCCACTGTCCGTCAGCTCAGAGATTGAAGATGAAGATGAGGATGATAAGCTAACGAGGTCTGAAGTGACCTGTGAAGAACTGACCTTCTTGCCATCTACCATCTCGGTCCCTCCAGCTTTTACCTGGAGCCCACCAATCCTCTCTGTGTCAGACTCCTCACTCTCCTCCTCAATGCGCTCTTCTGCCAGCATCCTGTCCAGTTCCTCCTCACATTCAAAGATGGTGGACAGGCGCTTGTAAGCTGAACGGATGTCCATGGGCTCATCAAAAATTATGATGACAGGCTTCTTGTTGAAGCCATTATCCTGTGTCACAGTGGGATCTGCTGTGGTGTTCCCTCGGTTGGTGGCGCTACCTACAGTAACAGTCTGGACACTTCCTTTCTTGGCATTAACCAGTTCCTGGTACTCGCCACAGGACAGAGCCTGAACTTTGGTGTTAGTGATCATAAAAGCTATGTTATCAGGTGGCGGAGGCGCCTCTTCTCCAGGTAAATCAGGACTAAGACTAGCCTCGTCATTATCCTCCTCAGAGTTAGCTTTAGGGAGATCACTGTCCTCACTGTGAGCCCTTTTTCTTGGAGCAACAGAACTTTTAGGCGCCTCTCTCACGGTACTGGTTGTTGTGGTTGCCGCGGGCTCAGGTATTATATTTTTAGAAGAAACATGTAGCTGGATGACTTTACTTTTCTTTTCAGTGTTAATTTTGTTGAGGATTTCTCCCCTCTCCATTTCAGCACTGGTCTTCAAGGATTCAGAACGTTTAACTTGCTTCCTTGGAAATTTGAATCCTTTAAGTCCCACAGGCTTAGGTGATATAGGTGGAGGTGATTTCAGTGGTGGAGACAGTGGTGGCTGTTGCTGGCTTGGAGAATTGTCATTAACATTGACATTTGACACCTGTGATGAAGGCTGTGTGGGCTCCCGGCGTTCGGGGGTTTCCTCCGATCCTGGTGGGGGTGGCTGCTCTTTGGGAATCTGGCCAGTCACATAGTATATTACCTGAGAAATGAAGGAGTAGCTGTTTAAAATCTCTCAAAATCTAGAACATACCTTAAATATAAATGAAATTAATGTCAACAAATGAAAGTCATACATACCCCTTGGCTCTGTCGTACAGTAGTATTGCCATTTTCATCTGTGTCTGGATCTTTATCTTCTCGACTGGGCTCTGAACTCTGCTAGAACAGCGTATGAGGGAATAATATTACTGTGCAACTGGTGTGTCAGGCTGCTGTAGATTTACTGTGAATTCATATACATAATTGCAGTAGCATCCACGGTGTCGACACCGCATTGTGCAATTACCTTCTAAAAGGCCACAGCAAATTATTTACAAATAGCCTACTGCTCAGGCTCAGTCCAGTTTCATACCATATGACATCACTTTTATATGCTGCTCTGACATTAAATGCTATACATGAAAATGCATGCAGGGAAAATAAATAAATATTACAGTTTAAAAGCTAAAACTATGAGCCACTTTATTTACAACAGCGAAATTGGCTACTTATTGATGGCTAAACCCTGTCTTTTCAGCCTTTTGGGACTTTCACTGTTGATAATAATCTGTCGTACCCTTTTGGTTTCCGAATAATCTTATATCTTATCTATACATCCTGTTTCCTGTGTTGTTGAAAAAAAATCACTTAATGTGCAGCATTTTATTTTTTATTATTTACATTAAGTAGTAGCTTACCATCTACTCAAACCTCTTTTTTTTTTTTTTTTTAAACAATGAGAATGCTTATACTCAGATTTAGACCACATTTTAAATACTTGGCTGTGAACTAATTTGTTGAACTTGAACATACCTGTCTTCTTATGACAAAATCATATTACATGTGTGAATATGTTTAATATAAATGTGAAAAATTATAGAGTTGTGCTGGTTATATAGGTTTCAAGCTGGGAAAGCGAACTGAAGTAAAGTGGTGCAAAGAGAAACAGAAAAGTAATTCTTCAGTAAAGTATAAGTGGGGAAGAGTAGCATGCAAAGTGGTCAGACTGACCTCTAGTGAACCAAGTCTGCAAAAACAGGTTGTGTCTATAAAGTGAGTTTTAACTATGTAGTTTCTCTAAATTGTCAATCATTTAAGAAACATTTGTTCTGTTGATTTTGTATGAAAGCATGTAATTAAAGAAAGACACAAGACGATTTAATTGCCTGTAGAATACAGTGCCGAGGTCTTTATTGATTTGGAGGAAAAGACAAGTCATAATTAAATAAGTGGCAAAACACATCATTGTCTGGTCCAGACACACAAAAGACACAGCATCTTTTCAGAGGCTTCATTTTATGCAGACTTAATCCTGAAATATTCAAGCAGTGATATCCAGCAGAATCATAAGAGGGAAGGAAACTGAGGCAGCAAGGAAAGGTGCTTTTTGGAGCCAGCTGTTACAGGTTTCTCTCGAGCCAAAGCAAGGGTGCAAAGGTTGTAGAAGTGTTAAGACACAGCCATCAATTGTATCAGACAGTTGGAAGAGGCAGGCAGTTAGCTGGGTTGCTGCATGACGATGCATATTTTACCTTTTTCTCTTTGAGGGGCAATAAGGCCCCGGATCTTAGTTCTCTGATTTGCGGTTCAATTCGAGTGGTGGGTTCTACCAAATTTTCCACCCCCACATCCTTAACTGTGCACTTCTGGAATACCTGAACAGCGGAGAAAAGTGAAGGGGAAAGGGGGAAAAAGGATTTTGAGGAGAGAAGAAGTTTGAGTGTCTTCACCTTTGCCACAGCTATGAAGCCCCACACGTGACAAAGTTAGAAACAAAATCAAGGAGATTGGCAGCGATCAGTGCTCATCCTACTCCACTTCAAAGTCAACCGCCATGGGAAGAAATGATAGGTAATCCACACCCGCAATGCAGAAATCAGAAAAATCCAGCCAATGTTACACCTTTGGGCACGTTTTAGGGAATGTGTACTTGTACATGTGTGAGTGCTTATCTAACCTGCAGCTCTGCCATGATCTTGTCCCCTTCATCCTCTTCTTCTCCTGTAACAGAGGCAGTGACGGGGGGAGGGGTGGCTGGCTTCGGCTTGGTCTCTGGTGGAACCTTGCTGGACTTGGTTTGGGGAGTGGGAGGTGGAGCATCCTCTTCACCCTCCTGTTAGAATTTATCAGAGGGAAATTATTTAGTCATTACTTTTCCAAGCCATACAGCAAGGCAACAGTATTCAAAGGTTAAGGTAATTGTGCTCTAAACAAAAAAGAAAAGTGAAAATCAAATCAAATCAAATTTGATTTGATCTGCGCGCTAAGTTTGGAGCAAGAGCCAGGAGGTGATTAGCATGAGCTAAGTTTACCATAACATTCAAATCTAAAAGTATGCCTACCACCACCTCTAAAGCTCCCTGTAAAACTGCACCAAGTTTATTTCTGTTTGTCTGTAACAATTAGTGAGCTTTAGAGGTGCTTTAAGGCATATTTATTAACTTTGGAGAAAGCTGGGCTGGCTTTTTTCCATCTATTCCTCCAGTCTTTATGCTAAGCTAAGCTAATTGCCTCCTGCCTTTTGCTCTAGCATGCAGATATGGAAGCGGTATTGATCTTCCCATGCAACTCTCAGCAAAAAAAACAAACAAGCTGCAGACTGACCTGAGATGAGACAGACTCTTTCCTGCTGATGTAGACCACCTCACCAGAGCGTGTGGTGGTCATGCCTGAGCTCGAGCTGGGGTAGGTCTTCCTTGGAGGAGGTGGTGGTGGGGACTTGGTAGACTTTTCAGACCCCAGCTTTGTAAAACTGTCAGTGGGAGCTGGCTTGGTGGCAGTCTTGGAGGGTCTCTCCAGTGCAGGTTTGGCTGGTTTCTCCATTACAAGCTTTGGGAGTTTCTCAGGCCCCTTCTTGGCTGATGTGTCAGACTGAGGCTCAGACTGGGGCTCTTCTGTCACCAAGATAACAAGAGATGAAGTTGTATAGGTGTTCATATAGCAATAAAATGTAAAATGTTTATGTGTTCAGTTTTAGATTTGTACCTGACAGTGACTCCACAGGGTTGTGGATGCCTGCTTGTTCTCCAGTGGCAGCAGGGGGCAGTACTGGGTTCTCTTCAATGTCTAGACTGGGAATGGCCTTCATAATGTTGGCCTGGGCCTCCTGTAGGATCTTCTCAAACTCTTTCCCATCATAATGACCCATGTTCTGCCTTTTCTCTTCCCACTCCTTCTCTGCTGCCTACAGTGTAAAAAGAAGAAAAGAGAGAAAGTTCTAAATATATTCCCTGATTCTAGGGAAGCTAAGCAAGAGAATTTTATTCCTGCAACAAGAACACAAATAATATTACCACAGGAGTCAGAGTCAACATTTACAGGAATGCTAAGTAGAGTAATTGAATATCACGGCAGTTTTACTGTTGGATAAAAATAAATCAAGACCAACTGTCAATTGGAAGGTGATTAAACATACCTCTATGGACATAGCTCTGGTTTTACTCCTGTCCTGAGAGTTTTGGAGCTCCTCTATGACAAGACCCTGATTGGCAGCGCCATTTCCATTATTCATTGGGTTCCCGTGTGTTTTCTTATGATGGGTGGGACTCGGTGGATCAAAGGCTGCTGCCTTGGGAGATTCCCGGTCTTGACCCTTGCTTGGGTTGGGACTGGGGACGTGAGGGGGGCTGGGGGTGAGTGGTGGACTGAGCTGAGCTGTCAAGGCTGCAGACTGCTGTGACTGCTGCATGTGGACCGGGGAGCTCTGGACATGATGGATGACCACCGGAGAGGAAGGCATTACCTCTGATCTGATAGTGGAGTTCTGGGGCTCCAGTGGGGCTGATGTGGAGCCATGCTGGGCTGATGCTGCAGGGGCTTCTGCTGCTGCTGCTGAAGGGCTGTTGCCCACTGGGACATTAGCAGAAAGATCGAGTCCTTTCTGAGGGCCCTCAGTAGCACATCTGCAAGGAGGAGGGAAACAATATGTGATAAAAACCACATTGAAAACACTGGTTAAAAAAACCCTCAACTATAAAGTCACTCACTTACTGTATAAATGAAGACCTAACATTGACGAAAATCCATTTTACAACCAAAAATCCATTTGATTTTTCATCCAGATTAAAAAATATATCAAACCCTATAATAATGTTGATTCATTCTGACATGAGGGGTATAAACACCACCAAAAGCTATGATTCCCTGTCTTATGGTTTGGCAACATAGCATGTTTTGGGTAAAAGACCAGAGTAGGGATGCACGATATATATCGATAAATTATCGTCCCGATAATGGCAAAATTAGTTTTATTGGCTATCAGCCAATAATGAAATTATAGCCAATAGACTGAGCTGATAATATGAATCTAAATGCTTTCATTAACTTAAGCACAGCATCTACACACTCTGATACATTGGGTGGTGGTATGCACCTTTAAAGTTGGTTTGCAGTACAACTAAACTATACAACTAAATCTTAGCCTTTCTTACCCTCAAGTGTGAATAACCTACAGGTTATGAACATCTTTTTAAAATACAATAAAGTGAAATTATTGGTTATCTTATCAGTATAAGCAATGAGAAGCAGGTAATTATCGGTCGTCAGTATTGGCCGGGGAAAAAAAGTCCATATCATGCATGTCTCGACAAGAGAAAAGTTGAGAGTGAATTTGGTATCTGTGACATATTAAAATGGAAATGAGGCTCTGCAGTGTCCACCAAATGAATTCACTGATCGGTTCAGTGAAGGCGATGGACGCCACACTCCTCTGTCCACACAGAATGACCTCTTTGATGGGATGAAGGCTTGGCAGTATAATCAAATAGTACAATCTCATACATCGTAGACCCCTGTGTGAAGCTCTGTAGAGTGCGTTTTGTTTTCATCTTCAATTCCCTCTCCCACTCTCAGTTCCCATACTCCAGCATCTCTTCTCCTGATCCCCCACTTTATTTCCACTCAATGACTGATTTTTTTTTTTTTCCTCTACCTTCTCAGACTGCTGAGTGTGTCAGTCAGGCTCTTCACCCTTTTCAGCATGCTGTCCAGTTTATGAGGCTCCTCCTTCAAAAACTTGACAGCTTCCACTTCCACCCTGAGCACAGCCCGCATTCTGGTTTGCAGGGCTGGGAACTCTCCTGAAGAAACCCACAAAGAGAAACATGCACAGCTATTGTTTTAGAATATTTTTGACCAATCTCATCTTTTTAAGTGCATTTCATTTCATTTTATAGCTACCTACACATTGTTATTTCTGACTCATTTCATGTTATTCTGACTTATTTCTGCCCCAGAATAACATTTAGTCTGACATGACAATACAACTCTTCGGTGAAATACATTAATAACATTTACAGGATTACAAGCTAATTGAGCTACTGTGACCCATATAGTAGGATTTATATACATTATATGAGTATGATCTTTAAGCCTGAAAAGGGAGGGGCATCCCATCATATCATATATGATGTCATCATATCATCCATCATATCATAACATGTCTTATAAACCTTCAGCAGCTTTTTATTGTGGTGATATGATTTACCTGTGATACTGAATTTATTTTACAAACCAATGATGAAAGGTAAACTATAATTAAAAAGGAGCTAAATGTGTTATAAAAGCCCTTGCTTTACCCATATCAAGAATTTGGTTAGTTGAATGCTTAACGCTATAAACATCGGCTTTACTATTTTACTGTTTTATTGCATACATTTGATGTCATGCAATGCAGTATATTAATATTGGAAAATATTCCTCAGCTCAGTTGGCTTGTATCTTAGATATAACAAGAACACTTTCTTCTGTGTCACCTGTTTGTTTAATCATAGTAAACACCGAACTCAAAACAGTGTGTTGTAGTGAAAATATTATCTGTTGTCTTACCTTTGAGCCCTGCCAGAGATTCTCCCACCTTCCTCAGAGTGACCGCTCCCTCCTCCACGTCCTTCAGGG
This sequence comes from Hollardia meadi, assembly GCA_037974645.1. Classification (NCBI taxonomy): domain Eukaryota; kingdom Metazoa; phylum Chordata; class Actinopteri; order Tetraodontiformes; family Triacanthodidae; genus Hollardia; species Hollardia meadi. Next base: position 5,853,331 of record JBBPCS010000002.1, read on the forward strand.
TCACTACTCTGTGTGCTGCTGCCGAGTCTTTCTGCAGAGAGACTACATACTGCTCCAGCTCACTGCAGACACAAACAAAATGCACAAAGGAAAGTACAAAGGATTTAGAGTTGAGAAAGAGAATCCAATTTTGCTACAATAATTGGTTAATGAATACAGCATCATTAAAATTTTAAAATGAAAGTATGTGCAGTATGTTCAAAGGCAGAGGTGGAACGGAAACTCATGATCAAATGTTGTAATGTAAAAATGTTATTCCACTTCAGGGACTATTTGTTTTTGTTGGACTGGCATTTATCTACATGATTTTATTAAGAGATAGAAGATCAGACAGATTCTCACACGATCAACATTTTATTTACTCTCCACAAACACCAGGGGGCAGAACACAGTCATTTATCCCAAAGATCATACAGTGATACTAAATGGATAAAGGTGAGATCAGACTTTGGGACATGATCCACAAAAAAAGCGGGGGGGGGGGAATTCAAAATATGTACAATAATTAACACTGACAATAAATATTTCCACTATGCATTTCACTCTCCTGTCTACATTAAATCGGATCTCATCCTAAACCACAATTGTTTGCATACTCAATGAGGGTTTATTTGTGAGTGAGCACTTACTCACATAGAAAAAATATCATGCCGCTTCACAGCCATCCCAGTGCTTGGGAAAAATGTCGAATGTGCCGAATGATAACATTGTGTACAGCGATTAAAATGGTGTTTCATTGTGTCCTGGTACTCTTGAGAAACATTCTTTAAAGAACTCCCCTAAAGGGAGTGGGAAAGGCAATAAGGAGACAGTGTGTTAAATGCCCCACTTTGCCAAGGCCTGTTGGTAAAAGGAATGATGATGGGAAATTCCAGCTGAGGACAAAGGAAACAGATTTTCCTTTTTTTTAATCAAGCCTCCCACAGACAAAAACAGTGCATCTCTATAATGTGCATCTCAGTGTGTCAGAGTATTAGACGCAGACTTCCCTAATGATGTACTTAAGATTACATTTGCTTGAAGTTCCCCCCCAGACACGTTCTAAAGTACATAAAAATACTTTGCTATGACTCATATTTTATTTAACATGGTTTTTCCATTTCAAAAAGTTTTTTAAAAAACCCTCAAAAGGGGCTGGAAGCACATCTACATTTTCTCCCTCATTGAGAAATTCCTATGAATCACAGGCCCTGCGCCCCACCCACCACCGCTGCTTGCATTACGTTAACTGGTGAAAGATCAGTGTGCAACAAGATGGCTAATGTTAAAGGAAACATGGAAGAGATTCAGCCATTACGTTACAAATTTGAGCCTCAGTCAAACCTGGACTCAGATGAGGTGTGTTGTGCACCAAAATTGGCAGCTAGCATACGTATGCATCAGAATGGTAAATTTAGTTAGCATATTTTGTTTATGTTGTTTGTTAGCTTGTTAGCTTGTAACTGGCAGTGGCTGACGCAGCGTTAGTGGTTGTGAAATGTACAAAAATATCTGCTACGATGTTACAGTTTGTTCAAATCTTGACAAACAAGTTTGCCCACAAACTGGCTCATTGGCAGTAGTAGTATTTGAAATTTAGACAGCGATTGGCTTTCGTATTTGTGACGTACCAAATCTAGCTCGCCCGGTGTGCAGTGCGCAGACATCTCCCCCTTCAGTAGAAGAATATGAAAACACTTTTCTAGTGACAAACTTTGAACAGATACAAGTCGGTATAGTCCTGGTCCAGGACATTTTAGGGGATATAAACATAAGAAAAAAAACATTTTTGAGTGGAGGGGGTCTTTGAGGAATCCTCATTTGCTTTTCATATTCTCTTTTATACACTGTAAATTACTTTTATCAACTGGAACTTACACTATCAGCTGTCCACTGACAAACCACCCTATTTAAAACTCCTGGGACTAATTTATATCCCTTTTTTCAAGTATTTCTGTTCTTGGATTACCAGCCAACTATTCCACATAGAACCAATTTCATAATTTAAAGTACTGAGCCTTCTTTGTAGGCAGAGAGTTATTATAAACTGTTTCAAAATGTGCCCTTATAAATCATGCTAGGTTTAGTTCTTCTCTTGAGAGTGCAGTGGCTTTAACACCACAGTCTCCCACTGGTCTTAAAGCCAAACAGCCCTAATTACCAAGCTTTGTTTTAAGTGCCAGCAGCAGTTTTGCTGACTCACAACTGGCTCAATGACAAGGTTAACAGTGAGTTTAATCCACTGATTTCCGCTTGTTCGTTTCCTAGTCTCCATGAGCTACTATATCGTTGTGTTTAATAAGACAACGCTGTTTGACAACGCCTGTAAACATCCAAATAAAAGGATTCAATTACTGCTCCCTGTTGGCAAGATGGGGCAAGTGAAATTAAAATAAGAGCAGGGTAGAGAGAAGTTACTCCAAAGTCGGGTCCATTGTTCTAGTCTGCTGTCTCCGAGAGGCAGGCACTGTTTGTCTGTATAAACCTGTGGGCTGTAATTTGGAGGGCGTTGGCTTGTCAAAGACTTTAGGAGTGAATAGCGTAGGTAAACTGATAAAAAATGAAGCCTTTTGGGGATTTCCTATAAATGGACGCACCTTGACTGGAGCTGCATGGGTGTTTGCTTAATCATCTCTAATACTGCAAGACTCTCATGAAAGGAGTAAAAATCTCTCACAATAAACATCCAGTAATGAATGCAAACAACCAAATCCATTTTAGACTATATGAAACACAAATACTTACCCGAGTTGTGTGAGGACACGCTCCTCCAGACCCAAGTACTTGTGCCTGTCCTCTTCTACCAAAGCTCTCTGCCTCTGGACAGGGTCCTCTATGCCCCGCATGGCCTCTGCGAGTTTAACACTGATCTCCTGCTCTGCCCGCTTAAGTTGGACTCGCAATGCCTCCTGGTTCTGGAGCTGAGGGGACGCGCACAGTGAGAATGAAATATTAGAGGACCCGAGCTAGCAAGCCAACATACAAAGCTGTAGAAGATACTAACACTCGAAATTGATTAAAAGGAGAAAGAGGTCTTGCCTGCAGCTGTCTCATCTGATGGAGTTGCATCCTGAGGTCAGAAACATTCTTCCTGAACTGCAGGAGGTTGACTTTGAGAGGAGCTGAGCGATTGTCTGATGGGGTCGCATTGCTCTTGGGAGCCAAGACTGGGGAACCACCTGTATCGGGAAGGAAGAGGGGGGAGCGTCAAGTTATAGCTTGTTACGCGAAAAATGTTGCCTAAATAAAACATACAGGCAAGAACAAACAAAACTGGTTTATTTTCATTTTCATGCACTTGCTTAAACATGTCTGCAACCACATTTTCTCTGGCAAAACACTGGTCTGACTTAGTGTTCCTTAATGTTTAGTAATGATTGCATGAACTCTCTGTGGCTTTCTTTTTCTCTGCACTATAAGCACAGATATACCAGCACTCATATTGGCTGCACCTCTGAAATGTCTTGTCAACTAATTTCGCAATTTCATTCACTGCTAGAGAAGGACAGAGGGTTGAAACCATGGAAACCAAGAGGGCTAATATACGTATGTGGTTTGGGTAAGAGTTCCTAAATGGCCAACAACAATAATTTCATTCAATCCTTTCAAAATCTCCAGCAGAGAGTTGTGACTTTAATGACCTTTATTTATTTTCATCTGAAAAACCAGAGGACGGTCATCCGAGGCAGAACTGTGTTTATTTAATATCAATGAAATATTAATATAATAAAGTTATTAAATGTTTTCAATCCATGTTTCCTCAAGGCGGGCTTAATTGAAGACTTCAACATTGGGTTGGTTCAATCACACTACAAAAGAGCATTTTCTCACTTACCCCTAAGAACAAGCTTCGGCAGCTTTATAGGGACTATTTGTATTTTTTTATTGAAACTAAAACCATGGTCTGAAAAGTGTCATGTCTGTGTTGATTTTTTTCAAATAAAATATAATTCACCTCCATTGTATTAGCTTTGAGGCAAAAATCTCAAAATCGAATATCTCTGGTTGGTTACCTCAAGATGTAAGTGATAAAATATGTATTTTGTAGTTTGGGAAAACCATCCTTTTACCTTAAAACCATTAGGCCCATTACAGAAAGTAATGTCCCTGCCAGTGAGTTACACAATAGGTCAGGGAATGTTCAGTGTGCCCTCTAAGCTCCATCGACGCAGAGACTCGCCCTCTGTTGAGGCAGTAAAAGAGCAAACTTTTGTCTTCATAATCCCAAAACTCTGTTTCTTAAATACTACCTGACAGCTGCCTAGACCTGAACTACAGGTTACAGTGTACACTGCTGGTTGTGTTGTGGGAGCACAATGTCAGTCAAAGTGTAGGCTGTGTGGTGACAGTGAAGAAGCCTTTGAGGGAGGCAAAAAAGCGCTACTGAAGTCTCACGTTTGATGTAGACGCAGTTTGGCGAGATCAAAGCCCACACTGTAACTTTTCTTAAGTTTTGTAGATTCACTCCTGTACAACATGACAAGTAAATCCCCCTGAAAGCTACATATGAAATGTGTCACGAGACATGAGATTAGCTCGCAAGACACGTGAATAGTCTTTAGTTTTTTCTGTCTGCCTCTGGTGAGGTTGCAGATAATTTTATCAAACCAAGATCTGGCCGTAGACCGCTGCAGAGCCGAGATTGAATCGCTGAATCATCTTGGCAGGGTTGGGAAGTAATAGGGTCTTGTTTTAAGTAGTGCTTTGAGGAGCTTGTGTTTGGTCTCCTGGTTCTCGTCCCTTATCTCCTATTAAACTGCATGTACGGGAGGGAAAGGATTGTAAGGAAATATGAACCGATGACAAGCAGAGAAGCCTGACTTTGTTTTCTCTCCCTCCAGCACTGCTCATTGCAAAATGTTGACTGACACTGATGTGTGGGCTTGTCTGCACAAGACATCGTGGCGCTAAAACCCTTGTTTACATTAAAAAAAATCAAAAAATGAAACAGAATAACTCACCTGAGCTGTGTGCGCTGTGGGCTGGAGATGAGGTCTTCGGTGGTCTCTCACTGCAGCCAGAGAAGAATTCATAAGAGCAGGATTTTTCAATGTGGAAAAAAAAACAACAGTATTTTGGAGCACTTTAAAATTATATGTTAGTATTAGTAAGAACAAACACATTACAGAAAGTATGATGGGAGAGACTGACAAACCAGAGAGGTTAAAATGATGTTAATGATGTTAACAACCTTCGTCCGTGCTTAAAATAGCATAGAAACTTACAAATTCACTGCAGTCACAGACGTTTTAGACTAACTGTCAAGCAAACATTAACACAGGGTCTCCTCAAAGAAAATAGAAATGCAAAGAGTTGTAGTGCAGCCAGATAAACCATACAGAGTGACCATTTATCTAGAGAGCAAACGACTTCAATGCTATTTAACCTGAGTGGTTTATATGGTCATTGTACAAGGGATACTTTTGTATAAGGGTTTTCATTTGAAACTCCATTTCCCCTGATGCCTCACTCTTCCCTATACTGTGATTGCTTACCTTAGAGGCTCCTTGGTGCCACTAGCGTTTGACCCCTTTAAAAGTGCATGCTGAACAAGACCAGTCAAGCTGGCAATCTGGTGCTCCATTGCCTTCATTCGCTCTCTGCAGAAACATCAGAAAATTCTACTTTCAACACTAAAGCCTATTGGATATTAGAGCTGCCAGTAGGGCAAACAGGAGAGCTGTAACAGAATAATTAATTGCTTTTAATAACCTGACCATGAATCTTTTTGCCATTTCATGGGTTTACACAATGGAGATTTTTCTTTTTTTTGTGCAAATTTATTTGTAACTATGTCCTGAGTAGATATTGACTCAGGTTAAATAAGTAGTTTCTGAATTACAACATTGCAACAGCACTTGACTCAGTCTTTTCACAAAAAGAAAAATCTTGCGTCCAAATGAAATAAACAAGATGAATGACTCAAGACAAGAAAAGAACCCTAAGACAGACACAGAGGGTGTTCAAAGCATATTGTTTTTAAAAAAATAAATCAGGAGTGTGTCACAAAGGGAATGAAAGGATATTGGAAAATTACACTGCCTTAGGAAAGCCAAACACCAGAGAGAATGAGGGACTTTATACTGAGATTGTTTGGTAGGCCTAGAGGTTGGAAAAGAGGAAAACTTCTGTTTTCAGTTGTCATCATTTATCTTGAGGAAGGATATGTGGCCAGCTGAGAACACAGAGGTGACAGTGTCACACAGCATATTTTATATGAATAAAATCTATGACAGCTACAGAGCAGTGTTGGGACTGTGTTTATTTTGATAGTTAAGTACATTACTTCCATTCAAATTCCTACTCTTTTCCCAGATTCCCAGTGTGTTTCTAGTGGGAGTTAGGTGCTGCCCAAGGTGGTCCAGCCTGATTGACTGATTGGACCATTTCAAATACCTTTTTAGGCTGGTTAATATTTACTTTGGTTTTCCTAGGTATGCATATAGCCTCTGTAACCTCCCATTTAATGAAACAATGTTTGCCTGGCTAAGTGGCAAGAATCCCTTGGTCTATTTCTATGGTTATGTGCTCTCAGTCAGAGTAGAAATACCTAACCTAGGTACCGGAATGTCTGCTAGATTATCCAAACTGAATAGACTCTAAAGAGGAATTGTTGTTAGAACAATAGCCACAGAGTAATGGAAAAATATACAGTGAGAAAACTGGGTTTCCAGATAATATCCTGTTTCAGTGGTGGTAGCTGGTCTAGATGTCTGGATCTACACACTCAATAATAATCAACACTGTAAGCTCCAGAGTTTAAATAGAGACTGTGAAAACAATGGTCAGATAAGCAGAACTGGTTGTATACACAAACCAAACTGATGCATAATCATGTGCGTTAGTTCTGATCTTAATGTGCAGATCTTGACGCTGACAGTGAAAGGACGGCTTATATTCTTGCCTTCAGTTATGGATGATGAAACAGAATCAGAGCCAGCGACTGAAAACACGGCAGCTCATGGTTAGGATGAAACTAGGATGCAAAGTTAGTCCATGCTTCCATGCAATGTCTTAATCCTAATTTTAACAATCCTACCACCCCACTTTATGTAGCATCTGGTCCCCTGGTGCTTACCGTGTCTGGTGGTCACTGGCAGTTGGGATGGGCCCCTGGAGGTGACCTTGCAGGTCTGCAACTACAGGTGATCCCATGTTGCTCCGGGGCTTCGTCCCTGTCACTTCCTCCTTCCTGAAGGACTGACGCACAGGTGAGCTTCTCTCGATGGGAACGCCATGAGGTGGCATGCCATGAGGAGGCCCGCCATGGATGTCAATCATCCGTACCTCAGCCATCCGGTGAGGGGATGGGGGAGGAGTCTTGGAGCCCAAAGTAGGCAGCTGGCTGTTTCTGGACTTCTGCCTGTACAGAGAGGGGTGATCTATAGTGTCTGTGGGACTGGGCCCGCTGTAAGAGCTTGTAGAGCGAATGGAGGCACGGTGAAATCCCCCCATGCCATGTTCAGGACCATCAAGCCCAGGGTTGGGGTGTGGTCCATGGGCACTAGCAATGCTCATTCTTCCCTCTTGGAGCAAGTATGGGTCTGCATACAACCCCTCATTTCCCCTGGTTAGACTGAGACTTTTACCACTCATGTCCTCGTCTGGCTTGACATCCCGTCTCTCCAGGATGGCGCTGGAACAGGGTGAGATGGAGCGGGCAGAAGGGTTGACGTTAGACACTCGGTCCCTTGGGATAGTAGAGCTACTAGGTATAGAGGCCTGCCGTGGGCCAAAAGGGATTCTGGAAGGGGATGGGGGCATGGAGTGGGGAGTAGGGGGTAGTGTTCCTTGAATAGGGTGGTGTAGTGGCGGACCCATGGGGGGCTGTCTCAGAGGATGTGGGCCATCACGACTGGCATGCAGCATCTCGCTGTGCATCTGAAAAAGCACAAAAGCACATAAACATGTTATACCCTATCACACATAAAAGCTGGAATTATTACTTCATATAAAGCATAAAGATTCAAGACAAAATTCCTCAATTTAAGGATTGGTTAGTACACCAGACTGCATACCTCTGCCCGCTTGAGAGCTTTAACTGCTGTTTATTTTGTGCTGTATGTCTGGACTGAACCTGCCCTTGAAACAAAAACATCCATCTAACTCAGTTTATACTGTTGCTTTTCAAAGAAAATAGACTGTCAGCATTTTTTTCAGAAGCAGAAAATAGTTACTTACAAGGCTACCATTGGTGTTTACACAGTACAGCATTTCATTTAATGTCCTGGATGTTATACCCAAAGTCTTCTTTAAAACAATACCACAAATACATCAACACAAGATAATTTCTTTGGATTAAAAGTCTGGATTTTATAATAAAGATAATATATTTACTTTTTCAACTTTAAACAAACTTTGTGATTGCCGTCTTGGAGATAAGACTATGGTTTTCTAAAAGGCATGTGCACCTCCAGGGCTAGAAGGTAGATGTAATTTGCTAAATGATCTGTAATAGCATAGTCTATTTAAACAGTCAGATAATGCGGGCTGTTCTCTTTCCAAAAAACCCATAAAAGACCCTTGAAGGCTAATGAAAAATAAACCTAAACTCAATAGGCTAAATACGTCCAATTAGACTGTAGGAGGAGGTAAACTAGGAGGTGAAAGTCTTGCAGGTTAGTACATAGTAAAGTAGAAGTAGAAGAAAATCTGGTTGATTTGGTTTCACAAAATGTTGTCTCATCATATTTTTATTTACAGTTGGCCTAATCCTTGCAGTACGTCCTCTGCTTTTTCACGCGTCGAGCGCACTAATGCATAACAAGCAAGAGGAGAGGAAGAATCTTGTGGCCTAACGGTTGCGTTCTCTCTTCTCACTCTGAACAACTCAACCCTCCATGTCTAGCAAGTTTAGAGTTTTTGAATATTGGACATTGTGGACATTGGACATACATATGTCATAAACGTTTGGTTACAGTGGATTTCATGTCATGTTTCTGGATTGGATTCAAACTGACAGCTGCTGGAAGAAAACATCACTGGTAAGTTGTTTGATATTCATCTTTTATGATGACATAGGCTTGTGTCGTAGATACCGTGTCAGCTGGCAGGCCACACATTGCTTGCACACTTGTTGTTTGTTGTTGTGTGTGAATTGATTATGTGGCTTGGTTGTGTAACATTAGGTTAGGTGTGTCAGTGTGGTTTTTGCCCCGCTATTTTAGTCTGTCTACCTTTTCATCCTTTATCTGACTGAGGTTTGAGCAAATTATTGGTAAAATCCATGGTGCTGGCCACTGTTCTTTAATAGCCTTTCAGTAGCTGTGCTGCTTAAAGGGACAGTTCACCCCAAAATAAAAAATAGCCTACATGTTTTTCTCCTCTGGCTTGTAGTGCTATTTGTCCATCTTGATTGTTTTGGTGCGAGTCCCTCAGTTTTGGAGATATTGGGTGTAGAGATTTCTGTCTAGATTTCACTAGAAACTAGAAACTAGATTTCACTTGTATTGTGGTGCTCAAAGCGCCAATAAAATATATTTCAAAAACTTAACAGCAATGTCTCTTTCCAGAAATCATGACCCGGGTACTACCACGGGATAATCCACAGACCTTGCCGTGAGAAATTAACATAGGGCTCTGTATAGGTTAACCAAGAGAGAGCAAAAGAGCCACGTGTTTCACGTATTGTGTCTGGAGTAGGTTTGTTTCTTGTGTTCTTATTGTAAATTTATTGTTAATTCTGACACTGGAAACAACACGTCTTTGACTTTCATTCGTGAATAAACCAGATCACCCTTTATTGGGTTAGTGTATGTCTAATGGTGTGAAATTGTATTTCCAAAGTCCTGGGGTGGTGAAGTCAGGCTATATCCTTAAATCGATGACCTAAGCTCCCGCTCATATGTGTGAGGTGCATACTTTTATAGGCATAATGGCAAATTAAGTCCAAATATGTACAGTACATGTGATTAAGTGTGTGTGTATGTGTAAGCCCATGCCGTCAAAATCTCACTCTAGCCAAGTACCCAAAGTTGGCAACCCTGATTTATTTATTCCCACCATTTTCCCCTCAGAAAAAATTTCCCTGTGCCCACAAGCACAACTGAATATATACTGGGTATGATAACACTGTACTGAGGAGTGTCACATGCAGGGCTGAATCTCGTCCATCTTTCTTTCTATCCAACTCTTTATTCCCGTCGAACAAACAAGCTATTGTTCCTTTCTACGTATGACACATGGGTAACGCCTGCATAAGAAAACAAGTCAAATCCTAATGCAAAGTTCTTTTAAAAACTTTAGGTATTGTTTGACACCGTGCTTTTTCAGTGTTGACTTCATTTTTCCCCGGTGCCAATACAAATTAATACAGTGAACAATAAATTGTGTGTGAGTGTGTGTCTGTGTGTTTTTACGAACTGGAAAACAACAACTGCTCAAAGGGCTCAGGCTTGGCTGCAACAAAGGAAACAAAAAAGAAAGGAACTTGCTGGTAGTGAAAGCATACACAGCCCATAAATATGGCAGCAACAAGTCTGACCAAACAACCAAAAAATACAATAGGAAATCTAAGAAGCGCAGAGCCATTCCAGACATCATCAAAACCTAATGACTTTCACTCTCCAAGGTGTCTACAGACATAAAAAGAAAAGTTGCCCTCTTGTGCAGGAATTTCTTTGGAGCGCTAAATAACATCACCGACTGCTTTGCCAATTCCAGCACAGCCTTATAAGAACAATTTTGGCCAATTCCAAACAGATGTTACACCTTTGGCAGACGAACCCTTCTTAAAATACCCTTAAAATACTCTGACTTTATAAAGATAGTCTGTATCTTTCTGTACAACATGCTTATAAATTACTGTTTTGAGAAAAAATAGAGGAGTAAAGGCTTGAAAAATAAACACATGGGCAACCATGTCAGGCAAACTCCAGGCCGGGCTGAGGAACATTTGGTTTGAGTTTCACTCGTGGACTCGTGTGTCTGTTTCCACTGTGCTCTTAAGCTTTCAATAATGGGGGCAGCGTGTCTGGTAGGAGCGCACAAAGTCACCTAGATCTCTTGCCATGTTGTAGATGGAGAGGGTTCCTAAACGGCTTCACAGACTGCAGAGCCTCAGAAGATTAAAAGGAGCTGTGCTGCAGTGCTCGTGCAGATGTCAACATTTAAATAACTGACTCTAGGACTGGATGTACTATGCCGCTGTCTACATAATAATGTTAGAAAAAAGAAAAAATAAGATGGGAGCTTGCTGCAAATTATGATTATTGTTTGTAAAAAAGAAGACAAACATTCAATTTTTCATTTTTAGCAAGTACTAAATTATGTGGATTACTCTGAGGAGAACAGAGGTTCACTAATAAGTTTAATAAACATTTTCTGCAGCTTTGTGTACATAACATCACTTCTGACAGACAGTATTGACTTTTCTATGAATACAAAGCACTGCTTTGTGCATAGTCCCTCACACAAGAACAGATTTCAAAATATTTTCAGCTTTTTCATTCGATAAAACGTGTCAAAAGAGATACTTCAAATGCGAGAAAACACCTCTTTATTTTAACAGTCTGCTGCACATTCTGCTTACCGAGTTACTTATCAGTTACTTTGTTTATCTGTTGTTCACCCTAAATGAATTACTGACCAACAGGTTATTAAGAGTTACACAAAGACAGCTCTATTTGGCCAGAAAGCTTTGATCAATAAAAGCGGTAACTACAGATGACACAAGTACTAATCTGAGGCCTGACATTCCTATAAGACAAGAGGACACTCAATAACCCACACAGATGTGAGGTCCCCCCCCCACCACCACCCCCTGAAAAAGTGTTTGAACAGGTGTACAGCTTATTAGGTTGTAGCATTTGCCCTCTTGCTTGGAGTGGCAGGGTTTTTATTTCATCATTAAAAGAGGTTGCCAGAAAAACAAAAACAATAACTAGAAAGACTTTTTTTGTCTCTCTCGATAAGTCTTTAAAAAGCAGACAAAATATATTCAGTCCGAGCTTTACAGCTGCCAAGAATAAAGACACAGCTTACGTGTTTGTGGGGAAAGGGCAGCCTGCCATAATATCATCACAAGAATGCTAATTTTTGCAACAAATGTCGTCAAACTAATTTCTTCTTCTTTTGTCCTGGGTAATTTACCAACCTGGCCACCACGCCCTACAACGGCGTCCAATCTTCACATCTAAACATTGACAGAACTATTCATGACAACAATCTTCTTCAGCCTATCTCTTATCTTCATGTCTTGATTTCACAATGTTTGCACAAGAGCCTTTGTAAAGTTGCCCTGCTTCTCTTTGCTTAATGCCTTTCAGTTCATGCAATACAAGTTATAAATAATATATATTTTCAATACTTGCTGAGTCAGCAAGTGCCAGACCGTTTGAAAAAGGCAATTTTGTAAAGAACAGAACAAAAAAGGATGAGAAAAACTGCTCTGCACAATTAATGCTCTTCTGCTGTTGCAACTTTGCAGCCCTTCCTACTCTTGAACAGTTTGCACTATAAAATTCCCCTTTTCACTTTTTCAGTTGCATCTTTTTTTAGCCATTTTTTCCTCAAATGTCTTTTGTTCATCTCCCCTTGAAGGACCCCATCACAGAGAGCCGCAGCTGAAGTAACGTGCCTGTCAGCAGCAGAGAATAAAGAGTTTCTGCAGCACACCAAAGTCATCACGCCATCTGAGCCAAGACCTCTGAAACCATCATCATATTTGCCTCATCATTCCTTAAAACTTTATCAATTTCACTTTATACTCATGTGACACGTACAGCATGTGGCAATGGGATTACAGCTGAGGTTAATATAATTTCTGCAGTATCACAATGGTCCTGCAATGCCGCCTGGAAATCTGCGGCAGGCAGAGGAGCGGCGGGTTAGATAAAGGGTCAGGCGGATTAGAGAGGTGGATTTGAGGAGGAGCATTTGAGGAAACGGCTCTTTGGGGCTTTAGTTTTGTTACATCAGCAAGGAAACAAACATGCTGGAATCAGAACAAGAGAAAGAGATTAGGGATGATATTGGGGGAAGAATGAACAAGGAAAATAGTCCTGAGATGCGAGTTCAATTGCCCCTTAGCAAGCTGCACCAGAGCACACAGGCGAGGCCCAATCGCAGGCCCCTGGGAGAACAATATAAGACCCCCGCTAGACAGATTAAGGAGAGGCAGGGGGACATTCCTTCCCTTGACTGCAAACAGGATGTGAAAATGACAAGAATTGGAGAATTGGCTGGGCTTACAATTCTCTCTGCAACAGAGCTGGTCGTCTTTCAGCTACTGCTGTTAAGACAATAATTTTCACTTCCATGTTTGTATCTATGTTGAGTACTCACCCTGGCATCACCATTGGCAGGTCTTGGCCCATGGCTGAACGCCTGTGCTGGGTCTTTGTGGTAGACCTTCAGGCAGGAATGATCCGTAATGTTCCTGTAAGGGGTAGAGGTGAACGGTGGTAAATAGTCAGCCCAGATATCACCATCTGACAGCGGCCGATCCTGCCTCAGCCTGGAACTCCTGAGTAGCCCTGCCAAGGGTACATACCCTAACAGAGGCTCTGACAATCCTCTGTTATAAGACATTCCTCTTAATCTCTAAAGTCTATAAAACCATCTACTAATACTGTGTTGGAACGTGGCTCGACTACATAAGCAGAAAGCAGATCTGTTCTTTCTTTTGCTGGTCTCACTCTCACACTGCGGTGTAGCACCCACGACACCTGCACTAACCTTAAGGAATCACAAGACATTTTTTTACAACCCTGATAAAGCGTTAGTCACAAAGTACACATTGGACTGGAGCAGGAACTGTGGACACAACAGGGCAAAGTTGCTTATGTAAGAGTAATGTTTTTTTCTAGAAAACAACTAGAACAAATGGTGTTCGTCACATAGAGTATAATCTGCTATATGACTGTTAAGACATGGTGAATACCAAACCAGGAAAATAAAAGGAACAAAAAGCAGTGAGCTAGTAAGTTTGCTTGTAAATGATACACACAGCTCATTACACTATACTGTGGAAACTACACCAAGCACAAAGTGGAGACAAACACCAGGCAGGAAAGTCATCAAAGTCTCTCAAGAGGTTTTTTGATTACATAAGAGACATTTTGCCGTCGGGATTCATGTCCAAATAACTTTCTTTCTATTAAGTTTCAACATGAGGGAAGCGAGCAAGTTTCCTGGCCAGTGACACTTCCTGTGCAGGGGAAGTTAAGACAGGAAGTGCTCAGTGAGGGGGGAAAGGAAAGGGCCTTCAGAGGAAGACTGAAACTATGGAGAATTATGCACCTCGGATGTCCTGTTAACACAATATATGCTGTCCCACTTATTCTGTATCTATGTTTATCACAGACAAACACAACATCTTTACCTGACATCGTTGAGCTCGTAGTACATATTCCTCATGTCGTCTTTGACGTAGACAGCGACGCTGGGCGACTCCAACATCTTCATGGTGAGCTGCTGCGGGAAGGCACTAACAAACAGAGCTCTGACAGTGTCGATGCTGGTGATCTCATTAGGCATGCGGATCTGTTTGGTCTCGTCCCCGTACTGCAGGTACAGTGCACCTGCAGACAGAAAGCATAGGAGTAAACTCCTTTCAATTCACAGTTAATTCTCCTGGATTATATAATCTCAATGTTTTGTCAGATGGTTAATAAATGCAGTCCTCCCCTTGCAGCGTTAATCTGTTAATTCAAACACAACACTTAATGCAGCAGTAAGAACCTTCCAAATAGGAACCACTGCAGGGCTTTTAGTCTTAAACTGCTGCACTAAGTACTGACTTACAAAGCACAAACCGCAGTAAGCGACTGATTTTTCAGCAGCTGTTGCTGTTTCATCTTTGTTGATATCTTGAGGATATGTATTAGAACATAAGACACCACAACAGACCTGGTCGAACATACACTAACATGTAATCTAAATAAAAATCACCTTTTCCTGCGCCATTCCTGACCTGTGAAAACACAGTTGGCACCCTGCCCACATCACAGTGTCCTGGACCAGTGCAGATATTTGGCCAGATTTACATCTACAAACACCAGTGTCCACATATTTCCATTAAAACCATCAAACCCTAGCACTAGCACTGTACTGATAAAACTGGTTGATTTTCTGCCACTCAGCTCCTGTTCATTCCTGTTTGTGTTCATGCTCTGTACTCCAAACAAATTACTTGATATTTAGAAAATGATTTGGGGCAGCAATGAGAGACAGAAGCAGGGCTGTGTGCCCCGGGTGGAACAGTACCAGTTGTGCATCAAAAAGACCAAAGCCTGAACCTCTGAACCCTGGGTGTGGCTTCTGTACTGTGCTTTAGAAAAACAGATGTCTCCCCCGCAAAATTTATGGAAACGCCCACGCTGCACTTGTATAAACAATGCCAGGGAAAAAGAAAAAAAACAACAACATATTTCTAATTCTGTTCTCTGATTCAATGCTCCAAACAGCGTGGCACTGGTTTTAAGAAGGCTTATCTGGAGCAACAATGTAACCTTAATAAAAAGAACAAAGGAGTTAAATAAGTTTGTGTTTCTCTTCTAGTTATGTTGTGCTGTATTTCATGAAAATTGTACAGCGATTCATTTCATGAACTGCTGAGACAAAAGACATGAGACATAACATTTCAATGTTACTTTCACATGTGTGCCCCGAGAATAGCTGGCTTTAAGTAAAGAAGGTATGGTTTTAGTCAGTGTAACCCCATAAAAGGGCAGAGCCAGTAAAAGCTACCAGATGTTGGTGAAATATTATACAAGATCCGACATGCTCCACGAGACGGAGCGAGACAGAGAGAGGGCAAATCCAGGAAATAAAATTTGCTGAGTCTATCATTGCTCTGTCTGGGTTTCTAGGTAGTAATAACTTAACAAAGTGCCCATTTGCAGAATAACTTCATCTTTTCTCCCCGTGAGCTGTTATGTTAACAGTCGGCTAGTTTTTATCCAGATGTTAGCATTTAATGCGAGTGTGTTTGATGACAAAGCGCCATCGACCGAGCATGCTTCATGAAGGTCTGAATTATTTAACATCAGATTTGTTTGCTCCAACAGAGTTGAAGAGCTCAGGGCTGACAAAGAGTCAGGCGTGTTACATTCCTGAGCGGCGGGTTTCACTGGAAGCAAATGGCCAGAGGGTTTCCTGACCAAATGGGTGCAGCGTTGCAAACTGTCTGAGCTCCGCATCTGACACACAAAAAAGTTTGAACTAAGCTAAATTAACAAAAAAAAATGCAATTCAGCATCCGTTAATATTATGAAGAAGTTTGAAATGCATAAAATAATAATTAATGGCTTGAAATACAATAAACTTAATCCCACATTCTGGATTAAATCTGATACTCACATTAGGGGTTTTAAGGATTTCCTCTTTTCTGCTGAGTCTTATGATGCTCTGGAAAAGACCACGCAACAACTCCTACAGCACAAGCTGGAGACACTAAGCCCCAAGAAGAAGCCCCAAATGTCCGTTGGGACCCAGCAAAGTGTGTGCCTGTGTGTGTGTGTTTGTGTGTGTGCATGTGTGTGTGTGTGTGAGTGAGACTGTGGGAGGGACACTGTAGTTAAGAGGTGCCCCCTTTTTTTTCTCCTCCCCTTTCATCACACCATAACCCCCCACTGTCATAACGCTTTGTCCTGATGTTTTTGAAAGAGAAAGATGGTGTGTGTGTGTGTGTGTGTGTGTGTGTGTGTGTGTGTGTGTGTGTGTGTGTGTGTGTGTGTGTGTGTGT
>JBBPCS010000002.1:5870096-5886198 GCA_037974645.1 Hollardia meadi
TGTGTGTGTGTGTGTGTGTGTGTGTGTGTGTGTGTGTGTGTGTGTGTGTGTGTGTGTGTGTGTGTGTGCGTGCGCTTCAGAGTGCGAATGTGCATGCATGCGTGGCAAAGCATATTACTTAAAACTGGCACCGAAAACAGCACCCTACAGTTTCATTCATTTTCACTTCGGTCAAAAGGCGTGCCACTCAGACGTTTTGCTATTATCCAGCACCTTGTTGAATTGTAAGCTACCTTTGAAGACGATGCTCGTAAAACATTACAGACTCTACACTTTGTCTGGGGAGTTGTCAAAATCTTTCCTGCGCAATTTACAGCGTTTCTGCATATGGATGCAAATGAGGCACCGTGTGTTTTGATAAGACGCCCCATTTCTAATCCTGTCAATAACACGATGGCATATTGTGGATGAATTCGCTAATCTTTCACTACAGAGGAAATGAATTCTAATTAAAACGGATGTGTGTGTTGAGGTGGAAAGAGCCGGGAGGGAGGAGAGGCGAGGAGAGGAGAGATGGAGTGAGAGGAAAAGACTTGGACAAGGTGAAATGGTGAGATTGTGGTGTGGTACTTAAGTTAGGCCAAAATTATGCTAAAAGAGCTGCAAAATTTATTATTAAGGAGGATTAATGTCAATTCACATTCACCTCGGTCTATTTACAAGTCAATTTAAGATTTGAGACAGAGCCTTTATTTTCAATAGATTTTTAACATGGACATACTGTATATAAATATGGACGTGTCTCTACGTCCTCCCACTGTACGAAAATGAAGCCAAAATATCGAAATATTTTATATTATATCGAATATACAAGCACTGCCAATTTAAGGTGATGACGTCATTTGGAGCCAGAGCCTGTGCAGTAATTAATTAAAACCAAACTGATCAGAAAAATTAACACTTGAATATACATCAGTGTGATAAGAACTATTTAAAATCTATGGGAAAAATTTATTTGAGGTGTAGTTTTGAGGGTTTTTTTCAGTTTGGCCCATGTTGTATCTAAACACATTGAGGGGGAGGGGTTTATGGCCTATACTGAAGGCCACCACCAACGGGGCAATTGAGATGTTTTGGTTCCACTTTTTGCCGAGCTCTCATGACATACGTGTTTATATACAGTCAATGGTTTTAAAAGACTAGACAGAAGAATTTCTGTGAGGCAAAAATATTGCCAGTGTGTGGATTTTGAGAGAAAAACTTAAATTACATGACAGTTGATTGATTAATTAAGCCTAAATCAGATGAAAAGTTTCCTCAACAGAATGAACTTTCATGCACCTAATTCACATCGTACCTAGAGAGCGGTCCTTTGTCTGGTTGGTTGATCGCACCACGGGCAGGCTAGCACGAATCCGGCTGCCGCGGGTGAATCCTGTTGGGGTGTCGGCCTCAGACATGGTGTCCAGGGACTCCAGGGAGGCCAGAGAGAGGTGGTCAACCTGGTCGCCGACGCTGGGCTGCGGACTGGGGCCGTGCTTTGGGCTTCTGCTCTGGAGGTGGAGGCACATGGAAATATAACACGTTAAGGGTGAGACCATGGACACGTTGTGTGCATGCATGAGTTTTTGATTCTTGAAATGGCACAACAGAGCATTCCAAATTTGAGTATCAAGCATACTCTATTAGAAAATAATACTGCATCTCATTCTTTGGTGAGCTAGAATAAAGCACCTTTGATGATGACTGAGCTTGACTCCAGCACAACAACTAAATACCAACCCAAAGAGTGCAGTCACACACGTGTTGCATGCTGTTGTTGCATGTTCAGTACTGTCTTACAAGCACATCACAGCACTAAATATTACCGAGCAGGACTAAACACTATCAAGCATAAGTGAGTTTTCAGATGATTCAAACTGTGATGATGACACACTTAAAGAGATAAAACAAAAACCACAAGAGATTAAATTTCTTGTACTGATTGAGATTCAAGACCTGTGTCATCAAAACTTGAAGATCTTTTGGCCACTCTGTAACCAGATCTGCATGACGTGGCATCCTGAAGCCACAGGTACAATAATACAATGTGTGACAAGACTATGGAGCCGATTGAGCTACTGTGTGGAGCTGTAAGGGGATCTGTTCCACGGGGACGAGGTGGGACTAAAACTGAGGGGTCAGCGAACACACTGGGCTCTTTATGAAATGCTCTTCTTCACTGGCACACGTGTGGTGCTGTCGAGCTAATGCATCTGGAGACCCGAGGACAGGTCCGCCAGGTTATCTTGAACACACCTGCACGCACACGCTGCTGTTCTCTCACGCTCCTACACGTATGGACAAATAAAGAATTTAAGCGTTTTATATTAAGTGCAGCTGACATTTGCGGGAGCTTCCACAGCCAGAACTGGTTTAACCGGGCAGCCAAGTGTGCTTGGCAGGCACAGGCAGGACAGCGTCAAAAAAAGACACAGGGGCACAAGTGTTGGGAACATGGTCACACAGCAGATGTTAGTGAGGATGCAAACATGACCACACACACACACACACACACGCACTAATACAATGGCATGATGCAGATAAGATTAAAAAAAGGCTGACTAACTCTGTGGGGCAATTGGATTTTCATCAAGTACCTCTGAATGTCAAGCTCAGAGTGAAGGGAGGAGAGCATGCCCTGTAAAGACTGGTGGAAGAAAAAGAGGAGAGCAGGTGAAAACACAAAGCAAATGTGCTGAGAAATGCCAGTGGGAGGGTGAAATGGAAAAAGAAAGGGCCATCAAACAAAACAGAGGAGCCATGGAAACAAATCAATCTGAACAGCAGACCAAAGAGAAGTAGGAAAAGGGGCTAAGAGGATAGCCTAAATGCAAATGTAGCTTCAGTACAGAGTATTAAGCTTTTATGAGTTTAATCAGTACTGACACAGGCTGGAACCTCATCACTTAATCATTTCACAATTGCATTAATTGCCATCATCAATATTTTACAATATCCCCAGAGCATTTCCTATCACAGCTGTTACAATCCCCATGTGTGTCAAAGTGTGCGAACACTTTTGCGATGCACCTTCACAGCGACCTAACAGCACGCAGAACTGCTGAGCCATCACCGGAGTCCTGTAATTCCATTAAAATACGCTTAGGCTGCAACACCCAGAGATTTAAATACGTGAATGAAAATGGGCCTTTATACTGTTAATACATGATGATAGTCACCTTTTGAAAACAGAAGGGTCATGTGGAGTTGACATGTCACCTGAAACCAGACATGTGTTCGGGAATTTAATCTGGACGCTGAATGATTTATGAGTGTGTTCAGCGGTGGAGGGTCCAAACAGCCCTCCCACACTGCTGTTCCCTCTTCTCATATGCTACCATGACACCCTTAGGAATGCTGAATCATATTAGCTTCCTCCATCACCTGTAGGTAGTAATTATTTCAGAGTGCTCTAGCAGTGTAACACAATATTTTCTAAAATATATCCAAGCAGAGGAGGAGGAGGAGCCCACATTCAAACTTTAACTTGTATAAAAGTTAGCTAACTATCATGTTTATGAGTTTCATGTATTTTTGCATGACCCAGTTGGTGAGGTAAATGAATACTTCATCCATCATATAGGGCTTATATGGCTGAAATCAATACAAAATACACTGTATGTTTGAAAAACCTTGAAGGTGTACTGTGCAGACCCTGTATTTGTACCCTGCCTGTATTTCCTAGCTGCTGTGTTCAGGACATTTCTGGCTCACTGCGCCTTTGAATGGTGTGTTTTTAAAAAAATGCCTAATTTTACTTTAATTTAGTCAGGTTTTAATTACAATCACCACTTTGGTGAACATAATTTTGTAAAATACTTACATGAAATGATCATATTCTCACAATATGCTTCCACTGTAGCATATTCAATCATTTTAAATTTAGCCCAGCCTTACCGCCGGTGTGATGAGAGGAGCGATATCATCATAATAGTAATAAGAGTATAATATCATCATAAAGGAAGACTATTTCATATTTTTTATTATTTTATTTCCACGTTTTTCCGAATGGCGATTGTTGGAACAGTGAAAAGACAAACCAAGACAAATTTGGTGAGTTTTATTTCGTTTATGTCGTTTACGTTTTTAAGGGTTTTTTTTTTTTTTTGGTTGTCTCGTTTGAAGTGTACAGATGTATTTTTCTGGACAATAAGGGCAATAAAGTATTTTTTTTTTTCCTTTCTTGACATTTTTTAATTTACTTTGTTTGTTAATATATAAAGGCGATCGCCACTCGACACATCCCCCAGGTGAAACTACATCGTAAAGTGGTCAAGTCATTTTTGGTAACGCAAAAGTACTGTAACGAGTTATCATATCATTATCACAAAACATCACGATACTCAAGTGTATTGATAATTTCTCACACTCCTACTTTCTTTAATTACGGTAGTTAGGGGTTAGGGTTAAACCTGTTGCCTTTAACTTTTGTGTGACAATGTGACAGCTGGAGAGGAATTGCAGAGGAGAAAAAGAGTTAATGCAGAAGCAGTCACATATAAAAGTGGTGAAAATTGCAAATGAGACCTTCTGCCTCCCTGTGGAAAGGGGTAATTAAGACCACTCCACACCAGTCCACATCTGACAAATGAGGTGTCCCCTCCAAAGGTCACAGTTTAGCTCAGATGCACTGCTCTGTCTCTCTCCCTCCCTCTTTCCTTCTCATGCATGCCTGCATGCAGATATCATCATTCTGACAGTGGCTACGTACAGTGCGATACTACTATAATGCCTCGCAACAAAAGCCACTTCCTGTCCCGGATAACCACTTCCCGCTTTAGGATCTAGATGTGAAAACCACAGGCCAAGGACTGATTAGCACCGTAAAAAAAAAAAAAAAACCCTGCTTCAACCCGCTCACACCTACAGTACATTCCACGCCGCTGATTTCCCCCGCTTCAGTCAAATCCATACAGCCTGTGATTCTGCTCTTTCAGCAGCGACTCCCTCTGTACGCCACATTTGCTCTGGCAGCCATGATGGATGTGAAACTGAGACACCAACATTAGCTCATACACAGGGATACGACAAGTTATAAAGCCATGAAAAAAGCCCCTCGTGAAGGAGCACGTCTTGAAAATAGAAAAAGTCTGTACTAGCTTACAAAGGTGGTGGGTTGTCTGTGTGTGACGTGCTCTAGCCAATGTCAGCGCATTGTAATTATGAGACCTGCATCAAATACTCATGATTCGAGCATGTCAGAGGAGGTATAAGAACAAGTCATAACTGATGGAATTTGCTTCATTTATATAAGTTGTGTAGCTGTGAAGCAAACCTTTTCCTCAGGCTGTCAGGCACCAACTCGAAAAGGCACCACATAGTTTACTTTACGGCTTCTAATTGTCTTAAATATATCACTTGCAGCAGCGTTATGTTAAATAGATGCCGAGTGCAATGTAATGTGGACATGTGATGATTAGGAAAACGACCACGTTTGCAAAGAAAACGAATAAAACACAGTAAGAAGCTCAAATGTGTGCTGTCTGTACTGTGTGTGTGTGTGTGTGTGCGTGTGCGTGTTTGAAAGAGAGAGAAAGAGGGATACAAAGGGAGGCAGAGTGCATGCATGAGTGAGTCAGGCCATTGTTCCAGAAAATCTGACCCGAACCCAGGACATCCTGAAAACATTTATGCAACAGTGCTCTGACAAACAACATGATGACTTTACAATGAAAGCTCAGGTCATGTGTTTGTGTGTCTCTGCATTTCCAAAATATATATGTAATATTCAGACATACCAGTGCCATCCCATTGCCTCCTTTGTAGCTAAACTGGAATTAGTTGTACTAAAAATAAGGGAATCTAAAAGTTAAAAAAATAAAGATTGCTTCCACCTAGATTTTTTTTTATGGTTAGTTTGATCGGTTCCATTCCATTTATTTATTAGGTATTTATTACTTTGAGTTTAATGTTAAATGTAAATGTTCAGTGGTTATGACTTTGACTTACATGTTCAGTTCCACAGTTATCCAGTTTCTAATAAAGTCTAAGATTGTTCATGTCTGACTGTCAAATTGTTTTTTTCACAGGTGAGGGGGGTGGTATCAGCCGATTAATCGACTATCTGCTTTTTCCTGCTGCAAATCCACTAAAAATCCACTACCGGTCGACCTCTAGTGCTTTTCATTGCAACCTGTCGCCTTGTCTTGAATATTATAGTGCCATTTCAAACTGAAGGAACAATGTGGCATGATTTCACCAGGCAGACCAGACTGTTATATCATGCGGCCTCTGTCTCAGTTCCTGACAGACTGTCATGCAGAGCCAAGATGGGGCGATTAAAGTAAATCACAATTTTTAAGAACAATGGCAGCTCCCACCAGGAGTCTGCTGGAGGTTTAAGTATAGACAGCCTTGAAACTGCCAGAGCGTCATGCGCTACACCTGCTGCCAGCCGACACAGAGCCCACTGATTGGTGCCTACTTTCTTATATAATCAACATTGATGGGGGTTACAATAGCTTTCTCATAACACAGCCTGGCTTTCAGGTTAAAACTAGAAGAGCCACCTTGCAGATGTAGGCTTCCGCCAACCAGTCAAGTTGCAGTTTACATCATGCCTGTCCAGACTCAAATAATACTGTATACGTAGTGAAGAATTTAATATTTATTTAATATATTTTTTGACAAAATGGAAATTAAGTGACATATCGACCTGACTGATAGAGAGCTTTGTCACATGGTGGAACCACAATCGACAGAAGCTCAATTTAAATAAAAACCCATGAGCTTGTGGTGAACTACAATGCTTCAAATATGGATGTTGCTGCAAAGAAGCAACAAATTCTAAAACATGGCATACTTTGCACACATCCTCAAGCTGGCAGCACAGATGATCTATACAATCAGCACAGTTTCAAGGTGGACACCCAAGATTAGTGTCACCAATTCAGTATCCTACCAGACGTGAAATATGGTCACAATCTCTCCTTCTGTTCTTGAGTTATGGTTTTGACTAATGGCCAGAAAAGTGTTTTTGTAGAACATTATGATGTCACAGTGACGTCGACCTTAGACCTTTTGGATATATAATGTCATCACTTCATCATTTTATCCTATTTGTGTGAAATTTTGTCATACCTAACAAATTCATTATGGCCAAAAACATATTTTGTGAGGTCACAGTTACCTTGACCTTTGACCACCAAATTCTAGTCAGCTCATCCTTCAATCCAAACGGACATATGTGCCAAATTTGGAGAAATTCCCTCTGGGCATTCCTGAGATATCATGTTTACAAGAATTGGATGACCGGACAGACGGACAACCCGAAAACATAATGCCAACAGCTGTTGCCAGCGTGGAGGCATAAAGAGAGGGCACTTGTCTGCATTTCTTCAATCATGTCAATCTTGTTCACCATATTGTGACAAACGATACACAGCAAGTTTCACAAGTCAGGCCAAGAAGTCAAAGACAACTTTTATGTAGATGCACTTAGCTACAAAAACGGCCACTCCCAGGATGCAATTGCAATAGCGTGCATTCACGTATCATCTCTCATGAACACAAACAGAGCAAAGACACACATGGGTAACCAGAGAAACAAGTTTCATTCACTCATTCTGTACTGTCTTCCCCGACATGACAGAATGTAGACATTAGAGTGGAGGTGGAAGCTTGTGTGGCGTTTAACACAAACGTCAGTGTTTTGAGCACAACTTTCCACTTAAGATGCTAATTTGTCCCCTGCTCTGGGGGGCGGAAATAGAGCCAACTGTAATTACCTGGCCTCATCTGTATGGCAAACATATCAACAGAGGATGATGCTTCTGCACACTGTTAACTCCTTACTGAACTTGGCTCATTCTGAAATGTTATTCCACTGTAAGCATTGGTCGGTTGGTGTAGTGTCACATTTGAGTAAGATGCTTTAATGTGTCCTTGAGCAAAACACTGAATGAATACTCTCCTCCCTTTTAGTCTAAAATATAAAAGTTCATTAAAAACACCTGTGTGAGTCTAAAACTCAGTGCCACTGCAGTTCTGCTCAACTTTGAGGCATAAAGCTCCTGTCAATCAACCAGTCAGCACTAGTCCGTATGCTGTCTGTGGACAGACCATCATCCTTTGTCTACCCTAGCCTTAATGACATTATACTGAAATCCCCTAGTCATCCATTCCCATTCATTGCCACCACATCCCTCTCCCCCTCCCTCCTGTGATGCATTCCTCCTCTAATCCCTTCATTTAAATCCCCAGATGACCTTTCAGAGATGGGCTTGCTTGTTAATTGGTGTGATAAAGGGAGATGACTTTACGGTATCCACAGTCAAAGCTGACAGTAAAGGTGAAGCTGCCTGCAGGCGTTGTGGCAGACCCGCTTTCTACAAGCTTATTGTCAATAGATCAAAATTGATCAAAACAATAACCACAACTGTTACCATCTCATTGGGAAGTAAAATACAAACAAGCCCATCTGTCAGATTGCAAATGAAGTGCATAATTACAACAGATACAATACTGTGCCTGTTGACCCAGTGCAGAGAGGAGGTAAGATGACTATCTCTTCCGCCACTTGTGACATTTCCAACAACCGTGCTGCACCGTCCAATTGATTTCATCCACTCACGCATACATGAGTTAGCCACGGTTATCACCAGCAGACATCACCCCTTCCTCTGAACTGAGCTTACAAAAGTCAACTTTGGGTAACCATCAGATAACCAATGAGAGATTGTGACCTACGAAAAACGCTGTCTTGAACTGAGTTTTAATGGCATGTATGATAGGTTTAATCTACCTTAAAAACATTTCTTAAAAAGCATAACCGCAGTATTTTACCATATCAGACCAGTGGTGATCTCCTTCCAGCAGTGACTTCTATGTGAGAGTGGAAACTCCCTGGTCTAAGGGAAACAGAGTCTCTTCCTCCACTGTTATTTCAGTCCTTGTAGCACTTGCTCTGCACAACTGCCCTGTCCTGCTCCCTTCCTTTTCTGTTCTACCTCACAGCGGATGCCCCTCCATCCAATGCACACACCTCCCCACATCCCAAACTATCCAACACCATCCTACAGCACAATAGAAACACACACAACCCACACCCTGCAGACAGGCAGGGGAAAGTCATTGTTTGTATGTCTGCGTTTTGCATTTTGCGCACCATTCTGTCAGACAGAGATTGTGCTCGAGAGTGAGGACATCTGCACGAATCACGTTGCTCAAATATTTCTCACTAGCAGGTTATTCCAGGAGCTTTTGGGTAGAAATGCCAATCCCTGAAACAGATTTGAGACTCCATAAAGTTTCCATTCAGCAACCCTAAAAAATACATTTTATCTTAAAAAGGCAGCTCCAACACTAATCCCTATGCCCGATCTCAGTTTCCATCTCACTACCCTAAGGCTATGGCTGAAAACAGAGAGATGACACTTGTGTCCCAAGGAGATAAGACGCAGCTATACCTTCAGGGATCCTGAGAGCCTGCAAGATATACTCAACAAGCCTGCGTCCTACAGAACACACGGACCCTGACATGCCCAATGCATTGACACACACTCAAACATCCAAATACCAATACGCAGATACGTCACCATTCTAAGAGCAAGAGCTAATTTTCCGATACTGAATGTTGGGATTATTACAGGAAGCGCAATTTGTGTTCCTAAGTATACACAGTTTTATTCACAAGGTGCTGTATTGTGGTTTCAGTCGCACATTCAAAACAAGATGTTACATAAAATTACAGGTCCAGACTTAGACCAAGACTGGCAGATCATTTGCTAGTCGTGCATGCAATGATTTGCACACACCTGCGAGTGTGCACACATTAAGTATCTCACCCCCTCTCACTTAGTCCCTTTGCAAACAAATATGTGCAAACTATTTGCTGACAGGGCTGCAGATCCACGATCTGTCCAGACTCGTTCTTTAATATCATTTCATCAAGAGCAAGAAACACTTTACAGCTCTGAACACTTACAGCGTCCCATAATAACGACAGAAATGTTTGATTAACTGTCACAAAAACACTCTATCCATCTACAGTGAAACACAGAGAAAGCATCCATCCATGTATACATGCTGGACAAAGCCATGCTCATATTTTGTAGGGCCTATTTATTTGACACGTCCTCACATGAATCTGGTATGTCTCCAGAGAGCGTCTCTCCTGAGGTAAAAGAAAGGACCTTCCAGCTCTAATATGCGCCTCTCTGGGTGTATATCTGAGAATGTGTGTGTGTGCGGCTCCAAGCCTGTGGTCAACAAGACAAAGAGTGCTTTCTTCTCTCACGAGAAATCCGAGTCCTGAATCTTCTACATCATGTTGCACACACATAAACTCACATACAGTAAAATCTAATGCGATCAAAGGGCCTTAATTCTAGTACTCCAGAGTTAAACTACATTTTTGCACCTTTATCCGCTAACAATGAATTTGAAGGCTTGCTGGTTTTAAATAGCTGTATTTTGTCAAGTGTCAAGTCTCCTTTTCATCCCATGAAACCAGCCCTGATAATGGCTTTGCTATTCATGCCTAATTAACAATTCACCGAGGACCATAAAGGCTCTTCCACTGAGCCTAAGATTTATTAAACCCACTCTCTCAGAGGAGAGTTTCTCTGTATGTCTGTGTGTAGAGAGAGTCAGATAATCAGGAATAAACTCAAGCTGTAATTCAGCTTGACTGAACTGTCTCTGCGTTTCCTGAAAACATACATGATTCACTACGCATCACTGATCATGTAAACACTGTCATCTGCAGTTTATTTTATACTCTCTGTGCTTATCCGTCATGCTTATTTTTGTCTCTGTCCATTGTTGTTTTCCTCTGCCCAACTAGCTAGTAACATGCATTTTCCTCGTTATCCATTTCTGACGCAAGTGACCTTGTTTTGACCTCTGAGGAACACAATAAGAAACACTGCTCACACACAGAGACGCACACGCACAGTCCTGAGCTCTCGGCTCTACTTGACTCAGTCAACCATATGTGATAAGACGTGAAACTCCAGCTCTCACTGTCAATAAACAACAGCACCCATTGGTGCTTGAGGCGCTAAATCACCACCAAGTTTTCCGTGCACAGAGCTTCAGGCTCATGCCAGACTTCTTTTCTTAGCCAACATGTGAACACCAACTGAGTTACATGGACCTAATGTAAATGCTTGTATATGTTAAAAATGAGCCATAGTTAAGGCAGATTACTGTGTCAACCTGAGGAGGAGGCGCTATGATAAACTGCAGCACATGCTCCATTTCTGTCAAATAGTTTAATTTATTACTCATTCCATTAGCTGCTGATGCCTGAAATAAATACTTTCCCACTGTATACCTACTAATCTTCCAGGTGTGCCCTCTCATTTATGTCATGTTGTTTAGTAAAAGAGAAACCCGTGTTCTCGTTCTCTCTGTTGAAAATGTATTTTACACATTTAGAAAAGCAATTCTTCTGACTTGGAGCCAAGTTGCTGCCATGCTTTTCTCTGTACACTCCACATTCTCGTCTCCACCAAGAGGGGCTAACTTTAAACAAAGAACGGGAGATTGTAACAAGGTTTGAGCCAGATGCTTGGAGCCGGTCCTGTCGGGTGGTGAAATCATCCTGGTGTGCCTTCTGTATCTGCTTTGCCTTTTGAAGTTAGGTTCATACATTTGGCCCAAGGTGGAGTCCAGATGTTAGGCTGCATGCAAAGACTTGCAAAGCAAAGGTAAAGATCTTGCTTGCCTCCCATTTGGCTCTGGGGGTCATAAAGCTTGGAATCTCATAGTTGTGCCAGTGGTGACGATCCATCAAAGTGAAAGATTTTCAAACTCCTGACTGAAGACGGAGCATTTTAAACATCAGCAACACAAATACAAAGCGGAAATTTTGAACATCAACACAACAGCATGTGCTCTTCATCATCCTGACTGGTGACAACATTAAGCCAATTAGTTCTTCAATGTAGTCTAATGAATGGCATCATCTTACCGACAAAATCATATCACCGGTGCCAAAAAAAGGACAAAAAGAATGGCAAGATGCCTTTAAAGTAGTGCTTCAACCAAGTTCCAAGCAAACATAAATGGCCAACAAAACAGGTAAATACATCTGGGAGGGATCTGACATTTGAAGGTGGAGAGTTTTCAGGCTCTTCAGTAAAGTAATAAAATTAATCTCATGTCATCAGTTTATCTGTGCAAAGACTAATGTTGTTGCTTTTTCACTTTTGTTGCACAGTTGATCCATTAATGCTGTTTTGAGTACTGCAAAAATGGAAATTAACTAAATAGCAGCCATAAATATCCTAAGATTGACTTTTATTGAAAAATGTGTTTCCCTGTTTGCCCTCTCTGTAATATTATATTATAGTTGATTAGTATCAACTATAAGAAGCTACTTCCTGTACTGACAAAGTCAAGTCAAACTTAATTTATATGGCACATTTCATGAACACAAAGCGCTTTGCATAAAGTGACAATAAAATCCCTACATCCCTATATATTTAAAAGTGTCAGCGTTGGGGTCTCTCAGGCAGGGCGTTCCATCTACTTGGGGCATAGGTTCAAAATACAGCCACCTCTGCTTTAGATTTAGTATGAGGGATGGTTAAAAGACCACTGCCTGTGGACCTTGCTGGTTTGTATTTAATAACCAAAAACAAATGGTCTTAATTGTACCCAGAGGGAAGTCATGGCTGAAGGTTAAAGAAGTCCCAAACATTTCACCTCCGTTCTCTGCAAATCCGTCAAGAAAAATCTTGAGCTTCTTTAGGATCCTCGTGATGACAACCTGCCCATTCAACCTGAGAAGCAACAATGTGACTCCACCTTCTGTTGTTAGCTTCAGCCTGGACTAATGCAGCTCAGTTATGATGCAGAAGCAAGCATACACTGAGAAGAGCTCAGACCTGATTAGCTGCTCTGATTAACACACTGGCATCGCATTTGAGACAGTGTGTAAAATTCTGTCTGGCTTGACTCATTATCAGCAGCGATCAGAGGCAGGTCCATCAGAGCCCTCTGTCAGAGCGGCTTAACCCCCCTCACGACACTCGGGATTAGACACAGCCTTGGCGCCACTCCACGGACCACTTGTCCCCTCGGCTGGGGTGCTGCACCCCTAAAACCCAGACCACCGCCACATAGCCCCTGTTAACTGGCAGGTCGACGCATGCCCGTCATTAACCTTGTGGTTCTTGTTTGTGTTACTCAAGGTAGCTTTCAAAGTGCCACTTCATGCAGAGGTGGCAGATGCTATTAAAAACAGTCCAGCTCCTGCTTTTCGATGGTCAGTGGAGGAGGTGCAATGATTAAAAACAGATGTTTTGCTGCAGACCTGCTGCACACAATGTCTGACTGTGGGATTTCAGACACAAGGTGCAATAAAGACTATAACAAAGAGGCGTTGTGTGAAAACATCACATGGACATAAATGTTTCACTACTCAATCATCTGCATGTTTGCCTAACAGCTCATCTCTATTAACTCCTATAATACTCTAATCATAGCAGGAATATGGTGCCAGGAGTGGAAGACAATGAATGATCATTTTTCTTCTGTGCAGTAAAGACAAGAACAAAACTCCCTCCTAATTATTCTCGGATCACGGTAAGATGTCTTGTGGGGAGTTGATGCATACTTGGAGCCAGTGTTATCTAGCTGACCTTGGTTCTGAGGAACAAGAGTGTAGCAGGGCCAGGAGTCACCGAGATAATTATGCGGGGAATTGGCCAAATGTTGTAATGCTTCAAAAGGAGGGAGAATTTACAGCAAATTTCCTGTCTATAATGACAAACAAGCAGTATTTGTGTGGCCTTGTTCAACATGAATTGGTGGGAGAGTGCAGATATTGTGCACCCTGCCATTTTATTGATGATGATGTTGTTACTAAATGCAGCAGGGGTCCAAGCTTAATCTATATCCTTGATCTGCTTTTGACTTACTGCCAAAGTGGTAGTTCTGAAAGGGGATCTCTTCTCGTGTGAACCTTTTCCAAAGCTTCTTCCAATTATTTCTTCCCATTAAAAGTTTTTTTCCCTTGCCCTCTTCTCTGGGAAATTTAATTAACCAGACAGTAATGACACGTGTATTTTGTAAAGCAGCTAATAAGATGTATTTTTAAAAAAAGGATTACACTGTAAAAACAATGTTTAGAAATCCCTTTCCCCTATAGCATTTTATTTTTGTGATAAAGTTCCACCCTTGCAAGCAAAAGCATGTTGGTAAAGTTTGACTTTGATGGATAAAGCAATAAAGGTCACCACCGCACCATTGTGGAACATTTTGAGATTTTTGATGGCATCAGCTATAAACAGGTTTTTGCTGTTGCTTGTTGGCAAACTTTGTTCCTGCTGACCACAACACACTCACACCGTGCAAACAAAAGAGAGGATCTGTCTGTTTGCACAGACAATATAACTGGAAACGAATGGAGCTACATACTGTACGTATAGGGGAGGAAATCATAACATACAATACTGCCATGGCATGGGCTCTTAACAATAGCCAATACATGATGTATTACAAGACAGTTACCTCAATAGATCATGTACACGAAGAGAAAAACATGCTTAACATATGGCAAGCCATTAAAAAAAATCAACTCAAACATATGTTGTATTCATACAATGCGTTGAATGGCATGCTGTCAAAGTCAAGAATCCCATACTGTTTTTTAAAACACCAAAAGCCGCAAGTTCAGCATGTGTGACATCCATTCAATGACAAGCCACCGAAAACGGGTCAAAAAGCTGCACATTTAGTTAAAAAGTCTGGAGAAAATACAATAAGACACACAAAGTACAGAACACAACATTGGTGCCAATTTATCAATAATGTATCACGAGAGATTGTATTCCGATGTTGCAAAAATGATCCCACCCTGCAGTTTTGGAACATTTCTTGACTGATAGTGCTTGATCCTGAGTTATCTAAGACCCTGTGCAGACCTGCTATTAACTGATTGAATTAGTAACTGTAATTGCAGAATCCCTTAAAAATCAGGGCTGCACGATATTGAAAAAAATTGACATTGCCATATATTTTTCTTCTGCAATATACATTACAATAAGAAAAAGTAAATTTCACCAGATACATGCAGTATGCTATTCATGTATACAGTAGATACACAGTTAATCAGGATTTTCATCATTTTGGGTACTTTATAAGTCTATCCTCTTATAACAAAACAAACTTCTTAACAACACGGTTCTTAATAAACTTTACAAATGGACCTGTGTGTTGCAGTTGAGTAATTGACATGTAATCTACCATTTGTAGCCAGTTTCAAATGCTTAATCAACATGGAGGACGATAAACAGGCCTAAAAGATAAACTGACTTCTCTTGTACATCAGTCGCGGAAAAGGGAGAAACTTGCGAGTCTTCCTTTTGTATCAAGCAGCACAAAAGTGGCAGCATGATGTGTTTTGAGTTCATTTGCCTTACTTGACACTGCATGTCCTGCGATGTGACCATTGCACATGGGCACATTGCGATGTCGATGCTGAAATGATATATTGTGCAGCCCTATTTAAAATAATGCAATTTTGAAAGCCAGAGCCAACCACTGCAATCATTCTTTGATTTAATGCGACATGTGATTGGCCCACTACAGCAGCAGCAACAGTTCAGTGGTGACATTTTATGCCACCGAATGCTTCCATTCACATTCACAAGTAATCTATTGGTATTGGCATCACTTAAAGGTACTGGTATCATATTTTTTAAACGATACCCAGCCCTAGTGAACAGGCTCTCTGATTGGTGCACAGAAATACCTGACATCACCTTTTTCCAACACAGTCCACTTACACACTAAACCACCTGTCAAACATTGCACTGGAAAACAGTTTACCCATCCTGACAGTCACACTGTTCCCATAATCTGTGCTCTCATCAGACAATGGATCATCACAGTTTGGGGGTGACAGACCTGTCTGTCTGCTGCACACAGTGGTCCTAACATGGCCGCCTTACTCCACTGAGAAACCGTTGGCCTTGCAAGTCACAGCTCATCACACACAGACACTGACACACAGGGGGAAGGAGGAGAATTTGGTGCGTGCATGTGTATCTGTGATCGGTCAAGCGGTTCAGTTTGTGCTCTTCAAGGCCCCTGGGCAGAGAGAGAGAGAGAGAGAGAGAGGGGGGGGGGGGGGGGGGGGGTCAGCCAAAAGGGAAATTAAAAAAAA
>JBBPCS010000002.1:5907137-5918314 GCA_037974645.1 Hollardia meadi
GATATAGATAGATATAGAGATAGATATAGAGATATATATATATATATAGAGAGAGAGAGAGAGAGAGAGAGAGGACGATACATCAGTAAAATTGAATGCTGTCTCAACCTGCTCAGCGCTCGTATCACACGGTGTACGCCATCAATAATCTTTACGAGCCAATGCCTTGGCTAAAACACATGGGTAACGTGTTGCTCCTGCTGGAACCACAAACTCCCAACCCGGGAATCTTGGAACTTATGTTCATGGTGCATTTAATTGCATCACATCGCATTAAAAAAAAAAAAAAAAAAAGGCTATTGAGAATGTAATCATATCTCGCTGAAAAGTGATATTCCAACACAGGATGCTGGCTTAGAAAGCCATCTCTGGGCAGACAGAATGAGCCTAAGCAACATCATTTTTTTTGACACAGATTGACCACAAAATAAGAAATGTTGTTGTTATTTGTATGCTGGCTTATAACAGCATCACAGATGTAGTTCCATCAACACGCAGCATTGTAAGAAATTAAACTTTCATTTTATCCTTGTTGCTCACTGAGCTGTGTGACTGTATGTTCACAGTCTGGTGTCATTTACATAGTTGGAATCTGTCACAGGCAAGGGCGTGTTTGAGGCCCAGAAAGCTGCAGCTGCAGTAAGGTGGCAAAGAAAATAGGGCAAAGACAAGAGTACAATCCCAAATTTTCATGGTGGTCCGAACATTCATGATGCTATTGTTTAATCAATAACTAGCATTTACTGAACAGAAAGTGAAGATCTTCTACTGCAATGTGGATATGATGACATTTCCACATTTCCAGGAAGTTCATGGATCAACCAAGAAGTAAACAATCTGTGCGTTCTTCCTGTCCTCAACAGTGAATTCAGACATTCTGTTTCGTGTTGCCACTAGTTCCTTTTTCCTGACTATAAACCACAACTATGCTTTCAAGAAATGCCCTTAAAAACTTTCATTTTAATGGAGAGAAAAAAGTAACATTCTATATTCTCTGAACAGACTACACAAAGTGCACAGGAAAACCCACTTGAACATCCGTAACAACTGGAGAAAGAATGTGATTAACTCAAATCTCTGGACACATTTTTGGAGTGGTGATTGGTTTTCATTGTTATCTTAGATATGATTTATATGAGGACATTTAGACACACAGTGTCGGCTAAAGGTCAGAAGGTCCTGAACTTTTCCAACCCAGGAATTCACAGCTTCACTTTCATGCCTGCCATGGCTTAAGGTAATGAAAACACTCTCTCAGTTTCTAAAAGAGTGACAATACAAGGAAGGAAAATCCCAAATGTTTCCATTCTGGTTTAGACCCTAAACCAAAAAGCAAATAAAAGAATAATGACAGTTAACTGAAAGCAGTAACAGTGTGGGGATTCCATTGATATGAATTTTAGATATTGATGCCAGGAATCGAGATATCGCTTGTAAAAATCACGTCACACAGTATCACATTCACCCTGTTTATCCTGCATTCACCCCTGCCTTCAGCTAAATCCCATGTCCTATAATCATCTGATAGAGTTTATCCTACAGGAGGAAGATTCCCTAAAGTGGATCATGTGGTCCACATACGTTCAGCAGTTTGACATCATTAGTCACCTTATGTTCATTTTCAACATATGGTAAATAAATGGACTGCATTTATATATAGTGCTTTTCTAGTCGACGACTCAAAGTGCTTTACACCATAAGTAAAAAATACTCACCCATTCATACACTGGTGGCAGAGACTACCTTGCAAGGTACCACTAGCTCATCAGGAGCACTAACCATTCACACAATCAATCACACACCAATCAGGCGTTCAGTATCTTGCCCAAGGAAAAGCAGCCTGCAGGAGGGGTCAGGGATCGAACCACTAACCTTCCAATCACTGGACGACCGACTGGACGGCTTAGTTTAGCGTACTGGTAGCAGGTTAGTAGCAGGGAAAAAACATTTACCAACTCTTTTAAAAGGTCAC
Source organism: Hollardia meadi (assembly GCA_037974645.1). Lineage (NCBI taxonomy): Eukaryota > Metazoa > Chordata > Actinopteri > Tetraodontiformes > Triacanthodidae > Hollardia > Hollardia meadi. The sequence continues at coordinate 5,909,110 of JBBPCS010000002.1, forward strand.
ATTTATTACATACACAAACTGAAATGTAGAAACAAAAACTTGCGGTTTTACTGCAAATCATATGTTGAAACTACAGTACATTTCGTACAAGAGAAGGCTCCAGGAAATCACTGCGCTTGGCTGCTGGTTTTTCAAGAATTAGTAAGCACAAAACTCAGGGTAAAACCAGAACTACTTGTTTGTTTCAGTTTGTGCACACATTAAACAAGCAAAATACAAGGTGTCAATTACTGCACATATACGCATGTATTTTTGAATACAGTTCCAGTTGCTTTCCAGTTTTTATGCTATAGCCTAAGCTAACGGTCTCCTAGCTTTAGCTCCAAGTCTTGTTGTCACAGGAGGCCTAGGGAAACAAGGCAAATAACTTGAGGTAAAACCTTCACTTTTTTTCATTTTGTTGCATAGTTAATTTGTGTACACATTGAACAAATGAGATACAATGTGAGCTTTAGCATTAGCCGACTTTTTTCCATGTGCTTCGCCTTTATGCTAGCTATACGCTAACTGAGTCTGGCTTCAGCTTTGTGAAGACTGTGAGAATGTAATGACCTTCTCATCTAACTCTCTGCTACAAAGTGAATTTGCATATTTCTTCAAATGTCAAACTATTCATGTAATTTAAATTTAATCGAGAAACCCAATTCTGGTAGAACATCTCTTATAATATATAGCCTACATGGACACAAATATTATTTTAACAACCTCAACCAAATATTCTTGCAGATGATCATAGATGGGTACCACCAGCAACACTAATAATCAAACGTATAGGCCTAAATAAAAAAAATAAAAAAAATAAATTTCCATGAAACAGCATGTCAATGTGAAAGTAATTAAAACAGCGGGGGATTCAATTTGTATCTTCTGAACTATGATTAAAAGATGGAAGTGTGTGAAAAAAACAGACAGGCAGACCAACACACATACATAGGGTCTACACATACCACATTACGTTTGCTTAGAGGTCAAAAGGGGGGTTTCTTTGAGGAAACCCTGAAGGAGGCCTTGGGTGAATTAACTACATTTATCCTTTGGCTAGAACACGCACGCACGCACGCACGCACGCACACACATTATTAAAATGAAAAAACAGTAGTAAGATGTCAGGTTTGAAGGAATTTCATGGTACATTTGCAGTAGCTTTGAAGACTTTGCTGTGTAATCAAGCCAAACTAACAGGCCACGCTGGAAAGTAAATATGCAAAAGATGTAGACATGGTAATCAGTTTGACGTCAACAAGTGAAAACCTTGGATTCTTGGGAAATCAGGGTGGGCATTAAAGAGATCAAGGCATTTGTTTTATCCTTAATATGACATGGAGAGAAAACCAATCCCCTCTGCTGTCTCTCATTAAGAGCTGCACAGCCCCAGGAATCAGGAAGAAGCAACACTGCCCCAAGCTACACCCTGAAAGAAAAACACACACCAGACCCAACAGGGGGATTTACAATACACACTCATGAGTAGTCACATTACTGAAGCTCTTTCTTCTTGCTCAGTGGCCTGATTATTGTCTGTTTCTGTTTGAGGGATGAGTCACATCCACTCATTTTCTCAACACAGACCAGAGGTTCATGAACACACTATTAACTCACCTGCTCCCATGCTTTTCAATGACTCATTGGACTTCCCTCCGGTCATTGAGTACTTATTGGGAAGTTGAAGACAAAGGTACAAAGGTATTAGCACTTCCTACCTTGTGGCAGTTTGAGGAAAAGTTCTTTAGAAATTTAATCTCTTAAACGACTTTCGTCAATAGAGGAACTCAATCATAGTCAAAACCTGAACAACAACAAATTTTTGGACAGACGACTGATATAAATGGACAATAAATCCAAACTCTTAATTTCTGCTGTTTTGCACCTGCCTTTCTCAGAGTGTGGTCCTCATACTATTAAGCTAGTCTGGTACATTTCTGTTACAACAGGTGTGAAGGTAGGCTAATGGTAAGAAAATCGTATGAATCCATACAATGTGGTTTGTGATTGCTCGATTCAAAGTGAGAGTCTGGGATGGTGGTGTTGTAGTGGTGGTGATGGTAGTGGTGGTAGTGGTGGTGGTGGTGGTGGTGGTGGTGGTGGGGGGGGGGGATATGTTAATATCAACCCCCTACTTACAGACTTCAATTTGTCAGCTCCATCACAGAAAAGGAAAGTTTGGATAGTACAAAGGAACTCACATTCTCAAATTCCCTTTTGGCAGCATAAAGAGCACTTTCAAGACAGTGCACAGGGTCTCAGAAACTTGTAAAAGATCCAATTTCTGTAACAGATGTGTACATAAAAAGGTAATTAAAATTGATTTTTTGAAGAAGCACAACCACATTTCCGTTTTAGTGGGCCAATTGATGTGGTGGCAGAGTGTTTTGTAATCTCAATAGCATTTGCAGTCGGCCTGATAGTTGTCAGAAAAGAAAGAAAAAAAGCCCAGAGAGACAACTGGGGGTTTAAAGAGTCACGAGAAGCTGCAATTAATGTAATCCCGACTGTTGGCTTCAATGTCAATGAACTGGGTGATCACATCCCAATCCTCAAACTCATTCCCATTACACTAAGCTGTTTTTTCAACTTTTCCCCCAAAGGAAGGAAGGCACCATCTGTGACAAAAGTCAAACATACTGTAGATACACACCACTCAGACTCAGACAGTGAGTAGTGCACTATACAGTGAACATGTAGAAGCATGCAACACCATTCTAGCCAATGATTCATATCCATACACTGTTAACGCTGTTGTCAACAGGTAGAAGTACACATGTACATGGGGCAACACTGAAATGTCTTAATAACCCATGACACTTGATAACAGGCTGAAGCAGCTCTGCACATACTGATGTGGTAAGAAATCTTGCAAAACCATAAAACCATCAGGCTTGTTACCGTTTCTAGATGCGAAAAGAAAATGCCGACGAAGCTTATGAAGCCCCGCTCCGCAATCATGCTGTTCTCTGTTTCTTTTATTGACTCACCTTCTCAATCACGAGGAGGTGAAGTCATCCAATCTGAGCAGTGACTTCACCTCAAGAGCATTTTATAAACAAATCCTTGCATGATGGGGCATGGGATCAAAGGGCACACATGGTTACACAAGAGGTGATATATTTTCAAGTTGAACCAGACTAAAAGAGAGGAAAAAGCCTGGGAGGTTTGGAGATAGCAAAGACTGATAGGACAGCAAGAGAGGGGGGTTAAATCCTTCATCTTTCCAGACGTTTTCATCAGCTGGGTATGCTTTAGTTGGTTTTGTACAAGTCTGTGTTGATGTTTACATCTGGGTCTTAAATGATGGGAAGTAAAAACATTAGTTAGAACTCTTTAGAGAAGAAATACATTCTTCCTCTTACAAATGAAAACTTGAGTTGTTGAGTAAGACACACCATTCCTCCATTCAACACACTCAGGGGATTTGCCAATACAACTTTACAAGGTCTGACCAATAGCTTATGGTTGCTAATGTTAGCTAATAGGTAGACATCGCTGTGTAGCTCACATTACAGAGGGAGTTCATTTATTTGTTGACTATTCTCATTTCATGCCATGTTACACTATATTTTTAGCAATTACCATTTCAATATAATTGTCAATTTTGGCCATATTGGTTGCTGTGCCAAAGTTACATAGTCTCAGTTTAAAGCAACTAAGGAGCAGAGGAAAAATACCCTGTAGCTTACATTAATTGAACGATAATCTTTATTATCCCCAAAGGAACACTGGACGAAAACAATTCATGGACTATATGGCCTTTTGCTCCTTGTACCAAGCAAGGTCCATAAAGAGATTAAATGGTCTTTTAGTTTGGTGTAGAAGACTTGGCTGCACAGATCCCTGACCTGAACCTCATCCAACACCTTTGGCAGGAATTTTGCGAGCCTAACGTCACTAATGCTCTTGTTGCTGAATGAGAGCAAATCAAATCTTGATGAAAGCCTTCTCAGAAGGGTGGAGACTGTTAAAGTTTTGGAGTGATATGTTTAAAAATCACATATGGGTGTAATGTTTGGGTATCCACATGATTTTGTCATGATGCGTTCAATACTGTAAATCCAGGATAAGAGATGCCTGACGGAATTGACTGAATCCCTGCGATCTGGCGCTAACAACAACAGGCACTTCTGGATAGACAACTGGCAAGTGATTTGCATTGTGGAGATATGTGAAACTTCTTTATTTCTGTAGTCATTTTCAGCCATGACTGTAACATTTCAAGATGTAGTATATCCGACATTTCTGCTGTGCTTATTTTATGTACTGTGTTGCTTTTCTAGTGTCTTCGATGACCTCTAACTGCCAGTCAAACTAACTGCTACTACAAGATTTGGGTAAACTTGAGCTGTCATTTCCTTTAGTCTGTGGCCCAACAGGTAAATTAGGTCTCCAACCTAATGTTAGTGTTATATGAAAGCATCAAACATACTGTACCTAAGAATGAGATATCTTCATTTTAAAATAACAGCATGAAAAAAAGAAAATTAAAATGTATGTAAGCTACGTGACGCAGGGTCTTTCTAGATTGTGATCGATTCTATAAGTTGGTCCTACAAGTATGTCTATGGTGAATGTTGCGGAACAGTGGTTTGATGCAATGTCATACAGTATCGAAAAAGTCGTGTATTACAACCTCTCTGGACATAAAAATGTCAAACGGATTTCACTTTCAGTGGAAGCTGCTACTTTAAGACTGAAATTGGGCCCTCTGGCGAGCAGTAGTCAGCTCTGAAGCTTTCACACAGTGGAAATGTCACCTGTCACACGCACTTATCGTCTGCCAGTGCAGTGTGCACCAGTTCTGCGTGACCCTCTGGGTTTGTGCTTTAGCTGCCGTCATGCCCTGTAACTTGCATTAGCTGGGGAGATGGAGACCTGGCACGGCCTGAACCCCCCACATTAACTAGCCTTGTTTGTAGACAAGCCATGAATGGATAGGGAATATGATGAACTGCCCATTAGCCTGCATTGAAAGGGTATTAAATTGTGTTGGCCTATTTAAAATCCAAATACTTGAGCAGCACTTGGCTCCATGTAGCCAACAGCAGTTCCCCAAAGTGAAGACCTTGCATGGCATGTAAAAATAAAATGGTATATATCAAAGGGCTGTGGAACCAGTCTACTGTGTAGCTAGTTTCTAGAGAGACTGGACTGCCTTTTCTTCAAAGACTTCAAAGTTACTGTCCGTAACAAGAAATGCATGAGTTCTCAGTGTCTCCAAACTCACACTTGAAAATGAAGGACAGAAAAAGAAATGCAGAGAGCACACACAACATGCACATGCATTCTTTTTGTGTCTTTTGTGAGTTTTTGCGTATGTGTATGTGGGTGGTGATGGCATCTTTCAATAACTGATTCAACCGCTGTCAAACACACGACAGTCATAAAAGGAATGAAGAGGAGAAAGAGGCCGAGAGAAACAAAAGTGGAGAGGGTGTTAGAGATAAGAAAGACAAGGAAACACCAGAAAGTGAGCAAAGAGAAGCGCTGTGCGAGGGAGGACACGAGAAAAGAAGACGAAAGAAGTTTAGAATGTGAAAAGATGGGTTGGATCACTTTCCATGTCCTCAAACAAAGACGTATGTTCCATTCACATTTTAGGTCCAATTTTAGATTCTTTTTTGAAGGAAAGTTTACGTAACTCCATCAGTGTAGCCTCACCTTACATTTTGGTCCAAATGCACTGAAGGCACACTGACACTAAACCTTGAGGAGTGAATCAGCTCTGCAGGCCATTTATTTGTGTAGAGAAGAGACTGGAAGCTGCACAGTCAAGAACATCTGGTTTCCAGTGCAAACCTGCCCCCTTGTAACCCATAACCTGTCTTTACTGCAGAGAGGGATTCACAAAGACACAGCTCAAGACCTGTTGATTTCCCAGCATGCCCTGCTCACATTCCTGACCTCCTTCTGTCACTCTCTTTCTTGACTCATGCCTGTTGCCTACATCTATGCACTTAAACCCCCCAACTTCTGTCTTTGAGTACAAGCTGAACAGCCAAGTGTGATTCAAGAGTGATTGACAGGAAACATTTCAACCGATTAGGGAACACATTTCCAGTGTGTCAAACTCTCAACAGCTATTAACAGTATATCCACAGAGCACACAAAATCATCCTCTGAACAATCTTGGCCATGTTCCGTTTGAGAGTGTGAGATGACCTGACAAAACCATAAAAGCTGATGCCCTGCAGAGTTGGGAATCTGGTGGGAAGGCCAAATGGAAATGATAAGACCACTTTTCTCAACCTCTTGGCCCCCTTTTCTTAATCTGCACCCCGCAGAGACTGAGACAGTGGGTTAGTAGTGACAGAGATCCCATTGGAAGTTCCAAATCAGACCCTTGCAGTGCTATTTTGGGCCCCGTGCCTGTTAGTTGTAGATCCTTGACATTAGAATCCCACTCATTGCCACAGGGCAGGAAGGCGATCCCAAAAAATCCCAAGTAGACCTAATCCATACGGTACACAACACAATGAATTAGCATTAGGGGGGGACACACGACAAGGGAAAAAGCCTAATCCCCTACATGCTAACTGACCAATGAATGATGACAGATGAGTAGAAGGAGGACAAATCATGCCATGGGAAAAAAAGTGACTTTTGATTTTCAACTGAACTTTGAAATCTGTTTATGCACTCTAAATATGCAATTATAAGGATTTAAAATATAAAACAATTCTCATGTGAGCAGATCACACAGACCAAAAGGTCATTGGAGACATGTTGGCATTCAAATTATGAAGTTTGGTGCATTACTTACTGTGCACAGAGCCTTGACTTGGGGTTTTAGGTGGGCTGATCCTGCTCTTGGGAGGGACCATCTCCACGTTTTGGCCCTTCTCACCTGGACTCTGACTCGGGGCCTGAGTCTCAGTCTGGGTCTCCCTCTGGTCTTTGTCCCGTGGCACAGCAGCCGTTAAAGACTTCTGTCTGCTTAGGATACCATCGCTACCTGCCCTCATCAGCTTTTCCCCCACGCTCAGCACCCGGGCTCGACTGGCCGTGCCTGGGCATTCCTTCCTGGGTGAGGGCAGCTTGGACCCGGCCCCTAATGAAGGGGGGCGGGTCAGCCTGGAGGCTTTGGACATCCTGCAGGTCAGTGGATCAGTAAAGCTCCTCAGTCTTTCTCAGCCAGTGTGACTGCAGTTGTGTCCTTTGGGTGAACCAAGGTTTCTCAGCTCTCAGTGAGTGTGAGTGTGTGACTCTCCAGCTCCAGCGCGTTGTGACTGGTTCAGGTAGGCTGCGAGGACCAGAGGGAGGGCACTTTTGGGAAGCAGGGTGGGAGGCGAACTGAGGGTGAGGGGTGGGGGTGGGGGGGTTAATAGCTCCTTGGAAGGTGTTCTCTTCTCCTGGCGTGGCCTCCTGGGATCATCCTCCAAAGCAAACAGTGTGTGTGTGTGTGTGTGTGTGCTGGTAAATCGGTGTATGTGTGGATAAACCTGTGGAGTGGCAGGACCTGCCGTGCCAAATGCAAACAGAAACTTCCTCCAATGTCAGCGCATTCCGGCTTTTTAATCCCCTCTCCGTCTCTCTTTCCTGTCTTTCACACTCTCCCCTTCTCCATTCCTCTCATTTTTTGTAAATTTCTCGTGCTCCCTCTCTTCTTCACTTGAACTCATAATAAGGTTGTCAACTTCTCCTACCTTGTGGCAAATAATTATTCCCCATGTCACTGTCCTCTTGTGTCTTCCCGCTCTTTTTCGCTTCGTTTAGCTCTTCTTTGCTGATGCTCAGTGGGAAACCATTCCAGCGCTCCAGCAGGCGAAGACCAGAGAGAGAAAGATTTAGAGACAACAAGAGAAAAAAGGGGGAAAAAAGTGCACAAGGGAGAAAGAGAAAGTGCCGGTAGAGGCTTCACGAAAAAGCCCTTCTCTTCAGGTGCAGCTGCTCAAGCTGTTCCAGATGTGCGTGCAGTGCTTCACGTCATCAGCCAACAGCTCAGAGCCACACTCTCGTACAATCACCGGCTTCAACTCGTCCTATTTTCCCTCTTTCCGCTTCCTTCATTTTTTTTCTGTCTGTCTCACAGCCTGTTCTCCTCACATGTGATGGGTTGTTCGGGATACCAGAGGCAGGAATGCACACACACATGCACAACCCAACACACAAAGCCCTTCGTTCACTGGTGGAAATTACAGAGAATTAAAGAGCGCAAAGGAGGGGAGCGTTACAGCATGTGTGTGTGTATACAAGAGACACACAGTGGAGCTGTTCTGATCTCCTGCACCGAAGGCATCACTCTGTGACGACAAAAATACAGCAGAAGTTGGCTGGGAGAGAAACAGCAAGGAAGAGAAGATCAGCGCTTTCAGTCACTTCTCTTCCTCTTACCCTCTGTCCTTACAAAACCCAAAACAAATCCACTTCTCATCCCCCCCCCAAAAAAAACAACTCTCATGAAGCAAAAACATTTCCTCTTTCATGACAACGTGCTTGGAACAACCATCTTACCCACAGAAATTTCCTCTACAGTGCACAGTGATCATTACAATAAATTGTGAATCATTGTTGTCGGGGCACAAAGCGCAAAAAGAACGACTTTGAAACATTAAATAAAGATTTTATGTTCATTTTTAAAGTATTTTCTAGCTGTAAAAGAAACCGACTTTCGCTGACACAAAGCAAACCACAATCCTATAAAAACGTCTAATTCATTAACTCCGCAGACAGGTCACCCTTCAAGCTCCAAGCCTGTGACACTTGTATAATATGCCACAGCATGTGAAATGGACATGTGATATAATGCACAGGGACGCCATTGCGTGCTCTCTGAACACCAGAAAATGGATTACAGTGAGCAAAAGGATAAACCGTGTCCAGGCAACATGTTATAAAAGAGCAACAATCCCCATGGACTGGACCACTGGCTTAGTTGTATTTGGGGATGATTTCTCTCTCTGAACTGGTGCTGTGTCACTCAGATATCATAAAATATTCCAGTTAAAAGGGGCCAGTGTAGAAAAGCCAGATTTGGTATTTTGCATGCGCTGCCATGTTTTATCTACTGCTCTGTTTGGAACTGCATGACATAATGATACATTTATGTACATGTTAGATGTTTACATAGGGATTTAAAGGTAAAATGCACTCGGATAAGTACTGTACTCTGTGGAGAAGATTTTCTCAATTCCTTCATACCATGGGGGGGGGGGGGGGGGGGGGGGGGGGGGGGGGGGGGGGGGGGGGGGGGGGGGGGGGGGGGGGGGGGGGGGGG
>JBBPCS010000002.1:5922580-5943416 GCA_037974645.1 Hollardia meadi
TGTTTTGGTTAAAAAAAAAAACGACTAGTGACGCTTTGGTTTCAAAGTCGTGTGTTTGACCCTCCACTCAACCCCGACCTCCACCCCTCTTGGCGTTTTCTCGCTTTTGAAAGTACAATACGTTGCGCTACGTCATCTGCTGAGGTCGTCTGATACTGACGCGGACGGCTTTACATTGCTGGTACGTTAAACCCTTGTGCGTTCTTGCCTGACGCCAAAGGGTACCTTGTGCGTCTGGATGGGACGCGAACAACATGGGCATAATAATAGTAGGCTTATTATTATGTTCTGTGCAAATATGAAAGTGGCATTGTTTTTCGCATGCAACTATCACCAAGAGAGCAAAAAAAAGTCCCGAAGTGTCCCAACTATTCCTTTAACACAAAACATTTGGGCTAAAAATGTCTTTCACGATGATAACAATGGGGACTGCAGACACAGGAGTTCTTTTGTGTGCGTGTGTGTGTTTGTCTAGGCCGACCTCTGTGGCAGTGACCCAGATCCTCTGATTGATTTGTAAAGTCATTAAAATCACAGCTGGTGAATGAAAGACTCAATGTCGTCAGCATGGAGTTTAAAGCTGAGCCTAAGATAAGCCTAATTATCAGGTACACACACAGACACACACTTAATATTAAGCATCAGCGCTCAACCTTACTCACAGAAACACTGCCTCATTTTCTTCCCCTGCATATTTTCCTTTGAACATGACCTCGCCGCAACATCAAAGCAGATTTGACTTCTCACTCATCTGTGTCCAAACCAATTTCTCCTTCTGCGTTGCTCCTTTAAAAAACACAATGTCATCGGAGCTGGCATCACGCATCATTAGTGCTTGGGGAGAGCATGCGGAGAATGTTATTATATCCCTGTCTCCCAACAGCACAGAAATATTGCCAGATTGTCTCTAATGATCAATAAAGTGGTGCAGATATTTCAAGACCGCTGCTCAAGGCGGATGAGTGACAACTGTGGGGAGAGCTGTGGCACTCTTTGGGAGTCGTCATCTTAACAATGTACATTCCCATCTGTGTATTATCAGGCCTTAGATCCTTCCAGACTTGAGATGTCTATAAACAAGATAGAAGTGTTTGTTTACTCCTCCGATGATTCCACAGGCAACAAAAAGAGCAGCAGCAGTGGGAACGACAATGCTGCAGCATCTACAGGCGCTGTGAGCGAGCTCCAGCTCAAATGCAGCAGCCAATAAGAAGCATTAAATGTCTGGTAGCTGAGAGGTCCATGTGTCACTTGTTGCTGCCCAACAGGTGATCTTCATTATCTCCCTGTTGTTCACGCAACAGGTGGTGAAATTTTGCACTTCAGTTCTACCGTGCTGTAGTTCTACCGCAGTTTCGAGAAAACTACAGACACTTCATCATTCCCTCTTCAGGAAGGAGCTCATGACGGGGAATCAATTAGGAGGAAAAAAACAATACAGAATAAAAAAAAGAGGAAAAACATCTGGCATCTCTCCACATAGCACCAGCATCCCGCTGTTGAAGAGAGCGTGGATAATTCATTAGGCACGCAACGTTTCATGATGCATAGCCATACAGTAAGACAGAGATGAGGACTTAACCAGGAGTAATTCACAGGATACCATCTACTACAGTATGTTACGTTCTTATTATACAACCCTAGAATATTTCATCTATAAATATCAGAAGTTATAAAATAGGATGCAGTTTTTTATTTCCAACTATTGGCCACAGAGAAGCAGAGTGCTTTATCTTTGGTGAGGATGTAACACGAGAGGCTGAAAGTGTCTGGAAAGACATGAAAAGGTCAGCAAAACATGGACGAAACGTGAGTGCCGGAGATGAAATGCGCACTAATACATATTAAGATTGGGCTCAGATGTGTGAAATGTCTGTAAGCGATTTGATTTCCGTTTTCGAGATCATCTGTGACCTTGTCAGCATAATAGTGTCAATTTACGGGCTTCAGTAAATATGTATAAACGCTGAGAGAAACACTGGTGAGCTCAGTACTTTGAAAGTATCTTCGCAGACAAACCTCACGCAGGCAGGCTCTGTGATTCACTCGAGTCTCGTGCCTGAAAGAATGCTCAGTATTCAAGCAACATAAAACAAAGTGGATATCAAATGAAGGTCGCTGCCTTTTATCAGAGAGCGACATCCCCAGTTAAAGAACCACAGCACACATAACTCTTGGGCAGAGAGGACAACGGCCTACCCTTAAATCTTTGTGTTTTACTCGACGGGAACTTAAGAGCCCTTAAGGGACAGCTTTTAATCCGCTGTGAAAACAGCTGTTTAGCGTCTCACGGGCTCGGCTATTTCCAGAAGGATCATCTCAAGCGCCTATCCAATGTTATCAGCATGTTCAGCGGGACAGACAGCCTAGCCGATACGGCATTTCACACCTCACCCAAGTGGACAGGCAACTTACTAAAAAGATGACATTAATAGGAGTGAGTGAGCTATGTATAGAAAATATGTCGTAAGAAATTAAGGCCATGCTTTATGCTTCACCTTCATGACTATTTGATTTGTTTTTGCAGGGAATTAGTAACTGTGAACACAGCACCCCAACCCTGGCGTGACACTAGCACAGACACTATCTGCATCCCTGAGCTGGTAAAGAAGCACATTCTGTGATTAGCATTGCCATTTCCGGGCAAAGTGAGTATGATAGCGTGCAGCCATGTTTATCGTTTGTCCTAGACATCCAGACAAAAGAGACACGAATGCGTGATTACAGCAGTGTAGTGTTAACAAGGGCAAAGTGGAAACTCATCCAAAGTGACAGTTAACAGGTTAAATTTAGAAGTTCTAAAGTAAGGCGGGGCAAGAAAACACCCCAAACACCAGCTAGCTGCGAAGCTGCAATCTATAACTTTTCACACGTTCTATCCGCAGCAGAGCACGTGTGTGTTGCGCAAACAAGATGGTTACCATGGATGTTGTTGGTATGCAGTGCAAATGTTGTAACATGATTAACACTTTAATTGTTTGGTCTATACAATGTCAGGAAATAATGAAATGCCCGTAACGATTTTCTAAAGCTCAAGGTTGAAAGTTCAAAGGTCATAACCCAAACAATCAAGGGTGAAAATAGTCGCTGGTTCATTTTCTGTTCATAGACTAATCAATCGACTAATTGTTTCTGCTGGCTTCATACCTAATTCAAATAGGTCATTTTTAATATCATATCTTTTAAGTTATGCAAGGGGCAAAGTGATGTTGCATCCCGCAGCGATGTAAGAGTCTAGAAGCAGATGGCCCGTGCTGTGGAATGACAGAAAATATGGACTTATAACGAGTTTGTTATGTTAATTAACTTGGCTTGTTGAGGAAGAGACATGCCTAACCCTACGACCAATGGAATGAACCACAGTAACATCAGTTAACAGATCTTCTTGGCAGAGAGCAAACCGAGGAGAGCTTTAAGCCGTTCCTCGTGAAGATCAAGTTAGTGATTGAGCCGGATGTTAAAGCGTTCCACCCTCTCCTCGTGAGTTCTACCAGACTGATGGGAAAAGAGAAAGCAATATCCTCACTCAGTCATCCAAACAAGATGACACATCCTGGAGCTGGATGCAAAGCAGCTCACTGAAAGACACATTTCTGTTTTACTCACTGAATGTGCGGCTCTACGGACAGCCATTCAAAATCTTAAATATAAAGGACACTGCAAGTAGTGATGATGGCAACTAAATTGACCATATCACTGGTGATGCGAGAGCAGTCTTGGCTGTTTGCAGGGAAAACATGACTCTAAAACTCCGTGACCAGTAAAGTAACAACTGAGGTCAAAATGGAAAATGGGAACATGGTGGAACAGATTAGGGAGAATCAAGCCCTTCTTCAGGTAATCCAGAACACAGTCATGGGGGCCAGTGCATCTCTTAGGAGGAAAACTGAGCTGGCCAGTACAGTGTGGTTTGTTGTCCCCGATACATAATCATGTGCTAAACACTTAACCAATACCACCAATCTTCTTTTGGGGTTTTTTTCTCTCTCTCTTAGCCTTCCACACTAACGTTTCTCACCACCAAAAATGGAAATTTTGTTTGGCTTTATGAAAGCACAGACGTCAGCATTTCTCAGGCGTGTAAGTACCTTCATTAAGCAATATCTTAAAACAAGGTGTGTTAAAATCACACTGTCGTTCACACCGTCTCTCTCTGCAATTCTACAAAAGCAGCTTTCGTGCAGACTGCGGGGGGAAAGGTTCGAGTAATGATCACTTTTATCTCATCCGTACAGCACAAGATTTAGACATATTACCTATGAGTGGAAGCCTTTTTATTTTACTTTATTTTTTTTACTAGGGCTTTCCTGGGAAACATCCTCTGGCACACAGAAATGAGCGTGTTTTCCCCTGCAAAAAGCAGCAACGGCGAGGAACAGCTGGTAGTTGCCACCATGGCAACATAGAACATGACCATTTCTTCTAAAATGTCCAAACCCAGATGTTGTAGATTACTGCTTCGACTCGAGTAAAATGATCTCATGAAGTACTCCCTCCAGATGACACCAACATCATTAGCTGTCTCTAGCAGTCTGAAAATGGAATGATGGATGAGCAACTCTTTTGGGGTCCAGCTGTTCTTTGCCGTTCACATGTTTAATATGATGAGTGAATGAGTCTTAAAACTTGACAATCTATCCCCTTGAACCAGGAGTGGTTGCGAGGCTATGTGTGTGAGAATGGTGTGTGTGTGTGTGTGTGTGAGACATCGGAGAGAGGGAAAGAAAAGGGACTGAAACTTGACCCCACTGTCACTTGCATCTGGACCAGAGGAGAAATGGATGGGCTGAGTCAGAATGTGTGGTTTGCTGCTGAAGCTGCCATTCTGTTCTTACAAACACACACACACACACCAACCCAGCATGCGTTGCATTTAACCTGAGCTCGAGCTGCGCACAACATCAGCCCTTTTCACCCTGCTGCCCACATGCATGTTGCTGACGGACTGACAAAACACACAAAAAAAAACACATCAAACTGCCAGAACAGCTGCCATCAAAGACACAAATATATCACAATCTTGCACATGCGCTGCCGTAGAACCGGAGTGTGCTGTAGATGCACCCCTCTGGAGGGCTTTGCAGCAAACTGGCAATTTTCCATTGCGTCCTCGCTCACGTGTCCCGTCATTCAACCTGTCACCATGGAGATGAGCTCAGCTTCCCAGCATCTCATGCTGTAGTGCATACACACTGCAGCACGCAGCAGCAGAGGCAGGCACAGCTGACACTGTCGCACCTCGCCATCCACTTGAGCAGCAAAAGCACAAAGGCCAGGAATGCGCCGCTCCTATTTAAGAGCCAATACTGTGTTATGCTTCAAGACTGTGGGATGCAGGGAAGTGGCATCTCAAGTCAAGCGTCGCCTTACCGAGAACATGAGAAGAGTTGCATTCACTCAGGATAAAAAAAGAAAAGTTAGAAGCAGCACATAAAGGGCAAGTGCCACTTCCGATAGGTTAAGTGTATTGCAAGCAAAGGGTCATCACAACCTCCATGAACCAGTGACACATGAGGAACATGACGTGGGGAAACAATTATCAAATTTCCTCAAAGACATACGACAACAAATAATAGTTTTTTGTTTGAAAACTAGAAAAAAAAAAACTATTTTAAATGCTTTAATGAGCTGTTTTTGGAATTGGTTGCATTTTAATTACAAATTATTTAGGCATGTTTCCCTTAAGACAGCTGAGTTTATGAAGTGTATACATCATTATGGCTACATTAAACCAATAAGCCATACATGAAGGAAAAGCTATTAGGGATTTGTATGAAAAAATTTGGTTTAAGGCTTCCTGCCTTCTACATGACAACAAAACTACTAAATATCAAGGTACTATATGAAATTCTTGACAGCTTAAGAGGGGAAGCCTACACTTGAAATAAGCCAAAGACTTCAAGAGTTTCCCCACGTACATTAATCCTGTGGAGTTACTGGTGAAATCAAGGTCAACAGAGATTAATTATAGCCCAATAATTTGCCTTACTGTGAAATTTCGGACTTCCTTTGTGATCACTCGGAGGAAGGTCTGCGAACTGCACCCGGTGTCCCGACATGTCCGATTCCAGCCTTGTCAGGTCAGAGCCACGCGACCCACCGACTGTGTTCCCCGGGTTTGTTTCAAAGTATCCGGTAACTTTGGAACGACGTGGTGAGCCGCGTCCGCGTGCGTTCGGAGCGTGGGAATCCTTCAGCAGACGCACTATACACGCCGGTGGGGAGCGTCTGTCATTGACTTTCCCTGTGCTCCCTCTGTGTCTCTGTGCTGACTGTGTGCCAGTACTGCGGGTGAGGCATCCAGCTCGGTCCACTATCACCTGCCCTGGAGCCTAACACTTAAGGGTCCATGTGACGCGCACCGGAGCAGGAAGGCTCTCTCTCTCTCTCTCTCTCCTCCCGCATAAACAAATTTTTTAAAAAAACAAAAAAAAAAACTTTTTCTCCGTAATGTCCACATGACTGCAGGGTTACGTCATCTCTATAAAGCTTTCAGGGCAAATGATCTATAATAACCCCGTAATAAAGTTTAAATATGAAACTGCAGCCTAGAAATAAACTGATGTTTCATTTAAAAAAAAATTAGCCTATTGTTGAAACACCTGATATATTTATATTTTTCAGTTATTTAAATCATGAGATATTTTTAATCAGAAGCCAAAAATAAGATTCGCAGGGAATTTAAACTTTAAAAAAACAAACACTATTCCAAAATTCCCCCATCTATTATTAATCCGGGCACCACCCTTTGTTTGTAAGAGGTTAATGCACTGAGAAGTCCGTTTAACTAAATGCTGTAGACCCAGTGATCCAGCGTTGTAGTGAGTTTGAAAAGAAATCCCTTTTAATACAGTAACTTTGTCAAGAGTGTTGGCTATATGGGGGGCTGCAATGCCACCTAACGGAAGAAAAATGCAACGTTATCGGCGGGATGGCATCCGAGAAAGCATCAGCGACGGGGTGGACAAAATCCAATGAGCAATAGGCCTATTATGCAATCTGGCACAGCTGCAGGGTTTTAATGTGCATTTCAGAAGTCACAAGAGAGCTGAATTAGTTCATCTGTGGGGGGGGAAAAACGGGCTATTGTAGTAATTTGTAGGCCCACTGGTGATCACTGTTACACCCAGCATCTGAAACACAAAGTTTTACTTGAGTATAGCTAATATTTGCCTATAGTGTTTATGCCTCGTTCAAACACTTTTTGTCATTTGTTGGGCAGCATTGCATAACATAAGAATCCTTGACCCCACAATACAAAACCTCAATACTGGGGACAGCATCATTTGGTATCTATATTGGCATGCGTATCTCCTGTCAAACATGACATTTAATTTTTATTTCTGAAATTTTACATGAAAATATATATATATATATATTAAAAAAAAGATATAAAAAGTGAAAGCAAAATGCTAAAAAAAAAAGAAAAGAAAAGGAAAACATTGTATTAGCCTACAAAATAAATAAAAACAAAAGGTAAAATCACTCAATGTGCGATATTATTAAAGTATGATGAAGCTGGTTGCGTGCAATATGCTTTCCTTTCCTTAAAGTGGCTATAATTGGTATTTTTATAACAGGAATGCATCAAATCAGGGTGTAGAAGTGTAACAATGTGAAAGGGGTCGCTCATAGTGATGAACCTACAGGGTTTTCACCTGAGTCTGCAGGATCCATCCAGTTTCATCTCATTTAGCTGTCTGGACTGCAACTTTACTATTTTGCTTCACTCTCAGCTGTTTTCAGTGGAGAAGCTCTAAAAAAAAAAAACCAAGTGTCCTGCTCAGCATTAAACCACAGACACAGTTAGAGACTATCTGGTGAACATAGTGGATCGTTTAGAGGCTACAGAGCCAAATTTTTTGCCTCGGGAGAGGCCAAAAACAGAGCAAAAAGAGTGAATAATGGACTCACAGGGCCCTTGTGATTTGTGTGCTGAGACCACCACTATCACTTAATTTCTTCAGCCTGACCTGGATGAAAGGGTGTATTCCAGAGTGAAAGCATGTAATACATTTCAAACATCACTTTTCACTTTAGGACAGCGTGGGGTTGGAGAGAGTGCTGCACACAAGATGACTGGCATAGCTGGCATTATCACTGTGATGCCGGATAACAATGTACAAAAGAGACAAATAATCAAGCAATGGGCTGGTAAATTAAACATGAAACTATTGCAAATCAGGTTTCTTCAGAATTTTATTTTGAAATATTTTGTCAAAAGCCTTAAAAGAACTGGAATAATCGAAAAAAAAAGACACAAATCAAACTCTCTGTTCTTGTCTGATAGGACTTGTTGGGCAAAAGAGAGCAGCTATAGATTTATTAAACCATGAAAAATGGCAAACCAAGTTTCTCTTTAATTGGCAATGGCCGACAGAGCACAAACATCATAGAAAAGTAACTGGTCTGACAAATAAGAGATAAATAAATACACTCAAAAAAAAAAGCAAGTCCATGTACAGTAAATGAACAGCATTAAAGAATCCCAATCATGTCACCATAACCCAAACTATCAGGAACAGGCTCACGCACTTTCAAACACTTTCAGAGACCACCACTAATCTGGCGTCACTATATACAAAAACCACAGTATGTGCACTGCACTTCCCTTTCTCTCATGATATAAAATCATATTCAAAAAAAAAAAAAAAAATTTCAAGCATGATGATAAACTAAGCAGAATCATTGATTGTCAACGTACAGTATTTTTTTTTTCACGCACTTCCATTTTGCTCAATGTACATTTTGGATAATGAGGCGGCCATTGATTTTGCCAGTTCCTCATCCCGTTTCCTCTGCATCTGTGAGTGTCTGCACCAGTCCTCGTACTCCGGGTTGGGGAGACGCTTGTCTAGAAGGACGTCGTAGTGGCCGTTGCTGAGCCAACTCAGCCAGATGGCCCGTTTGGAAGGGTCCTCCTCACCGAGATAGTGCACCATGGTGGACACGGTGGGGCTCTCCAAGCTCCCCCCTGTTGTCAAGTGAATGATGACATTCAGCATCTGGCTCATGGCGAGAAGCTCGGGGTACCCTGCCCAGGCACTGTCCTGCGCCGCGTTGATCAGGAACTCCCCTACATCCCCTTCGATGATGGGGTTGAACTCATCCAGGTGGTCTGCGATGTGGTGCACCGTCTGCTCCCTCAGCTCCCCGTGCCTTGCCTGGTCCCCGTACGTGGCTTTGCACACAGCTCTGTACAGGCAGTTGCCATCTGGAATGATGTGGTACCTGTACTTGTGCCTCTCCTGGAGGTACTGGTTTTGTTTCTCCACTTCAGCCAGGTACCTGGTGACTTTATCATTCACGTCCCCTCTCTCTTGGCATCTCTGTGAGGGAGATTCCTGCAGAACGCTGAGCTCAAAGGCCCGTCTCTCATCTGAGGCTGGAGCAACTTTGCCACTGGTCAGGTGACACAAATCTTCCTTTATGAGTCCCTCAGGCTGAGCTGTCCTGGAGGGAACTAGCTCCTCTTCATGTGACGAGCTCCATTCATTTCGTCTGAAAGGGGCATGAGTCACTAAAACTGTGTCATCCTCACTTAAAATTCCAACCATCCTCTTGTTTTTGTCCGTTCTGGGTCTACAGATGTTGTTACTGTTGAGAAGGTGGTTTCCAACCAGCTCTGGGCAGTCAGGGAAAATCTCATCCGCCTCATTTCTTAGATGATCTATCAAGTCCACAATCAGATCAGAGTCACAGTCATTACATAGGAAACTTTCACCATTATGTGAGTCGGGGGAGTGTGGTTTGGTCTTGGATTCCCTCACGATGTGCACAGGCACAGACCTCTCCACTCCATCAGGTCTGCGGATTGATATCTCAGCAGTCGACGTGAAGTAAATTGGCCTCATAGATGAAGCCTCGTAACATGAAAATTCGTGGTTGGCAGGCATGTTTGCGGAAGCAGTCTCGCTGGTCGTTGGAGTTGTGCCTGCGTGTGTAAATCCCGCTTTGTCGGCCTCTGCAGAGGAACTTGGACTTCTCGCGTTCAAACGCTCCGATCCGGTCAATAAAGTTACTGTAACTTTGCGAGACGACCTCGGGTAGTGTGTCAGCACACTGTTGTACAACTGCATTTTGACCGAGTCCTTTATACTGAACGCCGCAGCCGGGCTGTTACGGAAAGATGACAACAAGATCTAAAACTACCCTCCATGTCATCAACAAGAGCGAAGTTGTAGGGTTCGTTTCCACGGTCCTGAGTCCTGTTGTCATTGACACGCAGAGACGAGTAGACTGTCCAGTTTAGCCCTCTTGCGTCATTCGCTGTTGGGGTGCCTCCCTAAATTTAGACTTCAAACTGTTACGGGACAGTCTGCGCTAATAGTGTCAAGTTAGACACAATGAAACCGATACGTCTTCCGTTTACAGGCTTTCAAAGTAAAATCCTTATCGACGAACATTACTTTTTTTTTTTGGAAGGAAATACACAGCAGTGGAAGAAGTACTCAGATCGTTACTTAGGCTAGTAAAAGTAGTAATACCACTGTGTAAAAATATTCAGTTCCAAGTTTAAAAAGCTTAATTAAATAAAAAATACAAAAGTATTAACATTGAAAATATATAAAGGCTACGTCAAATTAGATTTTATGTGGATTTTTAACACTGACCAACAGAAAAAGACCCTTTAATGTCAAAATAAAAAGTGATCTAAATTGACTACAAAATTAATTACAATGAAATAAAATACAATACAGGTTGCGGGTTCAATTTCGAGGGCAAGCCACCAGTAATTGTCCCCTCCATCTACACAAGCCTACCTCAAAATGTCAAGGAAGTAACAACAAAGCCATACCTGTTCAACACAGCTCAACTAACAACCAACCAAATCGTTGTATGGACTATGTTGTAGCCTACTGCTACAGTAATCCTGGAAGTGCCCTCCATGATTGAATGCCAAGATCAAGAAAGCCCGGAGACAGAAGCCATGACAGGTCCTGGATGGAAAAGCCATCCATAAAATGTCCTTAAATGAGACTCTAGAGACTGCCAAACAAAGAGGGGCCTCCATCCAGGGTGTAGGCTACTTCCAGCTGCAGGGGAATAACAACACAAGAGCTATGCAGAGCTGAGACTGAGCAATACTGGAAAGTGGCATTATGGATCTAAGAGCAGAACACAGCAACCTCTCAGAAGAACCAGTCAACGAGTCTCAGGCATGAAGAGAGGACATGATCCACACCTGCTGGCTGAAGAAGCTAACAGATTTATTTTGAAGGCCATAATCGCCCAACATCTGGTATAATTCATGCTGTCTGTAGGTGGCTTGATGCAGCTCTCAACTTTCAGGCTCTGCCTGAAGTGTTACCAACTCGAAAAATGTGAAGGACGTGATGTGTCACAGTCACAGAGTTAATAATATAACAATAACATAAGTAACTTTTCCATTTGGGCAATCAAATAAAATAAAACTCATTACTTCTTAGCCTTTCACCTCTTATTTCTCTTTACATGTATAATGTGACAAAGCATGAAAAATTCAAGGTGGACAATGGCACAAGTGCTGTCTAGGTTTACTAAGTATAAAAAGAACACTAAACATTATCTGAATACACACGACACGCCTCTTTTATTACACTATAAAGACTAACCAAACAAAAGCTTGAGAAAAAAAGTTCAACTAAATTTCAGTTATTTTTGAATTTAGTGAAATGAACGGCGATATAACAATTATTTTAAAACTAGTACTTCCATTATCATTATTATTATCTAGGTGTTTGAGTATGAAAAACTGTGTGTGACACAAAGTAATATAATAATGGAAGTGGCTGATATTGGCTTAATGGACACAGCAGGTTGCTGCGTGCCTAACCTGCTCATATCTCTATTTTTAACACATGGACTGTTTCAGCTTGTCTGCTTGAGTCACACTAAGCTACTTGTGTTTAGTGTGAATGTGTGTGCTTAATATAGACATTACCTCAGTTACAACAGCAACTGTAAACTTACAATGAAAAACCCGTGAAATAATATACATTATTAACTTTAAACTTTTGTCCATTTAAATTAAATGTAAATGTAGCGCTTCATTAAATTTAAATGAGTCACACATGTAGCCTATTTGTTACATATATTGTCATATTACGCTAAAACGCGGGGCATTATAGTGATGTTTGTAAACAATTATACCAAAGATGCATTTCTCTTGATGAGAGGCCTGATTGAACCACCAGAGAGAGCCCGAGGACCTCAATGTTTGTCTGTAGAGATGTTGCGTTCAGTACCGTACCAAAAAAACAGCCACACGGGGGCGACATTTAGCTTCGCAGAGAGAAATGAACGCCTGTCTGGAACAAATGTATGCAAAGAGCCGATGCCACAGCAGCTGTCGCAAGGCTGTGCGCCGCATACAAATGAGGGCATTGATCGTTTCCTTCGCTGTACGGTTGTCTTTACTAACCTGAACTGGTGCACTAACCTTCAGCTGGAACAAGGTTGGCTCCCCCCCGATAGACCCCCGTGTATATATATATATATTTTTTTTTACAATTTTCCCTCATACAAAACAGAATGAGCGACTGCAACGACTATTATAGTAAAAGTACAGCAGTATAAACAACACATTTGTTGCTATTGCCATAAACACGATGATGATGATGCGATATTAATGTTAAAAACAAAATAGGACCACAAAGGTTATTCTTCAAAAACAAACATATACTGGGAGTATTATAGAAAACAATTACCTCACACACAATTGTGTACTGAGAGCCTACAAAAGCCAATAAAACCAGTACGACAAGGTAACACCACAAACACACCACAAGGCGCAAAAAAAAGCAGAGCCTGTGTAGCAGCAATGTGATTTTCACTGAGGTTGTTATTTATGTAAGATGCTACCACGAGGTCCGCAGTGCTCTCCAGCAGCCTGTTGTTGTCATTGTGACCGCCCGCCTCAATCAACCCCTTCTCTGCGCATCATAATTTAACATACACGGTTGTTGCGTGTTGGTTTGGCTTTGTTGTTGGGTTCTGCAAAGCAGTTAAAACTCGGCGAGACTGTATCCTTGTCAGTGGAACACGGCATGCTGATGTCAGAGATTTTTCCCTCTGCCCTCCACAGTGGGAGGATCTCTGTGCGTTGAGTCACGCAGCTGTCAAAGATAGCTGTCACCCAGTTTCAGGATCAAACACACAGTCAATGAGAAACGGGCTTTGAGCCGAAGGGACGCAAGAGATCTCAGGTAAACCCCTTAACGCTCCAAACAAAGACGACCAGAAGAGAATAAAACACACAAACAAACAAAAAAGGAGGGAAAGAAGTGAGTTTTGATGAGTAAGGATTTTCGAATATTCGGATACACGCCGTGGATATCTGGAGGAAAAGAAGAACACTGCACTAACACAAAGGCAATTCTCATCTGCGCTTGACGAGGAAAAAGTGGGCATTTTCGGACGGAGATGAAGACGAAAAAGGGTAGGTTGGATGCTTTTGAGAGAAAACAGATATGTCGAAATTAGTTTCGATAACCAGACAACGTACAGGAACGATAAACAGAGCCATTTCCCCTCATATGCAAACCATGCAGTCTATTGTTTCCTTTCCAGACGTGACAGGGGGCTTTTCTGCCATGTGCTGGCGCGATGTCAAAAGTCGATATAGCTAGCTTTGCACATTATTACACTTTTCTTCCAACATGTGTTTTATTTACGTTTTGAGGCAACGACGCGCTGCCATTTCAACGTGTTGTTTTTCTTGTCACGGTGTAATTAGGCTAACTTGAAGGCTCGCGTAAAATGTCAAAAACAAGACTCAAACGGGGCTACCATTTTGTTCAAATACGGGCTAATTCAAGTGACGGTGACTGGCGACACATTTGTGTCGAAGTTCGAGAAACGTGAGGACACAAGTTAAAGTTTGGCGACTGCACCGAGTTCGAGACTTTGAAGTGTTTCTTTTACAACGCGTAAGCTTTTAAAAATCTAAGTATCTTGTATCTTTCAGCTGTCTAGCACGAACGGAAACACCTCCAGTGCCTATAAATTGTACTAAATCCTAAATGTAGGCTAATGTTCATCCTGACCTCATTGTGGGAAGTTGCCTTGTTGCATTCAGGGACCTCGTGGTGCAGCGCGCACACTCACACACAATAGAAAACCCCTAACAAGTTGTTTAAACTCACAAAACCTGTGTCTTCGTGGCCTTAAAACGTTATTTTCTGTCCACTCTTTGAAACTACGATGTGTTGGGTGAGTTAAGTTTGTGGTAAACTCACTGTTTGCCTGTAGAAACTTTTGAAATTGCATACAAAGAACCACGCAGCCCTAGATTCTTTTGTTTAGTCTGGAGACGCTGATTTGCAACAGGTCTCCCCTCCCCCTTCCCCTCTCCAGCCTACGTAATTACCTCATCCTGTTGGCCGCTCAGACTTTGGGAACTTTCTTATTCCTTTCCCACTTGTGTTCCCGAGAGCAGACTGCATTGGATATCCTCTAGATTTTTGCATTTTTTCCCTTCATGGCGTCAGGACTCCCTGCTAAGCAAACTGCATAACATCATGTGGGCAACTATGTATTTAACAGAATATGTTTAAACTGATTTTGTTGATGACTCAATTAGATCCCTGCCTTTTTTTCCCCCCACACATGCTGAAAACAAGACTAAATCAGATTAATGGCTGATTATAAGCAGGTTTATTTTCCTTGCCTAAAACAAAGTAATTCAAATACTCAAATCCTTTTTTTTTTTAAATTATGATTGACTTGGATTAGACATGCCTTAAAAAAACAGAACCAACTCTGTAATCCTCACAAACACCCTGTTGCCCTTCTTCAAAACAAAATATCCCTGTTAGACAGCGATTGTCCTCGTGGTCAGCCCAGTTTACTCTACTTATCCAAGCATGCAAGGAGTGCTCTCAGTCTGTGCATTGGACCTGGCTTGTATTTGTTGAGGCAGGTTTTATAACTGCCACAGCATCAGACCAGCCTTTGTGACGCCCCCCCTTCCCTCCCTCCCTTAACCTCCCTTCCATCCCTCCCTCACTCACTCACTCTATCTCCTCCTCCCCCCTCCACCCCACACCCTCCCTCGATCCTTCTATGAATCACATGGCTAAACTTGACAGCTTGCTTCTGACACATCAGCTGCCTCCAAGACAGCTTGCGTTTGGTGAACGGCTGCAGCAGAGCGGCTGACAGACTGACGACAGGGTGTCTGGTGTAAGAGGATACACATTCTTCTTTATTTTTCCCTCACACCCTCTCTTTTTTTCTCCTCATTTGTGCAGGTTTGATGATGCTGTCGGGGAGCGAGACGGACGATGAGGACAGCGTGGACGCCCCGTTGGATCTGTCATCCAGCGCGGGGAGCAACGGGAAGAGGAAGCGGCGGGGGAATCTGCCAAAGGAGTCGGTTCAGATCCTGCGGGACTGGCTGTACGAGCACCGTTACAACGCTTACCCCTCTGAACAGGAGAAAGCCCTCCTGTCCAAGCAGACTCAGCTTTCCACACTACAGGTATGGACGCAGATATGACAGGACATATAAGAAACCCCTTGGAGTGTAAACAGAACGCTGTAAAAGTCGAGGGGAAGCAAGTGTCAGCTTGACTGAATCATTTCCTGTCTAGATGGCAAACAAAACATGACACATGAACAGCGATTTGAAGGTCATCCAAACCAGCTTGATGTTGCAACATTAAAGCCCGCGACAACATGAGTAAACTCACTCCCTGTGTGTTGAGGGCTTGGCTGAGGCACTTCGAGAGGAATTTCCCTCCCTCCAGCCCCTTTCCATCCCAGCTGTCTGGGAACAATGCAGAGTCATTTACATGGTTATAGCTGCAAGTCTCCCTGAGCTAGTTACGACTAGCCTGGAGAACTGAACAAAAGAGAAGAAAGATGACCGTGATTACTGCTATGACAAGGGAGATTACTTTGTATTGAGAACTAGTTAAAGGACAGGATTAATAAGTCCAAACTAGAGCTTTGTTGAAAGTTAATGTTTAGCTTTTAATAGTGTGTGATCATGATCGTAGGAGTAAACCTGAGGTCTGGTTTTTAATTTCTGCAATGATATACGGTAGAGGCTAATGGTGTGACATATGCAGCCTCTAGTGTGAAACACTGATGGGTGGTGTTTACCCTCCCAGTTTGATTTCTCTATTGAAAACACAGGTGCAGACTGCACCTGGTGATAAGCAGTACCAGCAGATTTTCTTGCGAGGCAGAACATAAGTGAGCCATGTGATGCGCCTTCCTCACAGCACGGATTTTTTTATTTGTTTGCAGGTGTGCAACTGGTTCATTAACGCGCGGCGGCGGCTTCTTCCAGAGATGCTGAGGAAAGATGGCAAAGATCCCAACCAGTTCACCATATCCAGGAAAGGTAGCAAGGCTGGCGACAGCTTCTCTGACAGCTCCCAGTCCCCGAAACACAGCAGCCCGGCAGCAGGTACGGAGGAGAGCTATGACAAACGCGTTCTCCACCCCTCCAGCTTCGAGCCCGCCATACCCGGCGTCCTGAGGAAGGCGGTGTCTCCCTCCATACCCTCTCCAACCTCCATTTCCCCTTCTTCAGGGCTCATGCCCACCCGCCCTTCTGTCATCTGTCACACCACTGTCACCACAGCAATGCAGGCCAGCCCGACAGCCTCCCACCCCTCTGTGCCAGGAATGAACTGTGACAGGGCAACTGAGCTGTTTCACACTGCACAGGTGCTGCTCAGGTGCCGGGATGAAGGGCCAGGCAGCCAGCCGCTCCCCACCACTACCACCATCGTCAGCAGCACCGGCATGGAGGGCAACCTGAGCCCCCGCAGCGGGCTCTTCAACACCCCTCCCCCCACCCCTCCAGACCTCACACAAGACTTCAGCGGCTTCCAGCTCCTGGTGGATGTTGCCCTCAAACGGGCTGCAGAGATGGAGCTGCAAGCCAAGCAGCTGGTCTCCTAAAGGGAGAGAGTGACAGAAGAAGAAGAAGAAGAAGAGGAGGGAATAGAGACTTGACTTTTTGTCTCAACTATGGAACTCCTCTGAGTTCAGTGACTTGTCTGCACGCAACAGAGAACAAATCCACATGAAAGCCTGATCATTTCTATTTTTGGTATACCAATCAAATTGATGAGGATGTTTTTTTTTATGGAAAAAACAAACAAACATGTATCGAGGTGCCTTGGCTGTAAGTTGTTTATTCATTTCACATACATGCGTATGTATCTACATGTGTATCTTATTTGCACACAGGGACCAAAAATGTTGTCAGAGAAATGCTGCCTGTCTTATGTCTTTCCATTATACTGTATAGCATTTTAGAGAACGGAGCAAGAACTAGAATCAGCCTTCCTTCGCAGACCAATCAGACGGATTGGTCGCACTCACACGTGTTTACTGTTGTACATTTCATAGATCAGTTCATGATTGGTCTGCCTCATTTGTTTGCACACTAAAGGCAGAAGATGGTCATCTCAGTGTCTTAAACATACTTTGCTCTTGGCATCTATGACAAACTTATTCACTACTGTAGTAATGTTAAGTGTTTTCATGAGTATAAGTATAGTTTTGATTTTGTAATTTACTTTTAGCTATTTTAAAAGAAAAGAAAAAAAACCTCTGCTTTTTTTTTTTTTTTTTTTACTCTTTCCCCCACCAAGGGATATTTCAGATGACCAATGTAGCAGGTTCTTAGTCTGAGCCTTCATCCCATCACTCAGCGAAAAAAAACCAACGGCCAGTGGACTGGAAAATTAAACACTACAGATGTCTTTTCTGCATTTGCTGTTTTACAAACCTGACAAAAACAGCATTTTTTGAAATCACCAAAAAAGCATTTTCATGTATGATAGGACCATGTGTATAGTTAATGTGACACGATGCCCAATGATGTGATTTCTTTTCATACTGTGCAATGTTTGTGGCAAATAGGGGTCACATGGGATTCAAATAAAGTTTTGTTTTTCTACATCTTGGAGTTGATCATTTGGTATTTTCCCTCCTGCGGATCAGTCGGATCACTTAAATCTTACACGCATTTATACAGGCTTTATTCTTGTAAATCCCACAGAACTTTGTGAAGATTACTGATTCATCCCTCAAGGATAAGGAGGGTGTATTGAGTCAGAACGTTCAGTAAATAAAAGGAGGGAGGACAGAAATAACATAGCTCTCATGTCTTTCCACGAGCTACCGTTAGGCATTCAGAGACATTCCTGTGTGCGAGAGGTTTACAACAGCTCCTGCCAATTAACATAATCCTGCATAAATTAACATGAGCATACAGCAGACGTCAACAGTTTCGTGCCAGCAGGGCTTTATGTGTGGCTGTGTCTCAATGGAGTCAATGTAAGGCCGCTTACAACTGAGCATGTTGGCTCGTTCAAGGCGAGAAGGACAGCTGTTCCTTATGGTCCTGCTAAAGCTTCGCTATTGGCTCCAATAGGGTTTGTTTGTATTTGCTGAGACAGCCACCCTTTCATTTATTACATTTTCATCTCTGAAGCTCAACACCAATCTATTTTTTCCTGATTTGAAAGGAGTAAAAGCTTTAGCTGAGGGTTGTTTTTTTAAATTTTTTTTATATATTTCATCAAAAAGACCCCAGGAACAATCAGCTAGCAAAAATGTGCCTGGTTTACCATAGTAATCCTGTCCCTGCTGGTCATCAGCATTATTTTTATTATATAGTATTTAGAGTTTTACACCTTTTTTAAAATGTTGCCTGTCTAAAGTGACTGCTTTTATTGTGGAGGCTGGGTCCAACCTGGGGATGTAATCACTAATAAGAGTTTAAAGAGACCTCCAGGCACACAGTGGGCAGTTGTAGCCCACCATGGTGGGCCATCTGAAAGGTGGATGGACCCAGGGCAGGTTTCATGACACCCACTTCCGTAACCCCCTCTTTTGCTCCCACTCCTGAACTCTGGCCACTGAGGTCAGCTCTGCCTGCCCTCGGCATGACTGATGTGTGAATGACGAATCACCAGAAGCTGCATGTACAGGAGTGATGGGGCTAAGCCAAGGCCAAAAGTGCTGTCTAATTATGGGGACCCGCCCCAGCGGAAGGGAATTGCCCTAAAAACACACCATGCTGGCCTTGTAATCTGTTTAATTATATTCCAATTGAAAGCACATGTGGAGACGGGGAAAGAAATAAACACCACAGAATTATGGCAATGATATATTTTTTTAATGCTGATAAGAGCTCTTACACATGCCATAACATCAACAGTGTAATAACATTAATTACAAAATGTATATCTGCTTAATATGATATTTGATAGGGTTTTTTTTGTTTACATTTACATAGGGAAACATTCATTTATGTACAAATGTTTGTTTGAATGTTTTTTCTCTTTAATATACCTACATCACAAGCTTCAGAATTTGCCAGGATTGCTGGAGTGTCTTTTTAGTTTAGAAATTAACCACAATCCAACATTCTGGTTTCTAACTCCCTGTTATATCAGGAGTATTATATTGATATGTTAATATAATAAACATAAATAAGAAGTCAATTATCTGACAGACAATTCAATTCAAATACAAGTTTCCAAAGTAAAAAATACTAAAATGAGCTTCATGTACATAAAATGGCATCAAGTTTGAACGACGGTTACTTTTATGCACCCTCTCTAAACGTCATATCGACCAACTAAAGGAAATACAAATTATACTTTACGGTTACTTCATCAGTTAACTTCATTCACAAATGTCTCTCATTGAACACTTCCAGTAGCCGTTCAATCGGGACCAATAGCATGAATATATCCTTAGCTAGAGTTAATCAATGGCACAAAACTTTCAGATCAATACAGAGTATTGGACAGCAAAGTCCTGCAATCCTGCTATCAAAACGATTATGTGATGGCTAAACCGGCTCAGGATTGTCTCCACATTCAAGCAGCTTACAGAAATACCTTGTTATATTGAAGTAATTAGGGCTGAGATGTTAAGTAGGAACATCATTCAAAAGATGGCATGAACACTATTACCTTGTTTAACATCATGGCCTATCCTTGTGGCTGGGGTTATATACAGTAAAAGACAAAGCCACGGGTCACATACAGTCAGTCACACACTCTCTTTCCCACACAGACACACACACGCACGCACGCACGCATGCACGCACACACACACACACACTTCTTCCCCTGAGACGGCTGTTGTGCTCAACTATCATATTAGAAATTAAGGCTGATCACTGAAACAGAAACAACAACAAAAAAGGTGCCTGTCATGCAAAAGAACCAACATAAATAAAACATAAACACAGTATAAGGGCCTTGTTGTCAGTGCATAATAATAATCACAATGTCAAGAAACAGTCATTGTTCTCCTAATCAATAAATTAAACATATTACAAAATATCACAAATTGGATTTTTGTTGTTGTATGACCTTATAATATTACAATAATTGCTTCATTTGGAGGCAGAGATAGTGCACACACAGTGAGGAGAAAATAGTCCCTTTTCAGTCCTTTAGTTTAAATACTGTCAATAAACCTATCTAGTCTAAAAATGACATAATAAAATATAGTACAGCTACCAGTATTGTACCAAATATCAGTGTTTTAGCATCGTCTGTAACACCGGAGAGTCTGAATGCAACATGACAAATGATTAAACGTGTTTAGAAAAGACAAAAATATCAGTTACCTTGTGTCATGTCATTTTCTGTATGTTCTTTACAGTTTAAAATGAGACGGGATGGGTGGTTTGTTTACAGTTTGCCGATACTGCTACCGTAGTCTTCAATTACAACTAGGACCCTTTAGACCTAGAAAAATAGGAAGCACTTTTGAAATGAACATCTGAATCATAACACACACACACACACACACACACACACACACACACACACACACACACACACACACACACACACACACACAC
>JBBPCS010000002.1:5943516-5953612 GCA_037974645.1 Hollardia meadi
CACACACACACACACACACACACACACACACACACACACACACACACACACACACACACACACACACGCGCGCGCTCTCTCTCACATGCACAGATTAGGTTTGTGGCATTTTTCGAACAGTGATTCTTTCAGTGAATTGCACTCTTTGCACAGTCCCTAAAAACTGCCCCTGGCTCAATAGCCACTTTTCCTCACCTGGAGGAGCAAAATCAGACCTCTTGACCTTTCCTACAGGGTCGGCCTGCTGCTGCTGGAAAGACCAATTTTCAGACAGAGGGCGAATTGTGTCACTGACACTATGGTTTCCTTGTTTGGTCTATTTACGTCATTATTTTCTGATGTTTGACCTTATTATACAAATCCAGAAAACTTCCAAGCTCATGGTATTTTCCGAATCAGACCATGGGATTATTATACGCAAGTATAAAAATAAAATCAAAATAAGTCACTAGGTCAGCTCTCTCCATTTGATCGGTGCAGATCAGATCAAATAAATCAATCGTTTGTTTGTGTTTGCAAGTGCAGACTGTACACACACGCACTCCACAAAGACATGCATGCTCCTTCCCCGTTTCCTTGTGATTCTCAGCACCTGACACATTAACGTGAAGCATCACTGCTGTGCTACACCTGGCTTACTTTGTAATATTAGGCCACTTGAAAAAAGGGATTACGTCTTTGAGAGTGAGGGGCAGGTGCAGGTGCAGGTACAGGAAGAGGAGGGACTGCTACATCAAAGCTGGGAGAGGGAAATGGGGGGGAGAGGGAAATGGGGGGGGGGGGATAAATAAATATATGTTGTAAATGTACATTTCTTGTTCAAACATCGTGACTGACCCCACAGTGTTCTGGAAAGTCTGCAAAAAAATGTGATTATTTTATGTTAGCACCCAAACCTTACCATTCAGTGCTATTGTGTGGATGAGACAGTGTTTTGGGCATGTGTGTAGGTACGTGTGTTTGCGTGTCTCATAGTCTGGTCTGAGCCTCTGGGATATAGATCTCAATACTGTCTGCGCTCTCCGTGGCAGAGCTCTGCCGAACCGACGCTGCACGTTTGGCAGCTAGCAGCCGTTTGCGAGCCTCCAGACGCTGGCGCTCAGAGCTCTCCAGCGAGCGGTCCCTAGCCAGGGGAGGGTGGCCCTTCAGGGGCTTCTTTGGCACAGGAGGGGGCATCCTTCTCTCCTGGACAGGAATGACAAATAGTCTTAATGACAGACCACTGAGTCCTCATGGAAAGCTACAGCTTAACACAGTGAGGAGCGACACAAGTGCAGCCAGCTTGCGCAAGGGTTAGAAAGAGCAGTGTGGCCATTGTGGGCATAATGTCAGAGCATGCAATTTTGATTGAGGTTATGTTTCAGGGTGGCAGCCATTTGTGTAGAGTAAGAGAGCACGGCGGTGGCCTTTTGCATGAGGTAAAATTGACCATTGGAGACGGAGAGGCTCCAACGGTGCATGGCAGGTAGAGTAGCTTCTCAAAAGTAGCAGCTCACTGTCAACAACAAGACAGAACAAAAAACACAAATACAAGTGGTGACGTCAGGCAGGCAACATGACAGTACACAACACATACATGCATGCTACAACGAAGCTCAACTGAGACTCATTAGTACTTACAAATCAAAGCACAAAGCAATTACAGCAGATAACATGCAGGTTAGTAAAGCATTCCAAAACAAAATTGAGGTTAGATGAATTTGATCATTAAAAATGGATTTGGAATGAATCCGATATGTGCCATGTGCATCTGCACCTGAATTTCTGGCGGGGTCAGAGGTTTCCAGTTGTTGGCTTTGAGTTGGTGGAGTTCATCAAACTTCAGGCTAATGTTCTCGATAGACAGCTGGAGCATGTCCCAGAAACCTGCCAGGTCCTGCGAGATGGGCCGTGGGTGTGCATTTGGGTTCTGATACACAAACAAATTGCAGACGTACACACACGTCCAAATGAACACACACACAAACAAACAAACACATATTGTTTCGATGCTTATTGCACATTTTTGCTGCAACTGCGTGTATCACAGGATGGGTTAACAAATGAGTCAAACATATTGCGGCGCAAGTCATTTTTAATTGGAATGAGACAGATTTTTATAGAAATCATGAATCATGCTGTAAATATATTGGAGTACTGGGCTCGTATATATAACATCCTTTCATCCTTCATTCTTTATTACCCCTTTGTTTTGAGTCTTGCATCCACTGTGGTTTAACTAAAAATGTGTCAAGTACTCATCTTTCATTCAATCAAAGTGGGTCACTGCAACAAACACTATAAATGTAAATAGAATTAGTATGCATTATATAATTAATAATTAGGATAAATAATAATTTTATACCTTCCATTCCAAGGCTGAATTTCCAAGTGGTGGGTCTCATATTTATACAATGGGTAAATTATGCAACACAGATGCTTATAATATTTATACATTCAAATGAAAAAAAATTAAAATAAAACATCTTAATAAAAATGCTGCGTCGGTACAAAAATATGTATATATTGTTATTGGCATCTAAAAATCCCTGTTTGTCAGGCTCGTTTTCACGCAGCAGGTTCTATTTTTTTGTATGTGAAAGACAGTAAGGGTGTGCAGATGCACACTCTACACTAGATGCATAGTAAATGAGCACGGGCCTGGCCTGTCAGGATGATTTGTGCAGGATGATGTCAGTGTTGGGGGTGGGGGAGCATGCAGAGGATGAGGTGACACATACCAGATTCTCCTCACACAGCTCCCGGAACTGCTGGAACTTCTGGGACATCAGCAGCTGGGCACTCCCCACTGCACTGCGGATCTTCCCCATGACTGCAGAAAGACACAGACGCACATGCATGCAGACACGCACAATTCACAATGCAATTACTCACAGAGCCGCATACTGCAGGCGTGTTGCAGCGCTAACAGTGAAGCTGCATTTGTAATGCAACAGAAAAGGATGTGGTGGAATCCACTTTTATCTCTGCCTCTAAGAAACAGAAATCATTTAGGGATGTCAAATAATTACTGAAATAAGCAGTAATTCCAATTCTAAAAGAAGGTTCTCCAAAAAAAACCAAAAAACGTTTATAGCACATAAGAGATTATACTCTCTCCATTGTGTATCAAAAAGAAAACCTAAAATACCTAAAAGAATGGACTGTTTTATTTCGTTTTACTTTACAATGCCTGATGTGCAGACTGATATATGAGATGAACAAGGTTGTACTGCAGAACCTGACAGTCCAAATCACTCACATATCCCTATGGAGAGGAACAGGCAGTGCATACATTAGTCTCCGTGAAGAAAACAGGATCAGAATCTGAGAGGGGCGGTAAAGAATCTGCCCTACAAATACAATTCAACCCCTCCAGGATGTGTGTGCATGTGAGTGTGTACATGGTTGTGTGGGATCTGGGAAAACATAACCTTGAGACAGCCTCCCTGTTCTGAACGTTCTGTGAGAGAATCTCTTGCCTGGAACCATAACAGCTCACTGGCTGCATACGCAATAACATTTTCTATAAGGCATGCAATCAGCTGCTCGGCAAGTACAGGTATAACTACAGTGGCGACTGCCTGAGGCTTGTTTGCGCAGTCTGGTATGTGCATGTGAGGGTGCGTGCATAAAACATAGCCAGACGTGTGTTTACAGACATGCACTGCAGTTTGTGTACGTGCGTGTCTGTCAATATCAACTAGTCGCCTTGGAGGAGCACTGAGAGAAACTCCTTCACTGTGTTTGCGTGAGAGATCATTATACAGTGCTACGAAAGGACAGATGGGGCGAGCAGCGGCCTATTGATAAGTATGCACGGTATGTCTGTGGAGGCCAGAGGGCCTGAGACAGGAACAAGCAGCTATTGTGGTAGAGGAGAGGAGAGCTAATATCAGTGCGCAACAGACTTTCTTGTCTTCATAGCTTGGCATTTGGGCTCTATGACTCAACTCACTCTCATCTGGCAGCTCATTCTCCATCTCATCCTGCTCCATCCGTCTACACCAGCCCTCCATACGCTCCGTCTCGGCATGCAGCAACTTGAGGAACCAGCGGCCATCACGGGGGCACACTGACCGCCCGACAGCCTCATGAGCCTCCATCTCTGGCTCGCCCACGCTGTCCATCCATGGGTCAGGAGGGGGCAGGATTGAAGGGTCGAACCCCACCTCCCCGTAGTCGTCACTGGCACAAGCATGATAGTGGTTCCCAGATCCCTGGATGCTGACGGTGGAAGTGGCAGCATCGCGGGAGTGCTGGCGCGGCATGGTGGCGAAGTGACGCGGCGGGAGCTCTGGGGCATCTGTGGGGCCGTCGAGGTCAGCCTGCACAGCTGTGGTTACACTGTTTGAGCGGGTCATCCTGCGGTAACTGGGAAAGCAAGCAAAAAACCTTTTAAGGATCAGATTTAATCCAATAAATTACTCATATTTGATACCAATACTACATTAGTGTCTCTCTTTTCGCAGTAATTATGATAACATTGTTTACACACAGTTCTTGGAGGAGCTCCTGGTCTGAAAAAAAATTGAGATGATCACAGCAATCTCATCACTGATAGTGATGAATGGCTTTTGTAGTGTGGAACGTCTTTTGTGTGTGTTTTGTTGCGTGGCTCATTCAGAAGCAACAGAGTGTGCAATCGTATGTCATACCACGAGGCCTGCTCCGGGACAGATGCACATACACTAACAGTACATGCACATAAACACACACACACACACACACACACACACCTGGGACCCTTCTGTACAGCTGGGCGTGCCATGTCCTTTTTGGCTCAGAGGCTTTGTGCCGTTGTCGGGCAGCCTTTGCCAAGTCCCTCCACACTATGTGCAACAGCAGACACACTCGTGTGCAAAGATTAAATCAACACACACTCTCACATTTGGCTCCGTCCTATAGAGCAGCTCACCAGTAATGAATGGGACGCCAGAGCGACGCGGGTGTTAGGGGAGAAAAACTGGCCAGATAAATGCGCAGTGATAGGAGCAGCCAACAGTTTAATCACTACATGATTACAACTCTAAGTGGTACATGACTCCAAGCACATCTTTAATTCACACATTTTAAAAAAAAAAAGCACCAGAGCCCTGCTCATTGAGCCTCTTAAAAAGCAAGAGCACACACTTTGATGAGCACAAACAGGGGCTCCAAAGATACTAACGAAGAGTGAATTAAAGCAGACTAAAGTAGACATTTAAACTCATCACATATGTCCTCAAGCAAACTTAAACTTATGGTATACCAAGCATGCTTTATCCTACATATTTACACACAGTGTTACATATTCAACTATTTCTGCTGTCAATACACAGCAAATTCGTAAGAGGTAACAACTTTGCCAAGCCAGAAAAGAGACTGAATTGCTAGCCTGGTAGCTGTACTCTGATCCAAACGTGCCCACAGTCTTCTCACACCTCAGCTTGACCTGTCTGCAGCATGACACACATAGATGATCACAGCCCCATCACATCTTCCTCAGCCCATCACCGGACGCACACTCCTCCACGGCGTTATCCCATTCATCTCTACAACTCCCCCTTCATCTCTCCTCTTCCGTGAACAGCACAGAGAGAGAGAGAGAGAGAGAGAGAGAGAGAGAGAGAGAGAGAGAGAGAGAGAGAGAGAGAGAGAGAGAGAGAGAGAGCAAGAACAAGGGAGTAGCTTCGGGTCAGATCAAACACAGTGTGTATTTGGTTTATGTGTGCGTACCAGCAGCCTGTGAGCACGAGTGTGTGTGAAGAGCAGTTAAAGAGTAACTCCTCCGAGCAGGTGTTCAGTTCTAATGACCTCAGCCTGCTTTCTATCAGCCTGCTAACAACTTCCTGCGGGGGCAGAGACGGGCAAGGCCAAACACAGCCCAGACAGAAAGAAAGACATATCAATAGGCAGGAGGAAAAAGAACAAGGGAGGGAAAGAGAGGAATCAATGTGAGGGAAAGAAGAGGCTATAAAATATGAGAGAGGAATGCAAGAGAAAAACCACAGAAAGTCCATGTTCTCATTGCGTTCATATGGTGAACATGAAGAAAGGCCATAAATCATAACATACGTGGAGTGTTGCATTACATACGCTGCTGCCTTCACAAGGCCAAGTCTCTCGTCTGCACAGAACACAGTTCAAACTACATCCGGATTTTTATTTGGATCCGCACTAAATTGTACACACTCATAGATACCAGCCCTCAAAATATTATTTCTTATCAAGTTCCATGCATTATTCCCTGGAAAATTAATTAAAAATGTCAAACAAAAGCCCTATCTCGCAATATTAAAGAAAGAGATTTTTTTTTTTTTAAACTCCCGGATCACCGCCAAAATTGAATGGGTTCTTCCTTGGCCCATGCTGCATCCTTCCACCATCCTTCCAGTTTCGTGGAAAACCATTCAGTAATTTTTGCATAATTCTGGTGACAAACAAACAAACCAGCCAACAACAGACACAGGTGAAAACATAACCTCCTTGGTGGAGATTAATCGGCCAAACCGTTACATCGGTCGACCTCTAATTCAAGCCACAAACATGAGGAAATACTGAAGCATGTATAAACAAAATCAGCCTGGTGTCTTGAATATAGAAAGAGGTGGCAGAACACGTTGAATGACAGAAGACATAGCACTACACTACCACTTGTGCTATCATGCACCACAATTGACATTC
Organism: Hollardia meadi; assembly: GCA_037974645.1. NCBI lineage: Eukaryota > Metazoa > Chordata > Actinopteri > Tetraodontiformes > Triacanthodidae > Hollardia > Hollardia meadi. Next base: position 5,950,162 of record JBBPCS010000002.1, read on the forward strand.
GAAAGTTGCACATGCAGCTGAGACTTCTTGTTTGTTTGTCTTATGCCAGTAATGTAGGACCATAAACAAAAAGACAGGGAGGTCCATCTGTCCCTTAAGTTGACTTTTCAAGATGGTTATGCATATGTTTATGTCACTAGTAGCACCATGAGCAATGCTCCACATGCCTTGTGACTGCATAGCCATCTGGTGACCACCAACCCCAGACCCTAATCTCGCAAGGCCCCAAAAAAATCCATCAATGAATCCATCAAATTCTGTCCCATTTGCATATAAAAGTTTATTCTTTGCACTTTTCATTATACATGCACCATCAAATAGAAAAAGATAAATGAGCAGAATTTAATTTAATCCATTTTAAAGTTGACTCATATACATTAATAATGATACATGATACATGAATGAAAATCAGTGTTCAGTCACAGCATTTCAGTACCGAAAGAAGTCAGAGAAAAGCATGTTGTTTGTTGTGTTCATCTCTTTTCCAGCTCTTTCCCACTCCCTCTCAGTTAATCCTAGTTCAAACAGCAAGGTGAGGTTATGACCTGTGACTGCTGCAAATAAACACAGACACACGCACGCACGCGCGCACGCACACACAAATAGGGGAATTTGAGCAAGGGAGTGAGGGCATAGGAGCTTGGCACTCTCACTGTCTGGGAATCTAATGTAGGGGGCAGCATGCCCAGACCTCCCAGATACACACACACACATGCATTCCAACAGGTAAGCAGCCAAACATGCAACCACAAACGTCACCCTCACCTACTCTAAAGATTAACCAGAGAAATGCACAGTGTTGTGCTGCTGTACATCCAAGACTGAGCAGACAAGAAAGTGTCTGGGTGAGTTAATATTTGGCTTGACAACTCAGAGTACTTGGAGCTTGGTCAGTCAGCCAAGACCTCCCCTTTCAGAAAGCCCCTCTCATTCCCTAACACTGTAAGTGTGTGTTTTGAAGTGCTGGATTAAGCCCTCACTGTAACCTTTGATTACAGGCGATGTCTCAGAATTCCCGAAGCTTGCCTTGGCTACAGCATGAAACCAGTGCCGTGGCTAAATTTGTCAACTTCCCTCACCAAGCAGAAGGTCACTGTTTTGACAGGGTGGACAAATGCAGACAAAGACACCATAAATGCCTGTGTGTCCCACCAGAGGCCTCAATGCGCCTGTTGCGCTGTAAGCTAATAACACACTAGTCTGCTTCTCCTCAAACTGGGAACATGTTGCAGAATGAGAGTCTGTGGGTGACAGCACAGCAGTCTCTCAGTACTCCTAAACAAACCCAATAAAACTCCCTCCCCTTTTTTCTCTCTCCCTCCCTCTCACACATACACAAACACACACACACAGACGCAAAGTAGCCTGAATCACAATGACTGGAGCAACAGATGGCTGTCAACTCACCCCCTCCATCTTTCCAGCTCCCTCACCACATCCTCTGGCCCAGCTGTCACTTGGGGCCCCTGGTTGAGGGGGCTATGACGCCAACCTCCCCTGAACTGGGGACAGCTGCTGCGGGGAAGCTCGTGCAGGGGGGCAAAAGCTTGCGCTGCACACTACAAGTCTCTCTCTGTCTCCACAAATCCTCTTCCTGTTCATGCTATCTCTGCCTCATCCCTCCCATCAGACTTATCCATTTTCACTTTTACAGCCCCCTTCTCCTTCTCTCTTTCTCTCTCTACTCACCATCGCTCATCCTCCACCTGAATTCCTATCGACTGAAATTTGGACTGCTCCTCTGTCGGCCCTCCTTCCTCTGGGTCCACCTAAGAGGAGGAGGAAAAACTGTCAGACTGCATGCCAGAGTTTTATTTTAAAGCTTCAACATGTTCCAAGTCCTGGGCTCGTCCACAAACCTGGATCCCTATAGAGAGGCACTTGCGGAGCGCTTCCCTCTGCGCCTTGCTGTCCGCTGAGAGGTGCGCGACAGCAGAGGTGGTGGCGGTGGCAGTGATGGTGATGGTGCTGTTGGTGACGTGCTGGCTGGCGGGGCCGTGCACCTGAGCGTTGGCTGCCTCTATGGCTGCTGTAAGGGCCTTCATGCTGTCGATGCTCTCTGTGGAGTTGGACAGGCCTGGCTGGGAGCTGATGCCTGTCCGCGGGCCGGAGCCCCCATCCATGTAGGCGTCCTGGGCGGATTCGGTGCTGCTCTGAGCAGTAATGGATATGAATGGTTTGGACGGGGTGGTCCGCGGTGGGACAGGGGGAGGTGTCTTCTTGTAGGTGGTGATGCATGATGACACTGCAGGGAGCAGACAGAGGAAGAGAGATAACACTTGATGACACAATTGAAGTATGCATCTCAAAAAACCTCTTAATCTGTTAAATAATGGATAAATGAAACTTTTAATGAGGTATGCCACCAATTTTAAACATGCGTGGTATAGTGATGTAATCGGGTTTATCTGGGCTTGCAAATTTCTAACAGAAATCCTGCATGATAAACATGGAGGTGTGGGGTTTGCAAGATGTTGACATTTAGGAGACAGGGTTGAGTTGCATCATGGGAAACGCAGTGTTTTTGAAATCAGATCCATGCTAGGACTAAATGTAAGAATATCTCTCCCTCTGTGATTGCAATTGTAATCATTGCTTTTTAAATCTGTCTTAACTCTTAACTTTAATCTTTCTGGATTTGAGTTCCTTAACTTTACGAGCGTCCAATACTAAATCGTTGGAATACATCTTTAACAATCCTTATTGGCAATTTAGATCGATGCGGCAGCAAATAATGAAAGTACAGCATAAACATAAATAACATAATAAGAAAGAATGAGCACATGGAGGATATTAAACATACAATATCCAGTGAAAAAATAAGATGGAGAAAGCAGACAAAAATATCTTGATCAAAAACATAAATAATACAAAATATATACTGTATATATAAAAAAATGAGTTTGATGACAGCTGATACCCTGAAAGTTTGCCCAGAGGTCTTAGGTTCATGTGTTGGAGCCAAAGTGGACAGTAGATTAGGGCCAACATTAACAAATCAGGGCCTTGTCTAGTAATAGGATTAGTATGTCAGCTACTTGACCCACTGATCTAGATGGTTAAGCCCTCTACGCACTTACTGTACACATCCAGGACAATTTCACAGTGCTGAATATAGCCCTGTGTGCTTGTGTGCCTTGCTGTTGTTTGAATGCATAATTGCACACAAGTTAAATGATATTAATGATAAAGCACAGACGTTAAATCACACAGCAGATGAAAGCTAAGGAGCTCAGTACACTCCAGAGGCTTTGCATTAGATCCAAGCACGTAGACATTAAAAAGCATCATAGTGCTGCCCAGAAACACCCTCCCTCTTCCTGTCAGTGATGGTTCCTTCTCAGGTTACAGCTACAGGTTCTGCACAGACAATGGAGCCTCACACACACACACACACACACACACACACACACACACACACACACACACACACACACACACACACACACAC
>JBBPCS010000002.1:5969083-5986386 GCA_037974645.1 Hollardia meadi
GATAGATAGATAGATAGATAGATAGATAGATAGATAGATAGATAGATAGATAGATAGATAGATAGATAGATCGATCTAGAACTTTGCGGGTTTTCCTTTTGTATCAAGCAGCAAAAAAAGTTGTAGCATGATGTGTTTGACTTAATTTGCCTTATTTGACATTGCATGTCCTGCAATGTGACTATTGCACATGGGCACACTGCGATGTCGATGCTGGAACGATATATTGAACAGCCCCCGTGAGAACAAATAGAAAAGTGCGCCCAGAGCTGCAACAGAAAACTAAACGAAGAGGTGGTATGCCACTTTGTTTCACAAGAGCGTTAGCAAAACGAGCCACGAGCATGCCTCAGTCACTTACTTGAGGAATGCTCTATCGAGTGCAACACCTCTGTTCAGGGGCCATAGGAAATTCACAGCCATTGAATTAAACATTTTCCTGTAGCCTATTACAGCAGCTAGGGGAGGAAAGACACTTTTTTCAGTCAATCTCTCAGCACCTCTGAAAAATAGATGGGAAAATGTGACTGGATAATTGACATCAGGTCATGGAGCCAAGGAAACCGAGGGTGAGAGGAAGAGAAACGTTGCACATTGCTAACTGCTTTTGTGAAAAGGCAGGGAATCTGGCTGTTATGTAAGAGGCCAAGGAGGGGAAAAACAAAGCAGAGTGCATAGAGAGGTGATGAATATGTTAACTGGAGACGACGCAGGGTGGAGGAGCCACAGCTTAGAGGCTGTAAAATCCTCACATTAACCGATTGCTATGGATTTTCCCAAGCTTTAGAAAGAGGATCTGCTCCAGATTTTGTTAAACCGATCCAAAGGAGCTGATGTCTAGGCCAACATGTCTGTCCGATGCAGTTGTAATATGTGTGTGTGAGTGATTGCGGGGGTTAGCGCGTGCGTGCGTGTAAGTGTCAGTTTGATTGCGTACAAAGGCAGGCAATAGCAGCCGCAGCCACTTGGCATTCAAAGAGAGGAGATCAAAGGAGAGTCCTTTACTTCAGTCTCCTTCCTCCGCATTAAAAAGATCATCAATAATAATGTGCTGGAGCAGCTCAGTGGGCAAACTGGAGAGGAGCACGAGCAGAAGCTGATAGGTCTCTCACCTGTGTGTGTGTGTGTGCATGTGTATATATGTGTGTCTCATTTTGCCGCTTTGCCGCGGGGACAAATGGGAGCGGAAGGCATAAGCACGGGCTGTTTTTCTGGAACTGCTGCCTGAACCATCCTTCTGAAACATCGTGCAATATTTACCACAACAACGTCTTCACTTCTCACTTTGGGCTCCCAGCCGGTTTCCTGTGAAATGCATCAATGTGTGTGTGTGTGTGTGTGTGTGTTTGTGTGTGCTTATATGTGTCTGTGTCTGAGCGTCTGCATGCATGGTTCTCCCGCAACAACAGAAAAAAAAAGTTGGGATTGTTTACTTGGCAGGAAGTCAGCGTACCATCAGTTATGTGTTGTTTTTATGCGAGCATAAAGAGAGAGAGAGCGTTCCAAACAAGTATTTCATTCATACTCTTCAAGGCTATGTGTAAGAGCGAGCTTCTTCTTCAAGGCCCCATGAAAAGATGTCATCGATCCACCCCACCACCACAGGACACCCTAACGCTAACACTAACGGATGACATCAGTTATTAACATTGAGTTAATGTTGAGCGACATTTCCTGATTGCAGTGGAACGCACTGGGAAAGTTGTAAAACATACTGTGCATGGTCAAAATAGCCGTATATCCAATAAACTAGCATGACTTTTGGCTATCAAGACTTTCAGAAAACTTTCAGAAAAATTCCAGCAATACTTCTAACTTGATGTGAACACTGTGCAAAACACCCTATGACACAGCACCCTCAACCCAAAGAGCTATACAACACAAGCATCCTATATGCTATTTGTTTAGCGAGATGAGGATAAATTGGGCTTTTCAAATAGAAGAGCAGTGCTGTATCAGTCCGCCTTAACGTATAGCTTACATTAATTTGTGAAGGCGGCATGACTTAATGTCCACGCTAGCCATTGTGGTAAGGTATGCATGAGCTGCCTATTTTCTGTGCTGCTCCTCATGTTTAAGCAAAAAAAAAAAAAAGCTAACTAATTATCTTTGAACCCCCTCAAAAATCAGATTTTAAGATTTTCAAGTGGTTGAGATTTAGGGTCAGAGACCACCTATAATCCATGTTATTTTACACACTGCGTGAGTGTGTGTGCACAAAAATGGTAATTGCATTAGTTCCCACATGATGTGAACGCGGCGTTAGGGCATGTGCTAAAAAGGAGGAGGTTAAGACTTGGAAAAGGTCGTCATCCTGAGATCTTTTTCACGTCCTGCTTCCAGTCTCCCTCAGTTTCTTTCCTTTCCTCTTCAATCACAGCCTTTCCCCAGGAGCAGAACGAGCAGAGGTAGCTAATTAATTACAGTGATTGATGACTCAGTGGTGAAGATCCAAGGAGGTGATGAATTGTGCAGTAGTACAACTATGACAGTAATCTGAAGCAATCCCCTACCTTTACCACCAACCACAATGAACTACTCTCCACAATGCCTCATAATATATCATTTGAACCCACTCTCCTTGTCTCCCCAATTTGCGCCCCAGTTGCAGCTGATTCAGAGATACAACAAGGTCGGCAGCTAATGAAAGTCAAGGGTCACAAGAAGTCGACAGCCAATCACATAGAGCTACGCGAGCCACACGGAGGATTGGCCTCAATTGGAAGCAGCAGCATAATATTTGATTATCAGCGACCACACAGCACTAATATGCCTTCTCTGTACTTCCACACCGTCCATTCATCATGTGACAAACTCAGGCGCCAAAAATGGATGTTCATTAAAATGCCAACAGCTATGAGGCTACTGCTGCAGACGTGCGTGCTACATAACACATGCATGCACGCACAGACACCTTCGCTTAATCACTTTTTACCTGATAAGTGGGGTGAGGTGTTATCTTGACATTATCAGCAAATGATTACAGATCAAGACAGTTGCATCTGCAAAGCATGTTGAGAGACACTAGACAGCTGGATGTAAGAGACATAGGGACTTCTTGTATCACTGGTAGCAAACAGAGCAACTATCTGGCTCGAAAAACCAGTTAATCCCCACAACGCTTCACCTGATAGATGGTCTTCATTATCTCTTCCTTCCTCAGGGGAAGGAGCCCTGAATGTCCCTCTCTTGATCTTTTCAGTCTCCTTTTATAGATCACCAACTACCACACAATAGAACAATCAACTAAATCCTCTATTGCCCCTAACTGTGTTGTTACCCCGAATTGTCATTAGATGTTAAGTGATAAAAAAAAAAAAAAGCTAGGATGCAACATTATATTTTTACCAATTTCATAAACCGGAGCAGGAAATTGTTGTTTTGAAGGAAGTCATGTGCAGCAAATATTAAATGGCTTTAAATAAATGTTTACTCAGAGTCAATTTTAAGCCCTTTGAAACTTTTAATTGATTGAATCCAATTTTCAGTAAATGTGTTTAATTAGACTGTAACCTCGTCGGCTAGGTTTGGGGAAATGCTGTCTTTTAATTGACCCTATTTAAAAGTAATGGAGGAGAAAGCCTGAGTATGTATAGGCAACGGTGACTCAGTGTGCACAACCTGAGGGATTGACGTTTGGATTTGCAGTGGGAAACATAGAGGCACCCAGTGCTGGATGCCAGCACCACTCAGCATCAATAGTGCATGCAGTAATGCTGGAAAGCCAAGCGCTCCAGACCATGAGGCACACAAGAGGGCTAAAATAAGACCCAGCAGCCACTGAGCCTTACAGCCCGAATAAGCTCTTATGTGGGGGGGAAAAAAACAGTTCTGCATTCATCATATTGTATCTGAGATGAAAACTGGGTCAGATGGATATTAATGCAGAGGGTCTGGGTCTGCAAAACAAAACAATTTCCCGGTATCAAAAGCAACTCTTTCCTTTATGAAAAATAGACTGGTTTTCAACAGAAACATCTGATGGCTCTTGATCCAATGTCCAATCTTTACATAAGGATACATTTCACTCTGCTATAACTGTGCCACTAATTCATGAATTCTTTTCCTGTTGACACTATGTACTATACATGCTGCAGAAGTTAGATAGTACATCTATAATACATACCTTCTATGCACATATATCAATTTATAATGTGCAATTAATTATGCATGTTCCCACCGACCTGTGCTGCTCTGGATGGTTCTGACAGTGGTGGTGCTGCGCGGGGGAGAGTTGGTCCTCCTGTTGCCCACCGCGACGCCTCCCTCCTCCTCTTCCTGCGAGCAGCCTTTCTCTATGGCACGCACGTAGCTGTGGCTCCGCATGCGGAAGCAGCCGGGCACGGGCAGGTCCAGGGCATCCACCGCCTGCGACTCCATCTCACTGAACACTGACTCGCACACCGCCTCAATCTGCCCATTCACCTCCACCTCGCTCACCTGTGGAGGTGGGGAGACACGCAGGCATAACGGTACGTGCACGCCAATGCCCACAGGAAAAAGAAACGCACAGGGAAGCGTGCACACCCGAGCAAAGGGAAAAATGAAAAGTAGAAATGTACAGGAGCACAGCAGCAGAGTGCAAGACAAAGGAGAATGGGCGAATATATTACAGAAGCAAAAGTCATCTCTGTGTGCCGCAAGATTGAATGCTACAGAGCTGTTCCACTGATTAAAGCTTCATGAGGCAGGAGTTATACGTAAGAAAAACACTTAAATCACAAATTGGGTGTTGCAAAAGAATACAGCCTTCCCATAATTTGAGAGAGGCAGATTCAAAATATTTGCCAAAAAATAAATTCTGTTGATTGATAACGACACTTCTCTGCTCACAGAGAAATAACAAATGACTGTGAAGTGTCTTATATATGCAAATATAATATGAATTTGCAGTGAACTATGTTCCAAGACTGGCAGTGCAATTTGGTCTTCTTTGTTGAAGCATACTGTGTTTAGTTTCAGCACATTATGTCTTTTACCTCCACGTTGCCTTCTGAAGCTTTAAGCCATGTATCAAGGTAGGATAAAACTTCAAAGGTTCATACAACAGAGTGAAATACTACAAGTGCTGCGAGGTGAGAAAGTAGGAAGTGTCAGAGCTAGGACTACTGGGAGTTGAGAGTTGACTCGAGGAAATCTAATCTGCATCATAAGTTAGTGCAGTTTGGGCTCCAAAACAGGGTCTGAAAAAAAAGGACTACTGAGATGTGAGATGGATGCGTGCTACAGATTGAGGTGTGAGGGCAGAGAACATGAAACTGCATTCCATTCCTTGTTCCCCTTTTTCAGCTTGTCCAAATGAAAAAAACAAGTTTGCAAGACGTCTGCACAGGGAGAAAAACATAGGAATGGAATGCAGTTAGGGATTAAAGCATCTGGGTTGCATGTTTGTCAGTAAAGAGAGTGTACAGTTAGATGAGTGCGAGTATACATTGTAGAGCTTGGAGACAGAAAGGTTTGTGGACCTCATTTCAATTCACTAATCTTGAGCCTCTTTATTCGCATATACTGTATGTCAAATATGAGAGTGACTGAGTGAGATAGGGAGCCTAGCAGCACCTCTTTTATTCTATGGCATTTCCGTAAATGCCAGGTCTGGTGTGTCATTCTCCTCTCGGCATGCTAGGTCGTGAAAAGATGTCTCAAGGGTCCATGATTCAGCCTGTGAGGCGATCTGTTGCCCCTGGGCTTTGGAGGGGAGTACATATCCCCATTACCCCAGGCAAAAAGGTAAGCTAAGCTCTCCTGTCACTCCAAATAACGTAGAATATGAAGCCATGCTCAAAATCCAACATGACTTACATCTTATTTTGCAGCGGCCGTGACAACAAAAGACCACCACCGTTGAGTGTTTCCTCTCAACTAAACTCTTCAATATGTTCACTAACTATAAAATCAAGGCAAATGCCCATCATCATTTCAAAAAACATATCCCAATTTCAATTATTCATAACATTCGTAGAGCCGCATATTAATTCTTGCATTTCATCTCTTGTATAAAAGAAGAGAACATTTCTAGCCTCGTCATTTTTGCTTCACAAAGTATGCCGAGGCAGGGGGAGTATATAAGGGCAAAGGAGGGGAATGAGCCCTCCTGTTTAATTAATCATTTGAGCTCCAGAAAACAGCATGCAGACGTACACACTAATTGGGAGATTGGGGGTTTTCTTACTGTTCGTACTTTGCCGGATGGTGACCTGATTGTTAATTCACGCTTTAGGACGGCTACGATGGGATTTTCTTCCCCCTGCACGGTCTTATTGGACATAGCAGTGAAGGTACAGGGGGGTGTAAGGGCCGATGGCAAAGAGTTACGGGCCCCTGGGTGCCACTAACCTGGCTGATGGTGCTCATGGCCCTCATGTAGCTCTCATTTCGCGAGCGGAATTTAGGTGAAGCCAGCAGCCCTGCCGGGTCCAAGCTGTCCAGACTCCTATTGATGGAAACTTCACTCACCGCCCGCAGATAGCTGTGACTCCGGATCTGTAGCTTGGGTGAGTGCTCCGTGGAAATCCTGCCACAAGAAAGAAAGGAAAGAGAGAAGGAAAGGAGGGACAAAAAAAAAATTTAGAAGCAAAGCGAGATGGCGTCGAAGAAAGAGCAGAAGGTTAGCAGAAACGGAAGGAGATTGCTGATTGTCTACCTTTTTGAGATCAATAAAGACAAAAAAAAAAAAGAAACGGAATGAGAGATAAAGCTGTGAAAAGAGAGCGAGAAGAAGGTATATGCAAAGTACTTGGCTGTGCTTATGAACCCAAAGATACGGATCAATGCACAACTGCTTCAGGAGACACCCTTATCTAATCAACAAGCGCAGTAGTGCTGAGAAACACTCGCAGTAGCTTAGGTAGTCTGTCCTTGAAGCAACTTGTAAGCACTTTCTCAAACACTTAAAGGTGAGAACACTCATATACCGACGTCAGAAGGAGGAAGAGGAACTGTATGTGCCTGTGAGGTACATTTGATCTAAAAACAGACACATAATCAACACAAAAACACACACACAAGCACAAACACATCCCGTCTCCAAGGAAGAAGAATAGGTGTCTCATTAGCTCTCACCCGCCTCCAATCTGATCGCTCAGCATGCTTCACACCTATGTGCGTGTGTGTTTGGGGACATGTGAAAAAAAGTGTATGTGTAGGTTACGCAGCAGTTGGATGCCAGCTAAACAATTCATTAATCAGGGGAAATAAAACCTAAAAAGCTGAGTCGCTTTCTTCTGGATGAACATCGTGGCCTACTAAACCAACAAAGTGCAACGGGAGGAAATTCTTTTCCTATACCCCTTTGATTTCACACTCTTGTGAATATATAAAAAACATGTATACCCACCCAACTGTAATGACTCTCTGCCTCCAGGTCAGGTCTGCTTTAATTATGTATTTCCTCCTTAAAAATAGAGCGTGGTTACCACAGCAAAGCAAACAAGATTACTCATTCTTGGATGGCAAAACGGACGGGAGAGGACAGTGGAGAGAACCAGGCCAATGAAAGTGCAGAGAAGAGCTACTGAGATGGGGATAAAGGTGATGCATTTCGAAGAACAGTTGCTAATTATAAAATACATCTCTATGTAGACACGCAGCGCCCAGGCTTTTTAACACTAAGTAGGGACTATAGTATCAAAGCTCTCAATGGTTGCGTCCTCTGTCCTGACATCACGACCATCACATGGTTGAAATAAGCTGTCTGATGTATCACGAGTAGAGCTGGAATGATTAGTCGATTAATCAATAAGTCGCTTGAAAGAAATTTAATCTGCCACAATTTAAAAAAAATTTTGTTTAACTAACTGGGTACTTAAAAAAAAAAAATCCAAATTAAGATATTTAAAAACAAACGAAAAAAATGAATCAATAACCAAAATGATGGTCAGTTGCAACCCTTTAGTAACCGAATACATTAAATAATGCAGTAATAGAAATGAGAAGGTGCATCATTCATCCCAAACCTTAATGCACAATGATGCACTGCACATCCCAAACCTCAAAGATATGGTATGGATCATCCCTATCAGCTACCTGGAGACTGTGGATGATGCACAGAAGACTCAAGTCAAGGAAGAATCAATCTACCAACACCATTATCCCTATCCACAGCTGCTCTTGATTTCCCAATAGGGCTGATTATAGGCAGGACAAATTATGTCTTTTGTGGCAACTTGAATGGCAGACCTAGCCTGTAATCAGTACCACCTAAGGAAGGAAAGTTCAGTCTGTCCCTGGGTGTCCCTCTATGGAACAAGTGACATTAATGAACACATGTGCCCCTTTGACAGTCGGGAATCTGAGCTGCTAAAGCTGTCTCTCTGATTTCTACTGCATTACAGAGTGTTCCTGTAATCCTGTTTTTTCTTTTCTTCCCCATCATCTCACTTTGTCACCTTGTTTGCTGTCACCTTATCTTTCCTTTCAGTCGGCTCCCCTTGCTTCCTCATTTTAGAAGATTTCTCTATCCCAATTCCCTATCCCGCATCTCCTTTCAGCCGCTCCTTTTTCCCATTCCTATTCACTGTCTGAATAATAGTCTTGAGAGTGATAACTGTGGTTGGAGGGATGCAAGGACAGAAAGACGGAGATGTGATTACTGCAACCTATTAGTCTGTTCTGGCTGAGACATACAAAAATAAAAACAATAAAAATCTAGGCCAGGAAAAAATACATTTGCAACAAAAAGAAAGATGACTGTTAGTGACTGAGGGAAACAAGAAAGGATGTAATTTTCTCCTGAGCTTGTCAGTCAGCCAGGAACAATCCCAGCAGTTTAAATACATGCTTTATCTGTGTGTTTTCATAAGGAGGAAAGTTAGCATTGGCTGGGAGTCAGCGATGACACAGTGGTCACAGGATGAGCTCTGACACATGGAACAAAGCTGATTATTGAATCATTGCAGAGTGCAAAACAGACATGTGCCAGCTCCCAAAAGCACAGTGTGAAAACAAGACATCAGCTGCTCCTGCCTCATTCTCTGTCTTCAATGTGCAGCACTGCAGCTTGGCTTGTTCCACTGGGTTCCATCAGATGATGATGGTGGTGTTCCCCGGGCTAAATTCAAGTCATTAGTGGGGCCCCAAGCTGCGCCACTTGCACTTACATAAGGGTGTGTGTGTGTGTCTGTGTGCTTGTGTTTGTGCAACTAGTAACAGTGAAAGAGCACCCACTGGTGTTTTTCTCATCTCTGTATATTACACGGCTAATAAGTTACAGCTCTGCATGCTGCTACGTAAGACTTGTTTATCCAAGTCTTTCACTTTTTCAAGACAGAATAACGTAAAATATTTTCATTAGGTATGGGTTCATATTATATTACGTCAGTTAGGTCATGAGTTGTCCAGTTATTAAAACGGGGGAGGGACTTATGATAAATTAAAAGAAATGTTTGTTTTATTGCAACTTGTGCCTTTTTATAGTTTCAGCCAACACTTCTATCAGTTATCCCCAAATTAAAGAGGAACACAGCGACATCATCACAGTGAAGTCAGTTAAACCAAAAGTGAGCACACCTGAAATGTTGGTACTAATCCCTCATTGCACGGCAAGTGTTTGCTTGACCGCCTACAGCAAGTTAAAACCAAGAAGTTGGCCTATAAAATGTGATAGATGTTATAAAGAAAACTTTTCTCAAACCTGGGTGTTTCTTTTGGGTTCTTGTTCAGTGCAATGTTAATAATACCCATTGGAATATGAGTAATATTAACAAAAATACAAAAAAATAAAAAACAAAAATTCCCTATTTATTTATTATGGATTACATTATTCTTTCTCCCAATTTTAAATTCTAAAACTTTGAACTGTCTATTCCTTCAGAAAGAGCTATGAAATCAGAAAGCATTGCCACCGAGCTTCTTTAAGTTAACTTGCGTCTTAACTGTGGACAACGCTGTCAGAACAAGCCACAAATTGTCTTGACGGAGTCTAATATTGCTGAAAACTTTATGAGCTCACGCTGTGAAGAAAAAAAAAATGCTGCCGAGCAGAGAATGCCTTACGCAACGAGGAACAACTTCATCAAAATCTTCAAATGATGGAGCTCCGCTTTTAACCTCAGATCTCTCAAAAAGAATTGCTCTGGGGGAAGAGGAAAATATCCCTTGCATGTTCTCAAGCCACAACGCATTTCTTGAAAACATTCATTTTTGAAGGGACTTCAGTACAGAACAGGCATCATGTATTTTCGATTAAAGCTCGGTCTGTTCAATGTGTGTGTGTGTGTGTGTGCGTGTATGATTGTAGCGATACAGAGGCCAGCTATGAAGATATGAGTGTGTGTCTGAGTTGTAAACACAGAACAGGTTATTAAGCTGTGGCCACTGAGAGTCAGGGACTCACATAAACCAGAGTGCTGCCGGACAGACGCTTGAGTAACACTGACTGCCTTCATCTCCCTCTGTCTGTTGACTTCTCTCTCATTATCTCTCCGTTTCTGTTTGAGTGAAACTGCACAGTATGTGAAGACATTATGAACATTATGTTCAGAAGCATACTGAAACACTGAAACATAACATACAGGGCAGGCATGCTGTTACACCATACATGAATGTGCATAAAAACTGACGTGATTAGTCAATTTAGTCATTAGGTAGATGACAGTAAATTAACCAACAACGATTTTGTTAAACAATTAATAGTTTGCAAATTAATAATTTGCCTAAAAACATTCACTGGATCGAGCTTCACAAATGTGAGGATTTGCTGTTTTATATAATTGTAAATCTTTTGTAAATTGTAAAATTTCGGACATTTCTGATTAAACAATCCATCAAAAAAAAAACAACTATTTAACAGAATAATTAATAATAAAAATAATAATTTCAGCCCTAATCCACGCTTACTTGAGTGTGGTCATCTCTGTGAGGGACGGCTGTGTGGCCTTCAGGTAGCTGGCTCGTCGTGCCTGGACCTTGGGCGAGGGTTTGGGGCTGCAGTCGGAGTCGCCGCTGTCTTCTTCTGCCATGGCCTTGATGTAGCTGCCGCTGCGCATCCGCCGGCACGGGATCTCGTCATCCTTTCCCAGCGGAGAGAAACCGCTCCAGTCATCCTGAGGCACCTGTGGAGATGAGGTGAGATAAGGTAAAGAGGGAACGAACACAAATCACCCTCCGGAAATGAGAGCTCAACATTTTTTTACCCTGGCCTGACATAAATACCTGTGTCACACAGTGTACGTCATGCCCTGAAAGGTTCAGTAGTAACAGTATAACAGCAGGGTCTGCCTTGATCATACCATAAGCTTGTGTTGTCTGTGCTGTGTTGCATGCTGCATATCAAGTGCAGGGAAGTAATCGGTTAGACAAAATGTTGCAGTACCCTGGCCTCTGTCTGCTCTCCTGACTTTTCACACACACTAATGAAAGTAAAAACAAAAAGGAGGTAAAGCTATCTCCAAGCCCTAATCTAAAAGAGAGAGAGAGTCAGAAACAGTAGACATGGAGAGAGGGGGAAAACAAAGGGGGCTTTATTCAGCAGAACCACTGCAGTCCCAACGTGAATGGCTGTTAGGGCACCAGCTCCGAAGAGAAAGAAATGGGATACAGAGCGAGAAAAAAGTGCACGAGAATCATTCAACAGACTGGTGCGTAGCTAGAAAACCAAGATGACTTTGATGTCAGAGGGCAACTACAGAATTTATTGTCATATGGACAAATAAATGAAGTCATGCCTCACAGTATAGTGCACCATATTTCAAATGTTCTAAACCTGCAAATGTTGCACAAGTGCATGAAAGGGTTAGCCATTTATTTAAGTGTGGGCATGTAAGTATGTGTGTGTGTGTGAACATGAAACAGTGGATTAGAGGACCCTGTAGTTGAAGCATATAACACGTCAACTTCTTGATTTAAGGATTCCAAAAAACGCTGCAAGAATCAACTAGTCTGACTGCTCTTCTTAAAAGCCCGTTTTCTCTTCAATGTCACTTCTTAGAAAAAAGCGATGGCTCTTTTAGGCTGGGAGAAATGTTGCCCTGCTGCAGCGACAACATCCTTCCTCGATCTGCCCGCTCTGTTTTCCATCCGGGCTGTTAAAATGCATGGCCACACAAAACTTTCTCTCTGTCTTTTATGCTCCTTCACTCTCTCTCTCTCTCTTATTCACGCCCACCTCCTTTCCACTTATTTGCTCTCCTTTTCCTACACTACACTACACTACACTACACTACACACACACCCTCCTCTTTATTCTCCCTGCCTCCATTTCTCTCCTCTGGCTTACATTTGCAGCTCACACTGACGTGAGGAAATCTATGCAATCTGAAACACTTATCTTCTGCAAAACAGTGACTGAGCACCCACTGACGTATCTGCATGTGTGTGTGTCTCCCTGTGTGTGTGTGTGTGTGTGTGTGACCATTCATCTTAGGGACTAGAGCATTTTTTCTCTCTCATGTCTTTGTCCGCTCACGTCCGGCTCTCTGATCTCATAGTACCAACCTACTCTTGCTCCGTGAATAAGATATACATACACACAAACACTGCTATGACCAACACCAGCAGCTGTATATTGACAAATGTGACAATTTGCCATTTATGCCCTTAAAGTAGATTAGATTGAAGTATTTGGTCTGCTTTGCTGTGCTATACTGTAAGAAAATAAATGCTAATTCATGCTGATGGTACACAAACCTGAACTATTAGAAAGCTTACTGCATTATTTCTCTAGAAGAGGAAATGTGAGGGCTAAGAAGGCTATCTGATGCTATGTGACTTTTGAAATACTATACAGTACATACAGTAAGTAATGCCGTAAACATCTACATGCTCTTGTACAAATATTTCCGTGTACACAGAAACAAACACAGAGGGGCAGGCGACACGATGATTTTGGAATATGTTTTTTGATGACACCAAAGCCAATCTATCATTTGATAAAAGCCAATCTATCATTGGTGATAAAATCCTCTCTTAGGGTGCACAAACAAACACAGAGGCATGTAGAGATGCAGATGCATGGAGGAGCAGCTGGCACTGGAGGTTGCATGGAACATGACATGAGGCAAGAGGTGGGGCTGTTGTAACAGTCCTACCTGTAGGAAGTGGCAGGTGCGTCCCTGCTCAGCTTTCACTAGAGCTTTATCTAGGTTGACTGAGGCCTTCTGGTAGACCTCTCTTGCTCTGCTCACCGTCAGAGTGGAAGACCAAGAGCTCTTCTTCAGCTGCATTTGGCCATCCAGCGCGCCCACTAGTGGCATACCCCCGCTGTTGCCTCCGGAACATGTCGAGCACTTCACGTCATTGTTGCTGCGTGACGTCTTGAGAGAGTGGGCGCTAATGGTGTTGTAGGACTCCATGAAGTACTGTGACTGGGATTTGTCTGGGCGGCGCCCCATGGTCATGACCCCAGAAGGCAGGCCTCCACTGCTGCCCCCGTGGTGATGATGGTAGAGGCACAAATCCCGGTCAAGCATGTCGTCTGAGCTCCAGTAGCCTGAGATTGCAGTGCGCATCTTAGGCTCCGACTTGGAGCGGTCTTTGCTCTTACTGCGCTTACTGTGCTTCAGGGTGCCAGAAGAGGAGGGTGGCTCATCAGGGCTTGATTTGCAGCCATTCATTCTCCCGCTGCCTCCTCCACCAGACCCTGAGGGCCCCTCCAAGGAGTGTGACTTGGTGAAGAGCTTCTGGACAGAGTGAACAAGATGGCGGATTCGACCAGGGCTGTCACTGCGTTGGTGTTCTACTGCAGTGCGCTTGTACTGTAGTGTGTGGTAGCCTTCACGCCGTACAGGTGCCTGGCGGTCAAACTGCTCCAGCAGGCTAGAAGAGATGCGGTTGTTGCTTCCGCCACCTCCTCCACTTCCCTTACTGCTCCCTGTTGGCCCTGTGTAAGGCACCACAGCGCCAGATTCCTCCTTCAGCTCATGGTGAGAGCTGTAATGTCTGCGAGGGAAGGTGCAGCTGGCCAGATCAGGGTAGGCACTGCACTCAGACTGGAAGGAGTTGTGCTGTGTGTAGCAGGGGTGGTCAGCAGGATGAGCCTCCCCAGGGTTGAGAAAGTAGGACCGACGATCTGAGTGCCCCAGGGTCATGGAGTCGTAAGAGGGGTCGCAGGTCACCGTGTGGTGGTGACTTCGACTGCTGGACAAGCCTTTCATTGTCATCGTGGTCGGGTCGATATGCACATCCAACTGCTGCCACAGGAAGTTTGCACAGGCCCCAAAACTAGCTCTACAAAGAAAAACACAACCATGCGGATGCACAGACAAACAAACAAGAAGAAAGAGACAGAGAAGAGAATTATAAATATCACATATTTGCATACACTCAAAACACAGTGTCATGTTTGCATCTGCTTTAATTTGAAGAAGTTGCTTTGGGGCACTCTTTTACAGATGAGAAAACTTGATGATGGTGACGGGACTTGGACCTTTTATTTTTGTCCTTCAAAACTTCAAGAAGGGGAATCTCTAAATATAGCAGCCACTTAGCATGTGGTTCCTGACATCCAAATCTGTCCTCAAGCTTTCTCTTGCACTTCTCTGTTCACTCTGGTGGATTTGAGTGAAAAAGTGAAAGGGGATAGAGGAAACAGAAACAAACAACGGATGAAGAGGTATCAAGAAGAGTTCAAATCTATTTCTGGCTCAAGAGTGCGCTATCTTTGTTCAAGGGTACTGTTAGAAATGAAGCATCAGTGTAACTCAATAAAAATAATAATAATAATAAGAGATTTGAGATGGGAATGCAGAGACATAGGTAATCTCTTCAGAAAGTCTTAATCCCTCACAAGATTTAACAGATGATATGATGGATCGGCTAGTACTCAAAAAGTACATTTACTTTTGCTTTACAGTTGCTTCATGTGCAAGCAGGCTCAACCCCCCCACCCCCCACCCACCCACAAATACAACAAATGATCCCAGCCTGATCCTACACTTTCACTCTACACCTCTAGTTCTCCTCTATGGGCAAACTAACCAACCAGTCAAACCCAGCTGACAGCTTCTGGGCTGGTCGAGGCGAGCTGCAATAAACAACCTTTCCCTTACACGGAGACATGAAAACAGCGGCATCCATCAGCACCCTTAAACTGCCTTCCCCTACTCATCTGGGGTTGTGGCTGGCTATCCACTGAACCCACACTGTTTCCAATGGACAGCCAAGTGTCAATTCTTTACGCTAATGGAGGATGCTGTGTAGGGCACATGCAGGATGTATTTATGTACATGAATATAGAGTGAGACAGTTTGATTATTTTCTTAAACGTGGCTGGAAACTGGATGCTGGATTAATTGAAAAATCGGGGAAATTATTCATGTAATTTCCTCGTCTGTGCTAAACCAGGGGCTCAAATCATTGTGGGAGAGAATTAAGCCAATGTATTACTCCTGTATTGTTAAACTGAAAATGAAAATATATATATAGTATATACAGAGTGGTCAATCCCCACAGCCATCTACTCACAAGAGTAAACTCACACAAAGCCTGCACTACATACTGCATAGACACACACAGTGTCCGCTTCTTGCAGGGCACTTAAAAAGTGGGCTGCGTCCAACTAAAGGTATTCATTGCAGTTGACAGAGATCCCTTCTGTTGGCTGCTGAAGCACAGAATGTGACCTAAATAAAAGGGCCTCGTGGTGATCCACAGCAGCGTGTTTGTGGCACAGCTGTCTGCAGCACTGCACTAAAGCTGAAAAGCTGAAGTTGGGTCATGCTGGCTTTCTGCCTGCTAGCCACACATAAGCACACACACACACACACTGACATACAAATACATAGTGTATCCGACAGGCTGCTTAACCATGCTGAATTTTGATAGTGGTAGCTTGTAAAGTGCAGTTTATCAACAGCAAGAAGAGGATCTGCTGGTTCTGCCATGTCTGTCAGGTACGGCCTACAGTGACATGAGGAAAGCTCATAAACAGCTGTGGTTATGTATTATGCTGTATGTCCATTGTACGCTGACTGACCCAGTTGTGTCCCTATCTGTCTGGTCAAGGCAACCTCAGTGTAGCACCCCCAACAACTGGACAGGCTATATTACAACTTCGTAACAAAATATGAAGATGGTGAAGTAATCCTTTTTGGGTTGTAATTGGTTTTTAACTGGTGACTATAAATTTTGCCAGTTGAAATGACAACTGTCGCCAGCAAATTCTATCAGCTGTAGCTAGCAAGCTAATTAAGCTCGAATTAGCTGCATGAGTCGATTGAAATGCTATTTTAAAACAAGAACACTGTCAAAGGCGTGTTAAATATATGCACTTGGTGGCTTCATGATATCATGTCAAAAGAATGAAAGCTAAAACTACATGTCAACATCCTCACCAGTTGATGATCCATGCAGAAGACATCATAAAGCAGCCTAACATCATTGTTCTTTTATTGCTGGGTAGTTAATAAGTAACGATGTAAGATCGGGCCTTTTTTTCTCTGTTTTGCTGCTTAGTTAGTTAGCCCGAGATTTGTCTTGAGCCACATCAGCAGTACAACGAAGTGACACCGTAGCGCTAAAAAAAAACATGTTTCCACAACCCCAAATCAACAAGCAAACAAATACAAAACTTCAAGAACAACTTGCTCCTTTTACTTTGTGCGAACAGGCTCCAAAAACAACTGACACTTCATTACATTTAAAGGGATTCTGTGCTGAACGTCAAGGCGTTGCAAACAAAATGCAGGAGTAGATAAAATACTGTAAGTCAAGCTATGAATGTTAATACCCATTAGCACCTGCACTGTCTCAGCACAGCAGGCTAAGTTCTGCTCAGATGAGATAAATGGAAAATTGATTTTTCGTTCTTTATCGCCTAACACAGTAGCCAATCTTGGATGGAGCCTCACAGGGGACAAATCCACTCTTAAGTTTCTTTGCATCACCCTAAACAAAGCAAATAAACAAAGGTGACGTGAACATGCAAAGTAACCTTGATTTACTGCATACCATCCTTGTAGGAAGTGGTGAAATCAATATGCCCCAGTGTGAGAAGACTGCTGCAGCTTCTCTTGCTGGCAAAATAAAAAGCTGCTGTACAGATTGCAGTTAGTCCATCTTCCTCAGTCAACATCAAATGCTGGTTGCAGGACAGACCTCAGGGCTTACAGAGCTTATTTGAGGCCACACGGCTACGAAAGGTCTCTTCTTCCCTCTAAAACCTGGCAATGATTTCTCCAAAGGTTGGAAACATTACCAATCTCCTCTCCACAGGGGCTCAAATCACCATCATCGTGTGTGTGTGTGTGTGTGTGTGTGTGTGTGCGCGCGCGCGAGTGCGTGCGTGCGTGCGTGCGTGCATAGACGAAGAGTACAGCACATTACCTCTATTTGTCATGTCAAGTGAAGTTTTGCCTCGGATCCTGCAG